>CM033469.1:89911970-90168596 GCA_019447015.1 Hymenochirus boettgeri | reverse complement strand
AAATTAAGCCGTCTGCCTCCACGGCAAATGGAGAATTAGTGATGATGAGTGAGTGTGTGAGTGAGGGCTTTGCCTTTTCGAAACGAACCTGCTTAACTTTTGTAAGTAAGGTGCAATGAATGAGCCTGCCAAATTTAAGCTGTCTGCCTCCACCGCAATGGAGAATAGCCACGGCAAGTTGAGAATTAGTGATGAGTGAGTAAGTGATGAGGCCTTTGCTTTTTCGAAACGAACCTGCTTAACTTTTGTAATAAAGTGCAATGAATGAGCCTGCCAAATTTAAGCCGTCTGCCCACGGCAAGTTGGAGAATTAGTGATGAGTGAGTGAGTGAGTGAGTGAGTGAGGCTTTGCCTTTCGAAACAAACCTGCTTAACTTTTGTAAGTAAAGTGCAATAATGAGCCTGCCAATTTAAGCGTCTGCCTCCACGCAAGTTGGAGAATTAGTGATGAGTGAGTTGAGGGCTCTGCTTTTATTAGTATAGATGATGATGATACTCACCGTTACAGGTGAATGTCAAACGAAACCTGCTTAACTTTGTAAGTAAAGTGCAATGAATGAGCCTGCCAAATTTAAGCCGTCTGCCTCCACGGCAAGTTGGAGAATTAGTGATGATGAGTGAGTGGTGAGTGAGGGCTTTGCTTTTTTGAAACAAACCTGCTTACTTTTGTAGTAAGGTGCAATAATGAGTCTGCCAAATTTAAGCCGTCTGCCTCCAGGCAAGTTGGAGAATTAGCCACGGCAAGTTGGAGAATTATTGATGAGTGAGGGCTTTGCCTTTTCGAAACGAAACCTGCTTAACTTTTGTAAGTAAAGTGCAATGAATGAGCCTGCCAAATTTAAGCCGTCTGCCTCCACGGCAAGTTGGAGAATTAGTGATAAGTGAGTGAGTGAGTGAGTGAGGGCTTTGCCTTTTCGAAACGAAACCTGCTTAACTTTTGTAAGTAAGGTGCAATGAATGAGCCTGCCAAATTTAAGCCGTCTGCCTCCACGCAAATGGGAGAATTAGTGATGAGTGAGTGAGTTGTGAGTGAGGGCTTTGCCTTTTCGAAACGAAACCTGCTTAACTTTTGTAAGTAAGGTGCAATGAATGACCTGCCAAATTTAAGCGTCTGCCTCCACGCAGTTGGAGAATTAGCCACGGCAAGTTGGAGAATTAGTGATGAGTGAGTAAGTGAGTGAGGGCTTTGCCTTTTCGAAACGAAACCTGCTTAACTTTTGTAAGTAAGTGCAATGAATGAGCCTGCCAAATTTAAGCCGTCTGCCCCCACGGCAAGTTGGAGAATTAGTGATGATGAGTGAGTGAGTGAGTGAGTGAGGGCTTTGCCTTTTTAGTATAATGATGATGATACTCACGTTACAGTGGAATGTCGAAACGAAACCTGCTTACTTTTGTAAGTAAGGTGCAATGAATGAGCCTGCCAAATTTAAGCCGTCTGCCTCCACGGCAAGTTGGAGAATTAGTGATGAGTGAGTGAGTGAGTGAGGGCTTTGCCTTTTCGAAACGAAACCTGCTTAACTTTGTAAGTAAGGTGCAATATGAGCCTGCCAAATTTAAGCCGTCTGCCTCCAGCAAGTTGGAGAATTAGCCACGGCAAGTTGGAGAATTAGTGATGAGTGAGTAGTGAGTGAGGGCTTATGCCTTTTCGAAACAAACCTGCTTAACTTTTGTAAGTAAAGTGCAATGAATGAGCCTGCCAATTTAAGCCGCTGCCTCCACGGCAAGTTGGAGAATTAGTGATGAGTGAGTGAGTGCGTGAGTGAGGGCTCTGCCTTTTATTAGTAGATATGATGATACTCACCGTTACAGGTGGAATGTCAAACAAACCTGCTTAACTTTTGTAAGTAAGGCAATGAATGAGCCTGCCAAATTTAAGCCGTCTGCCTCCATCAAGTTGGAGAATTAGCCACGGCAAGTTGGAGAATTAGTGAGAGTGAGTGAGTGAGGGCTTTGTCTTTTCGAAACGAAACCTGCTTAACTTTTGTAAGTAAGTGCAATGAATGACCTGCCAAATTTAAGCCTCTGCCTCCACGGCAAGTTGGAGAATTAGTGATAATGAGTGAGTGTGTGAGTGAGGGCTTTGCCTTTTCGAAACGAAACCTGCTTAACTTTTGTAGTAAGGGTCAATGAATGAGCCTGCCAAATTTAAGCTGTCTGCCTCCACGGCAAGTTGGAGAATTAGCCACGAAGTTGGAGATAGTGATGAGTGAGTGAGTGAGTAAGTGATGAGTGAGGGCTTTGCCTTTTCGAAACGAAACCTGCTTAACTTTTGTAAGTAAAGTGCAATGAATGAGCCTGCCAAATTTAAGCCGTCTGCCTCCACGGCAAGTTGGAGAATTAGTGATGAGTGTGTGAGTGAGTGAGGGCTTTGCCTTTTATTAGTATAGATGATGATGATACTCACCGTTACAGGTGGAATGTCGAAACGAAACCTGCTTAACTTTTGTAAGTAAGGTGCAATGAATGAGCCTGCCAATTTTAAGTCGTCTGCATCCACGGCAAGTTGGAGAATTAGTGATGAGTGAGTGAGTGAGTGAGGGTTTGCCTTTTCGAAACGAAACCTGCTTAACCTTTGTAAGTAAGGTGCAATGAATGAGCCTGCCAAATTTAAGCCGTCTGCCTCCACGGCAAGTTGGAGAATTAGTGATGAGTGTGTGAGTGAGTGAGTGAGTGAGTGAGTGAGTGAGGGCTTTGCCTTTTTGAAACGAAACCTGCTTAACTTTTGTAAGTAAGGTGCAATGAATGAGCCTGCCAAATTTAAGCCGTCTGCCTCCATGGCAAGTTGGAGAATTAGCCACGGCAAGTTGGAGAATTAGTGATGAGTGAGTGAGTGAGTGAGTGAAATTAAGCCGTCTGCCTCCACGGCAAATGGAGAATTAGTGATGAGTGAGTGAGTGTGTGAGTGAGGGCTTTGCCTTTTCGAAACGAAACCTGCTTAACTTTTGTAAGTAAGGTGCAATGAATGAGCCTGCCAAATTTAAGCTGTCTGCCTCCACCGCAATTGGAGAATTAGCCACGGCAAGTTGAGAATTAGTGATGAGTGAGTAAGTGAGTGAGGCCTTTGCCTTTTCGAAACGAAACCTGCTTAACTTTTGTAAGTAAAGTGCAATGAATGAGCCTGCCAAATTTAAGCCGTCTGCCTCCACGGCAAGTTGGAGAATTAGTGATGAGTGAGTGAGTGAGTGAGTGAGTGAGGGCTTTGCCTTTCGAAACAAACCTGCTTAACTTTGTAAGTAAAGTGCAATAATGAGCCTGCCAAATTTAAGCGTCTGCCTCCACGGCAAGTTGGAGAATTAGTGATGAGTGAGTGAGGGCTCTGCCTTTTATTAGTATAGATGATGATGATACTCACCGTTACAGGTGAATGTCAAACGAAACCTGCTTAACTTTGTAAGTAAAGTGCAATGAATGAGCCTGCCAAATTTAGCCGTCTGCCTCCACGGCAAGTTGGAGAATTAGTGATGAGTGAGTGAGTGCGTGAGTGAGGGCTTTGCCTTTTTGAAACAAAACCTGCTTAACTTTTGTAAGTAAGGTGCAATAATGAGTCTGCCAAATTTAAGCCGTCTGCCTCCATGGCAAGTTGGAGAATTAGCCACGGCAAGTTGGAGAATTATGATGAGTGAGGGCTTTGCCTTTTCGAAACGAAACCTGCTTAACTTTTGTAAGTAAAGTGCAATGAATGAGCCTGCCAAATTTAAGCCGTCTGCCTCCACGGCAAGTTGGAGAATTAGTGATAAGTGAGTGAGTGAGTGAGTGAGGGCTTTGCCTTTTCGAAACGAAACCTGCTTAACTTTTGTAAGTAAGGTGCAATGAATGAGCCTGCCAAATTTAAGCCGTCTGCCTCCACGGCAAATGGGAGAATTAGTGATGAGTGAGTGAGTGTGTGAGTGAGGGCTTTGCCTTTTCGAAACGAAACCTGCTTAACTTTTGTAAGTAAGGTGCAATGAATGACCTGCCAAATTTAAGCTGTCTGCCTCCACCGCAAGTTGGAGAATTAGCCACGGCAAGTTGGAGAATTAGTGATGAGTGAGTAAGTGAGTGAGGGCTTTGCCTTTTCGAAACGAAACCTGCTTAACTTTTGTAAGTAAGTGCAATGAATGAGCCTGCCAAATTTAAGCCGTCTGCCCCCACGGCAAGTTGGAGAATTAGTGATGAGTGAGTGAGTGAGTGAGTGAGTGAGGGCTTTGCCTTTTGTTAGTATAATGATGATGATACTCACCGTTACAGGTGGAATGTCGAAACGAAACCTGCTTACTTTGTAAGTAAGGTGCAATGAATGAGCCTGCCAAATTTAAGCCGTCTGCATCCACGGCAAGTTGGAGAATTAGTGATGAGTGAGTGAGTGAGTGAGGGCTTTGCCTTTTCGAAACGAAACCTGCTTAACCTTTGTAAGTAAGGTGCAATGATGAGCCTGCCAATTTAAGCCGTCTGCCTCCAGCAAGTTGGAGAATTAGCCAACGGCAAGTTGGAGAATTAGTGATGAGTGAGTAGTGAGTGAGGGCTATGCCTTTTCGAAACAAACCTGCTTAACTTTTGTAAGTAAAGTGCAATGAATGAGCCTGCCAAATTTAAGCCGCTGCCTCCACGGCAAGTTGGAGAATTAGTGATGAGTGAGTGAGTGCGTGAGTGAGGGCTCTGCCTTTTATTAGTAAGATGATGATGATACTCACCGTTACAGGTGGAATGTCAAACAAACCTGCTTAACTTTTGTAAGTAAGGGCAATGAATGAGCCTGCCAAATTTAAGCCGTCTGCCTCCATGGCAAGTTGGAGAATTAGCCACGGCAAGTTGGGAGAATTAGTGATGAGTGAGTGAGTGAGGGCTTTGTCTTTTCGAAACGAAACCTGCTTAACTTTTGTAAGTAAAGTGCAATGAATGACCTGCCAAATTTAAGCCTTCTGCCTCCACGGCAAGTTGGAGAATTAGTGATAATGAGTGAGTGTGTGAGTGAGGGCTTTGCCTTTTCGAAACGAAACCTGCTTAACTTTTGTAGTAAGGGTCAATGAATGAGCCTGCCAAATTTAAGCTGTCTGCCTCCACGGCAAGTTGGAGAATTAGCCACGCAAGTTGGAGATAGTGATGAGTGAGTGAGTGAGTAAGTGATGAGGGCTTTGCCTTTTCGAAACGAAACCTGCTTAACTTTTGTAAGTAAAGTGCAATGAATGAGCCTGCCAAATTTAAGCCGTCTGCCTCCACGGCAAGTTGGAGAATTAGTGATGAGTGTGTGAGTGAGTGAGGGCTTTGCCTTTTATAGTATAATGATGATGATATACTCACCGTTACAGGTGGAATGTCGAAACGAAACCTGCTTACTTTTGTAAGTAAGGTGCAATGAATGAGCCTCCAATTTTAAGTCGCTGCATCCACCGGCAAGTTGGAGAATTAGTGAGGAGTGAGTGAGTGAGTGAGGGTTTGCCTTTTCGAAACGAAACCTGCTTACCTTTGTAAGTAAGGTGCAATGAATGAGCCTGCCAAATTTAAGCCGTCTGCCTCCACGGCAAGTTGGAGAATTAGTGATGAGTGTGTGAGTGAGTGAGTGAGTAGTAGTGAGGGCTTTGCCTTTTGAAACGAACCTGCTTAACTTTTGTAAGTAAGGTGCAATGAATGAGCCTGCCAAATTTAAGCCGTCTGCCTCCATGGCAAGTTGGAGAATTAGCTGGTTTACAGAAAACCAACACACACAGATCGGTATTTGCTGTTTTACTCCCACCACCCTTTAGATCACAAGCTGGCGTCCAGACCCTGCATACACGATAGAACCTCGCCACACAGGTAAATCATCCCGCCCACTAGCACAGAGGCGAAGGCTAAAGAAATGAAACATCTCAGAGGAGCCCTTAAATTTGTGGATATCCAGACTGGGCCTTTGTCAAAAAAATGAAGGAAAGAAAAGAACATGTTAACCACAGTGAAGGGGAAAAGCAGAGACAGGAGAAAGAACATGGTCATCCCATATGTAGCAGGGGTCTCATAGAAATTAAGGAGAATTTTCAAAAAACAACGTATCCCTGTCTGCTTTACACCGAGCAGCACTGAGGCAGCAATTGGTACATCCGAAAGACCAATACTGAAACACAAGAAAAGCAACATCATATACGCAGTGCAGTGAAGAATGCTCTGATTGTATGTGGGGGAGACCAAACAGCCACTGCATCAACGTATGGCCCAGCACAGAAGAGCCAATTCCTCGGTCAGGACTTAGCCATGTACCTGCATCTTAAGCATAAAGGACTACCTTTGAATGTAATGTTAACATATTGGCAAAGGAACGTGACTGGTTCAAGAGAGGTGTTAAGGAGGCCATTTATGTGATAAAGAAACCAAGCCTAATAGAGGTGGTGGGGTTCAACACCAACGTCTGCCATGTACAATGCTGTTTTGACACCTAACCCTGGGCGTTCCAATAACACCTCTTAGCCACTATGCAATCACGCCCTTAACACCTGGCTGTGATATGCTAATTGGGATTTTCCAGGGTACGTAATTGCCAGAGATTCTTGTACTCATTCTGAATTAAGAAAGCCAGTCGGTGACTAGCGAAACGTCTTCAAGACTAGACCAGTTGATCTAATTGAATAGAACAGATATACCATGACCTGGATGAATGAGAACCTTCACAAGCATATGTCAAAGTTAAGCAAAAGATCAACTCCAATTATTAGCATCATATGCTTTGACTGTTGAGTCAATTACTCAGCTGTGATTAAAGCTCGGTAACACAAATTCGGATCCTTGATCCCTACAACACATTCGCCCTTGTCGGACATGAATAAGGACTGTCGTGGCGGCAAAAATAGCCTTACCGCGACTGAATGTCGGTTAAAAAGAGGGCCATATGATTGGCCCTGGTTTTCAACTATCCAATATTAGCCCGAACATAAATACACTGAAATTCCCAGCTTTAAAATTTTTTGTATAGTGGAATTATAAGACTTTTCTTACAATTACCAAGCACAACTCCATATAAAAGAAATTTGAGGAAAAAAATACAGCAAACAATGTAGGAAATATTTCTGGAAAAAAAAAAAGAAAAACAATGTAAACTATTTTGAATTCTGTGACTATTAAACCAAGATAACCCTACATATACATGAATGTATTCAATTAAGTCCAAGAGCTTAGATTAAACAAACTTTGTCAAATTGTTTACAGACCATTTCCGTGTACAACTACACTTGTTTCTGGTGTAAAAATGTAAATTATTCTAAAGGGTTATACTTTTGATTATAATGTTAGTACACTGATTATTTTTAACATCACATAAAAATAATCGTGTTATTTTTTTTATCCATCTCTTTCAAAAAGCTTCTATAATAATAGAACAATGAATCAAAAGAAAAAGAAAAGGGTGATGAAAACATCATACCAAACAATGGTGTAACCTTGCAATAAAAAAAAAGAAAAAAAAACAATGTAGGAATGTAGGAACTGAAATTCTGTGTCTAAATCCTACCTTACATCCCTGCTCCTTATGGTTCCCCTGTAGTGCCTCTTCAAAGTCCAGGAACTGTAGGGTAGGACTGTCTTCCTGTCCAAAAGGTTGCTGCCTCTGCTCTGTCCTCTCAGTTGCTGCTGGCATGTGCAGTGGAGCCCTTTCCCCCCCTCCCTCCCATCCCTCCCTTCCACTCGATCCCTCCCTGGCTGCTTGTCATCTACCATTACAGTAAATGCTTTATATATCTTGCAGGCCATGCCCTCCCACCAAACCACTTAATGAACTTTTATAATCGCCTGCTAACTCTACTTACAGATCCTCGTTCCAGCGTAGTTCTGTATTGATGGTTAAAAGTTTTTAAAAGTTATATTATAGCGGCTGGGGATGGGGAGGCATAGCCTGCAACATTTAAAAGTTTGTAAAGAGGTTGGAGATGCCCTTTAATGTTAAGGAAGAGGAAAAAGGGAGGGGGGGGAAGAAGGGGAGGGGAGAGGGGTGCCCAAACCATGTTAAATACTTACTTATCTTTTCCATGTTAAAAATTAAAATATCTTAGACATTAGTAAACATTATATATACTGTGTGGAGATAAGTAAAAATAATGATATGGATTGGCGTTTGGGGGTAGGGAATGTGAGTATAAATTTAACTGCTGGGGGGGACATGCCCTTTAGAGGGTTTGCTCTTTCCTGTATTATTATAAATTCTTGGTTTTTTTTTTTGCTAATTAACTTTATTACAATAGTTCTTACAGTTTATTCTACTATTCTGGAACCAGACTTAGAAAATCAAGACATTCCTATACTCTCTACACAAACTGCTACAGAGAATCAAGTCATCAGTCCCGAAAAGGACAGCATGGTCCCTCTGACATGTAACCTAGAGGTCCTGGGTCAATTCCTCTGCACTCCATACATAAACATTCAGTGTTACCCTGTTACAACCTGTAACAGAGAACCTTTAAAGGACAACAATATAAAAAAAAACAACATCACCCCCTTTACATGTCCACACTTCCAGCAGCTGAAATCACTTACATTTACAGCTGTGCTGTCCTCCCTTAGAAATCACACAGCAAAGATGAGTGGCTAAAAGCCCGCCTCCTAGACGGCCCAGGGCCATGATTAAAATAACACTTGCCATTGGCTAGTGGGAATGTCGGTTACAAACCTTCTCCTCCTCCTCTGCTAGGATCCTGTTGCTAGGATACAGCCTACATAATCAAGCTGATCAAGGATGGGTGTTTTCTCACATTCAGCTTGAATGACAGTTAGAGGCAGGCAGAATTGTTATGCCCCCTTCACAGCATAACTAATTGAGGCAGAGAGAGGCTCGAAATCAGGAAAAAAATTTATGGGGAGGGCTGCATACTATTACTCTTTTTAAAGCAATTTATAAAAAATGCATTGAGGCAATACGGTTATCCTTTAAGATTAATAGAGATGGACGAACTTTTTTTTCAGTTTATTTCCGACCTCCTGTAAAAGTTCGGAAGTTCAGAAACTAACCTATTAAAGTCATAAAGAGCTAATAGTTCGAAAAGTTTGGATGATTTACAGATAAACTCACATGGTTACTGTAAAGTAACAACTTACTGTAAAGACCTGGGAAATGTTCTAGTGAACATGCAGCTGCCACTAAAGCTTTTTAAACACTTCTTTCTTCATGATCAGGCAATTGTCAGGTGGCGTAAGCTATATTCGAGGGTTATGGACAATTTGAGGATTACCGAGCGCTACATTCAAGGGTTACGAAAATAGAGGTATACATTCGAGGGTTATCGAAAGTCAAAGGCTACATTCAAGGTTAGCAAAAACTAACATTACATTTGAGGGATAGAAAAAAAGAAAATTACATTTGAGGGTTAGCGCACAATACATTCGAAGTTAGTGGAAAGAAACATTACTTTCTAGGGTTAACGAAAACGAACATTACATTCGAGGTTAGCAAACATAAATTTGAGGGTTAACAAAAACGACATTACATTCGAGGGCTACCGAAAGTCGAAGGACACATTCGGTTACCAAACGATACATTTGAGGGTTAGCGAAACAAACATTACTTTTGAGGGTTAGCGAACTATACATTCAGGGTTAACGAAAACAAACATGACATTCAAGGGTTAGTGAATGAAGATACATTTGAGTTAGAGAATGGCTTGTAAATTTGATAATTATTGAAAATACAGCCGAAGCTTAGAAAACTGAGTTTGGGCCCATCACAAAAGATTAGATAAAAAAACAAGTAGTTTTCACCACAGATTCTATCTGCTGTGTGTGTGTGTGTGTGTGTGTGGTGGGGGGGTAAATCATTGTCTTGCTCTTAAGACAGATCAAGTGGTCAAGAGAAAAATTGACTTCAAATCCATCCTGTTAGATGACTCCGGAACATTGGTTTGAATTCAGACACTCCTCAGTAGAGATGTCCGAACTTCGCAAAATCCGGTCCGCTCGAGGATCCCGAATTTTTGAAAAAATTAGAAATTGAAAATCCGCGAGCGGACCCATTAAATGAAAAATACCCTAGAATTTACTTGTTTCACGTATTTTTCGAAATTACGAGTTTTGTGTATTTTTTCGAAATATGTATTTTGGAAAATACAAGTAATCCTCGTAATTTCGAAATTTTTCGAAAATACGTGTTTTCGAAAATTTTCAAAAATACGTGAAAACTCGTCATTTCAAAACTTTTCGAAAATACGAAAAATCCGCGAATCGGAAGTTCGGAAGGGCGGAAAATCCGGAAAAAGCCGCCGTTCGCAAACGGGATAAATCCGCGGCGGATCCGGGTTCGGATCTGCGAACCGGCCATCCCTACTCCTCAGCAGCTACAAAATAACACACTAAGGGAGCTAAGGGAAGCCCCATAGTTTAAAAAATCCCCCTATATTAATTTACTTTTCTCTACCTCTGTGGTTTTCATTGCTTTGTAAATGTCATTGTGCATGCTGCTTTGGGTTGATAGGAAAACTTAACTTATACATACTAAATTCCTACCAAAGGCAGCAGCTATTCCCTCTCTATTTAATGCTAAAATATCTTATTCTTGTTTTTTCATTTATTTCCATACCACTTTGAGGATAAACACTGAGGTAGAGAACTGAGGGTAATTCTTCTTAAAAGATATGTGATTAGCCCTGATGGGGTATTCCAGAGTTTCATCATGCATGCTGCCTTTAGGGGGCAAGGAAAAGGATTTCTTATAAAAAGTTTCCTTAAGCTATTATGTTTTAAAATGTATACTAATTTTACATAAAATTGTATTCAATACATTTGTGTGTACTAATCCCAAACATGACTTCCCCATTCACCTGCAGACTTAATATGCATGTCTCGTTCAACTTTAAATGCCAGAGAAATGTCCGAGTATATATTTAAAATGTCATTAGCACCTGAAATTTATACTTCTGCAATGGTTAAAGTTGCCATTCAACTTGTGACTGTAATTTTGTATTGTATTGGCTTGCAGTGCAGTATCATTAGCTTAAAAGGAAAATGTGTGGTGAAAAGGTACAGAAAATAGCTTCTCAATACCTGTAAACAAATGGTATTGTCCATGCAATGCATGAACATCTCAGAACAGTTTATCATAACCAGATCACAAAAGCAACAGAGGAGGCGTTTACCTGCCAGCGGGGGATTGGTATTTAAACTTTAGGATCATTAATTAAAATGTAAGTACTGCAGTTTTCACATTTATGGGGGATGTGGTTTTACAGAAAAAAATGTGGGGAAAAAGGTACAGAAATAGTCATTTGTAATACCATAAGAAAAATCTCTTTGAAAAGTTATCAAATTCATATCCTTTGTTCTCCCCAGTTTTATAGTACAGCAGTTTCCACATTTGGGGGGGTCCTGGTTTTACAAAAAAAAAAAATCAGAAGTGGGTTGGAAATTCCCTTTCATTTATAAACACAGATCTGAGGATTCTCATAATTGCTCACAATAAAAACAGCATCATGTTCCTATCTGTATTACTCCACGTTACCAAAAATGAAAAAGCAGTCAAATTAAAAAAATGTTTTTGCTTATCCCTACTCAACATTATTTGTAAGTACGTATATGAATTGCTCAAAGGTTCCTTCAGAAGGACGCTTTCTTTGCTTTATCTTTTGTCTCCTGTTCTCACTTATCTGATCTGTTAAAGAGAGATACTTTTTCTTACTTTTCTTTGTTTTTAAATGGTCGCTTTTCTTAGTCTTTCTTAATGCTAGCGCCAATATTTACTTGCTTATATCAATTCAATGTAACATCCTGATAAAAAGCTTAACAAAACCTCGCTTGGCAGCATTTAGTGAACTTACAATGTTGGAAATCAAACGGTTAACTTACTTTAAAATATTAAGAGTGGGGATTGTGTGTCTGTTAAACTGGGCATTGTTATAATGCTTGAAAAGAAGTATTTTTACACCTGATAAGACATTTTTAAATGGTATTCACACCTTTACCTACTCCGTATATTTTATTCTATTTATATAAAATAAAGCGACACAATAGCCAGTAGAAAGCCATACATGAGAATTAAATCCTAACAATTAAAATACTAAATTGACTTGTAAAATCTGTTAAATAACAATCAGAAACCATTCTAAAATCCATTTTATTCAGCTAAAATCTATAGTTAATGCACAGTTCCTGGCAAAATGATTATTGGGTCTTATCAGGTTGAAAATCCTGCTCAGGACCGAGTGGCCCCGTCTAATAGGTGTCCCGATTGGCGGGTGTGCCACCTCTATTACCGGACGCACACACATATACTGTACATATTTACAATATACACAAATTCGCATTTTCTAGAAGTTATACACATTATTTTTATTTAAAATAAAAAGCTGTCAATAATATAATAGTCATGAATTTTTTTGGTCCGTATATATCATCACACAATAAATACTAAATCTATTCCTTGATGAGTGATGTTAAAGACTTTTCAACTCACACAACATTTGCCAATCTGGAATCTCTGAGAAGATGAACATTTTCATACAGTGAATAACCTCAAGTATAAATGTTAACATTTGTATTACAGATGATGTAACTGCTGAGTTCTGGTCTGAGATCCAATCTTCAATTTTAAAAAAAAATCTGAAAATTCAAAAATAGACCTATATAGTAAATAGGAAATAAAATATCTCAAAGTCAGATTAAACTTAAGGTATAACATTGCAATAGCATGCTAGTGTAAATTCCCTCAGGGACCTGGAAATGGTCTGTGAACATGACTGTAACAATAACCAAACATATTTCAATTCACCTTCGTCACACACTATTTTTGAGTTTCTGATTTCGATAATTTTTGAATTTTTTTTTAATCAAGGGCTTTTGCTATTTCTCAGAATTAGTATGTATATTTCATAATTTTCCGAAATTGATTTTCTTCTGAAAATCGCTTATTCTCAAATATTCAATTTCGAAAACTCGTGATAATTATCAAAAATTCTAAAAATAATCTAAAAAATCTGAGATTTCCTTCAAAACTGTCATTTCCATACGCTGTATGTAAACTTATTAAATGTCCAGGCCACACAGACCCAGGAAAAAAAAAGGTTTAAGTCGGAAAGGATCCCTGAATTAACGTGTGTAATTCCAAAAATTTTTAGTTTTAGAAACTTAGCCAGCCTATTTTTAAAGGGCATGTCCACCCCCAAAACTATAATCCTCCCCACTCTGTAGTGTAATAAAAATCCTTACCTTATATCCCAGTTCCAATGGTTCTCCTATAATTCCCCCCAAAGTCCCAAAACTGCCCACCAGGAGTACTGCAGAGTCCATATAGGACTCTGCCTCCTGTCTCTCCTCCGGATAATTTTGCCATGTGCAGAAGAGCCCCCCCCCTCTCCCTCCCATTTTGGTCTCCCTCCCCTTAGCGTAAACCCCTTTCACATATGATAGTTCTTGCTCCTCCAACCCCAACCACATTAGTATATTGCAAGAAAGTCCCCTTCATTACTTACCTTCCCCCTCTCCTTTGCATTCTGCACTACCGTCATTGGCTGCCTCTCAGCTCTGTGCTAAGGATTGTAAACCCCAAATGCATCACCTCAGATTTATCAACATTGAATCTCGGTTTACCATTCGTGCTGCCCATTTTGATAATCTATCTAGGTCTGCTTGCAGTAATTGCACATCATTTGAAGTTTACCCATTGCCCCATTGACCACTTCTCTCTATAACGCAATCAAACTACCAATCTCTATTCAGTACAATGTTGCAAACCTTCATAATTGTATTAATGCAGTGGGTATATGGAGCACGCTTGAGCATCTGTATTAAATAAACTATGTATGTATGTTTAATAGAGGTGGTTGTCTTGAATGGTGTCCTTTATTCGCTCTGCCTATTTTGTGGTCTAATTGAAAACTCACATTGCATTAACCACAGTTAAGAATTTGGTGCCTTAAAAAATGGGACAACTCGGGCCAACCCTGACCCGATATTCCTTTCAAAGAGAATAGTAATTGGTAGTCTGTCTGATTGGAATTATATTTTGTACTGACAATAGATTAAAGACCACACAATCAGGTGAAATTGCCTTCATGTCAGATCTACTTTCACCACGATTTTTCATCAAAATCTATTTGGCTAAAGGTACAGTAATCCTTACAAAGGTACTTAATGGATCTCAAGTTATATATAAAACATGTACATAGTAGAATAAAAAGCAAGCAGACACATATACAGTATGTTGGTGGATTTCAACACATTTGTACATCGGTGTAAAATATTTTCTAATCTTTAAATAAACCAAAAAGCAGACACACATTAATTAATAGGACTCTCTTTTAATTTTTAATTTAAAAATGTGTTTTATTTTAATTACTGGTTCTGAAGGATACAGGTTTTTATTTTAGATTCTTAATAAAGGTATTAAAGGCTATTTCCACCCACAAATAAAAAATTAATCATGCTCCCCCATGTCCCCAGCCCCACCGCTTCTTTAGTTTTTTAAAAAGCCCCCAACTCTTACTTACCTCCCCTCGATCCTCCGCCGCACTGCCGGCCCTCTGCTTGCGAGAATGCAAGCAAGGGGCGGACCGGCAGTCGCGTCTGTGATTGGCTGAGCGGCAGCCAATCACGGACGCGGCTGCCGGTCAGTCAGTGCAGCGGAGGAAAGCGGAGAAGTAAGAGTTTGGGGAGCTTTTTAAAAAAAAAACATGCGGTTGGGGCTGGGGGACATGGGGGAGCACAATATTAGGGGGATTTTCGCTAGGGGGGGGATAGTAGAACGGGAGGGAGAGGGAGGGAGGGGAGGGAGGGGGAAAGGGCTTGCCCGCACACATGGCAGGAATCTCCGGGAGGCCAGGTAGCAGGCAGGTCCTATATGGACCTGCTAGCTCTCTGGTGGCATTTTTTGGGACTTTGGGGGGGACTACAGAGAACCTATGGAGCTGGGATGTGAGGTAAGGATTAAACATACACTACATGGTGGGCCAGTATGTTGGGGGGATTATAGTTTTGGGGGGTGAGACATGCCTTTAAGATGAGGTACCCACATGGTTCTTTCTCAACAATAGGATAATATTGGGTGCTGTATGACCTATGCTGATCTGTTCCACAAGCAGCATGTCTTAAGTAATTGTATTTGTCAAGACTTTCAATCAAACAACAAAGCCAAGTTAGGAAAAATAATGAGTCTTCAATAATACATGAGATAGTAGAGTCTATTTCAATGCTAGAGTAGAATCACATTTTCTACTAACAACAAGAATGTAGCGGTGTGTGTGTGAAAATATTCAACTTATCCAGATAGTCATGTAAAGACTAAGGAAGAAGAGAGAAGTTTATTCCATTGCAAGAACAGTTTGTATTCTACACCACAATACCTATGTTGATTATTTTTGTTAAATTAATTCATTTAGTGCGTGTGTGGCACAGGGTAACAACTATTGGACACATGTATTTATTTACATTACAGTTTTGTATTCCAAAGGACAGTGTGCTGACATTTTATAAATCCATCTTTTTGTTGCCTTTGGGCATGGTAACAACTAAATGAACTGGAATGATTGAAAATCACCACGGCTTTTCCAAAACCAAGCAGTCATGTAATGTACGCAGTGAGAGAACACGCATCTCATTTACCTCAACCATGAATGATGACCTTTACGTCTATTATTTAAAAACAGTCTGAAACACCAAAGTAGCAAGCTAGATCCGAAGTGAAAAAGCATTGTAAGAGGCACTATAATGTTTTTCCGTACTCGCTTAATTGATGACTCAAATGACATGAGTTTTGTACAATTTTAAAATTGTCTCTAAATATACCTTTGCATTCAAAAATAAAAGAAGAATATTACTGTCACCTTGCTATCCTACAATCTATGCTGGCTGCGCTCCTGTCGATTCCCAGCACTTGACTAGGCGTGGTTGGGCCCAACTATGGAGGAACTCACGTATAGAAAGGAAGCGAACGTCTCTCATTGTGGTGGCATCCTCTGGTGTTGCAGTCAGAGAAAGTGCATGATGGTAGAAAGCAGCAAGCAGCACGATTGGAAGCAGTAGATTCTAGATTAGTTTGCTGTGCTCTCATGGGTAAGCTATTTTTAAAGAATGTGCAGAGAGTTCACTGCCAGATGTTACCAGGTGAATTTCTTATTAAAAGGAGTTTTCAAATCATACATTGAAGGGTGACAACCTCAGGCAAACACTTAAACAGGCTACTACTGAGATCCGGCATTTTAATCCTAAACCTCAGTCAATAAGCTTACAGGTAAACAAGATGTCTTACCGGCTGGGGAAGGATAATTAAGAACGGTAAAGCGATTGGGTATGTGTCATGCTAAAACTGTTAATGCTTCCTACTTTTAAAGAAGCACAGAAAATACAAAAAAAACAGAACATGTGGGTTCCCATTGTGATAAAGATGGAGATGTAACTGCATGCTTGAAGTTTAAACCATTTTACTTTCTAATACCCACTATTATTCATGCTGGCATGCATGCCGATAAAATACCAAATTTAGCGTTCTGGACTGTGCCAGTTATTTGACCTGCCAGAATGGTGTTTACCAGCTGCAGAGAAGCTTTAGAAGATGTCACTAAATAGCCTCAAGTTTAGGTAAAGTTGTTGGTGTTTTAATATCACTATACATTGATTTAGATAAATAACCGTAAAATATTCCTTTTAAACAACTGTATGGTAGACAAAGTGAAACTGGAATAAACACAACAACAGATTTATACAACACGGCTTTCTCCACTTTGGAATTTACCAAAAGCTTATAAAGATCATGATCGGATTTTATACATGACTTGTTCATTTTTTAATAGATCCTTCAGTTATCTTCTGGCTGTATAACTGTTACACTTCAAGCTGCTTTCTGCTTACTGCAGACACTGCCCCGAAACAATTCCTCATATCATCAAATACGACCATCTTTACAGTTATTATTTATAATGTCTAGTTCCAAACATTAAACAACACTATATCATCTCAGTCCTCCAGCTCTAAATCCCCCTCATCACCCCAGTCCCTAATGAGACCGTTAACCCAATAAGCCATAATTTAGTCTGTATAACATAGAAATTAAAAAATATTGTTGAACTATCACAACGTTGTCCAACCCCAAAACAATAAAAATATTTCCTACCTCGAAACTTTTTTCTATGTTGAGAGTCAACTTTTTTAACTTGAGAATTCTAGAAAGACTATGGATATTGGGCACTTAAAGGGAACAGCTACTTGTGCGACAATGGATTGAAAATAGAATTACCTTGTTAGAACATTTGGTCCAAGTGGTAACATGGATGGTAAAGATAGTGATTTTCTTAAGAACCTTGACCCATTAGCACAGAATACACATGGAAAATTATAAAGGAGAACTAAACTTAAAATTTTTTAAAACTAATGTGAATGTTTTTCTCCCCTAGAACACCTATACATTGTAAGATTCTTCTCTATAAGTTGTCATTAGTACTTAAGAATAGATCTGTAATAAGAAGGCTCCATTTGTTGCCAATACAACCACAGCTCATGAAAGTCATCAAGAAGCCACTGCCCCCTGACCCCAGTATTTTCACTGTCTCTATGGATAGAGTCTTTGTCTAATAGAGTTTATACACCAATATGGAATTCCCTAAAAAGCCTTTGAAGCGATTGTTACCATAATTCTATTAACCCCTTCAGTGTGACTTCTGGAAAAGATAAACTGTAGGGTAACAAGCAGTTCAAAGTCTGTATCGGAACTTCCTATTCCATTTTTCTTAGAATTGTTTAGCCAAAAAATAGAAAAAAAAAAAAAGCTCGCAACATGTACTGGGAGTACTTGTGTTGTTAGGGTGGCGCATCGGGTAGGCTCAGGTTTAAAAATACACAATCAAGAAGGTCACAAGTGTCATCTACCCAGATTAGCTTCTTTTTTTGTTTGTTTCGTTATTGGACCCCAGCAAAAGAGGCGGCCTAAAATGTACCAAAGTGTTCAGCTTACTCAGTCCTGGCTCACCTGTAAGATGCCAGTGTATAAAACACACAGTCCAGAGGTTGCAAGTTCTAATCCCATATTTCTCATTATGTTCAAGTAAAAGATATTACATGTACCAGCATACTAATTATCTCCATAGCCTAGAGGTAAGAGCTCTGCTTTGAGAAGACAGAGGTAAATGGTACAAGTGCAAGGTTCATTCCCCCAGACTTACATTTATTTCTTTTATTTTTGCTGAATGTTCAGTATTCCATTCTTACATCCATGCTATCTAATGAAATACACTGTAAAGATACTTATTTTTGTAGGAAAGTATAAAGTATAAATCATTTTAGGACCAGGGGAGACATTGAATGTTGTTTGGAAACAACACAATACTCTCTGTTCGTGTCCATGGAGAGGGAGGATCTCTGTGATGTAACTGTGATCTGGCTGTCAGCTTCTAGAAGCAGGCTTGCAATTCTCCTGTTTTTGATCTGTTGAGCACTACAGAGATTGCCTGTACACAGAACACTTAGATGGGGTGTTTACCCAGCTAAGGTGGAATGTGTGGAGCTGGACCCCTAGTACTCACTAGGTGTTTTCCATAAATCACCCAATGGCACAGCAAGGGGAGAGGTGAGACACCAGGGCTTGTGTATGTGGTTGGTGAATGTGCTTGGTTATGGGACAATGTTGTCTGGAGGACTTTATTTCCTTTAAAGACCTATACTACAGTGTATAGGCCCAACCGGTTGGTTAGTCTGACTTACATAAGTCATATCAGAAGCCCGTGATGGTTCTATAATACACCAAAGATCAGTTAAAGGTCCCTGCAGGCAAGAGCTTGGGCAACAGCAGCATACCTAAAGGAGAACTTCATGAACATAAAAGAGTTATTAGAACCGATAACCCGGAGATACTGTTACAAAATATGCACACTCCATTTGGCAAGATTTCTTTATAACAAACAAAAGGTTAAGGCTTGAGATGACAGTCTTGAGGTCAGTTGCTAACATATCAGTGTACAGTGAAACATATTACTTCAGACAATTCTAAGCATGAATATCTGGTTTAAACCTGGTGGATCAAAGGTTTTATGATGCATGGCATGTTCCTGTGTAACTAATGTTAAACACCAAAGGTTGAAGTATTTTCTATTCACATGAAAGAAAAGAGAAGAACCAGCTTCGTACAGAGAGATTCTTTACTGTTCACTCATTTTTGTTAAGGATGTATTTATCATCTAAGATTTAAGTCTATCTTGAGTCGCAATGTGCTTTTGATGAAGAATAATATTGTAAGTGTCTATCAGATTCTAAATATGATTTAGGTTTTTAATACACCTGGTCATAATGCGCATTGGATGCTCTAAGCATGCGAGTTTTGTATATAAGTGATGGGTGTTAGTATGCGTAATTTGTAATTAAGACCATTCAGGGTGCCTTGAAAATTATAGAGGGACAGCAACTGCTCTGCCTAACAGGACACAAAAAATCAGTGCAGCAGTGCCACAATTCCGATGTTTCCGGACCCCTTCTCTACTGATTGTGAGCACATATAGTAATATATAGAGACAGTCGGTGTTGTTGGCAGGGGGAGCCTGTTAATGCAGTGCCAAGAAAAAAAAAAGAAGATGACAGCACGGCTGCATTGAATATATAGTAGTAAGAAACTTAGTTAACAACAATTTTCATCTTAAGCCTCATTTCATATAAAAACTCTTTCCCACCAATTTTAATTTTCAACTTGGACATACCCTGTATAAGGGCATGTCCACCCCCAAACTAAAATTTAAAAACCCCCTCCGATATATGGTTGTTCAGCGCTTGTCAAAGTCCAGGAAACGTGAAAGTCAGGAGCTGTTTTCCATGCAAAAGTTTTGAGTCTTCCGTTACCTCTGCGAGTTAATGTGACATGTGCAGGGGAATCCTTGTTAGATTGTAAAAAAAGCGTTACTCTAACTACACTACCACAGGCACTCTCATGGATGGCAGCTCGCGGCTGGTGTTGTCGTGCTCTAGTATGGTCGGTAGGGATTATGCAGTAAAGGGTGTGTTACTCCCCTGATACGTGTGCAAACCCAACGTAGTCCATGTATTATTGGGTTAGTCCAGGCATTAAGACTTAACTAGCGGGCCTGCTAAATAACTGAACCATCATAGGGCAACCCTTATGCCAAACCATTTTTTTGAAGTTTTGTTCAACTAAATTAAAAACTTAACAATAAAGGAAACTAGCGATAAAGCCGGTGCACATAACCATCCTGGCTCCCACAATGCTATCCCAAATTGATTACGCATCTTGGGAAGCAGTGAAGTTAAGGAACGCCGTGGTTTCCTTATCGAATCTGCCCCATGGGAATCTTACATTCCATGATGATGATAGACACTGCTATTAATACTACACACACGAAAACAGTGGATACACAGAAACACTGTAAACTAAATGGTAACCCCTCTATGTTCTGGAGAAATATAATGCCAAGCAAGAAAGTCCACCAATTATTAAAAAGAATTAAATAAATTGGGGCAGTTGCAATAGAGGTTGCAAAATTAGTCCTGGCATTTTATTTGCACAAACATCAGATGTGAACTTTTTACAGGGTTACCACAGTTACTATCATCCTAGTCTATAGTTGACTCAAGATTTTTAGAAGACAAACAATAAACATATTACCTTTAACTGGTATAACAGTATCATTTCCGGTATACCTGTCTTGCACTCACACAATTCTCAGATATACATAAATAAAAATCTGCCTGTAGTGAAGTTATTCAGGTCGCTTGCACTATTTTTCTATACAGTTGTCTCCAATGCAATATGGAAGGTTTGTCACTGATTAGACTTTGAACCGTCTTCTGTAGGTTGTTTTCTTCACCAACATGCATTGCAGGGCAGGCTGAACAAATAGCTGATTACTTCCGTATTTTTTTTTACTATTCTGTTCTAGCCAAAAGCTAAAGTTTCCAAATGTCAAGTAAAAGAGCTTGGGTTGTAAGATCACAACGAATCTGAGCCAAGACAATTAACTCATCTCATTTACCTCACAATGTCACACACCCATTAGCGTTGGAGGGGGGAAAAACTTTCTCTCCCCTGTTTTAGTTACAGCAGAACAGATACCAGGAAAACAATACATTGTTCCCTAGTCGTAATGTTCCCAATGATTACATAGTGTCTATTTCTTTAGCACGCTGTACTGTAGTAGCTAATGAAATGTTAGCGTTGGTGCACACGACATTTTGTTCACAGGTTTTCAGCCAGTACAGACGGGCATCGGCAATAGTACCACGCGGCAATCGTGTTGTCATAGAGATGACATATTGACACTTCCTCGATCGCCAATTCTCTCCGTTTTGGCGATATCGAAAATCAGCAGATTTTTTGGCCTGACCAACCGATACATGGTTCCCAAAAAATTGTGCCTCAGTTAACCCAGCCGTACACTCCGATTGTTTTTATCAGGTCACAGAGAGAGAATTTTGCAGCAAATTTCACTTTACTATTTAGAATTTTGCACTTCTTTCATTTAAATATGTAAAGAAAATTTCACAAGATATTTTAAAAAAATATTAGTTCGGATTGCTTATCCGTGAATGCAGGGGCAATCAAGAGAGGACAGTATTATTTTTCTTCAGGTCCATACCAAACTTGAGGAGGACAGTACAACCACTATGGAATGTAATTTGGATTGATACGCCAACAAAGAACCAAATGTAGGTACTGGCTTTTAATCCTCTGCAACCATGCCACCCGGTGGCCAGAAGAGTACATATTTGGCACAAGATACATTTGCAACACACTCTTTAAAACTCATCTAATTACATTTAAAAACAAGTTAAAAGGACTTCTTATTCTACCAGGACCTTCATATACCTTCGGTTTAAAGGGAAGTTAAGTGCAAATACATGTAACTTGTCAGAAAAAAGAGCATATTTTTCATCGCCAATGACCTCAATCTGCCCAGTATTCAGCATGTGTATCTGTGAGAAAATAAAAAAACCGAATACGTTGACTTCCTGTTGTCAGGACGTAGTAAGACGTTATGGTCTGCCCTGACCCAGCGCCGGGGTTGGTCAGTTGCTAGTCAGTGCGTCGAGCATCTTGTTGATCCATCAACAGCCAATCAGTTAAGAAATGACTGTTAGGAACATTCCAAAGATGTGTCGTGCAATCCGAGAAGGAGAAGCACGTGTTAGGACCTGAAATGCGCTACTAATGTCAACAGCGGGGGAACGGGAAGTGGTATGCAAATTAACTGATGTTCAAAATGGAAGAGATAATGTAAGAATAATAAGTATGCATTACAAAACATAAAATTATACCAAATATTGTAATTTCCACATGAACCGGTCCTTTAACCCTTTGGTTAAGGCTGTCAATTTTTAGAACACAGCACTCACTTCACAGGCAAGTAAGTCATGTTCTATCACCCCACCCTATGTTTTGTAGGCATGTTCCAAAATCGTGTAATCTAACTGGATACGGAGTGCCCTCTTTCATACAGTGATCCCACTGGGAATGCAATGATTTTTGTATTTCAATATCTCGTTGTTTTCACCTAAACGCACCGCTTAATCCGTCTGAAGTCGTGCACACATTTTTGCTACATAGCTATACTACATGTGAGTTTATAACAAGTTGTTTGGTAACCGTTAAATGTTGTACCTTTGTTGGGGATATGTTATATCCCTTTATACAGCTTTACTGGGAGGACAGAGGATGGAAAAGTTCCTTTTTAGTTGCCCTGTAATGTACTGCCTTATCAGAACCCAAATAGCATTTGACTAAATTATTTTTATAGAGTGAGATCTTTTATAAGATTATTAAAGTGGGTTCCTAATGATTGAACCACTGTCGTAAATGACACTCAAATTCCCCAATATTTTTTTAGGCAATACTCACTAACTTGTGACAGCCCATTGTACCTAGTGGCAAAAAACACTCGTTTTTGCAAACTTATTCCTAGCAGGGTTATCCTCCACTGATTTTCCTAGTGTCGGTTGGATAACCCTATTCATGAATTGTTTTCTCCATCTTAATCTAACTTTAGTGGGTTTGATCATTCGCGACAATCTTGTTCACCCTCGTAAACGGGGATTGGGGTATTGGCCCCATTTTTTAAGTCTCGGATGGGGAGAGAAAAATCCAACAAGAGTATTGCTTATCTGTAGGTTTACAAGAGTTGATCTAAGTAATTTCCAGCCTGAGTTACACCGTGTATCTAAACAACGAGATGGATTTTTTAATCAACCTCAATTGTGAATTAAGTATCACAACACTCGCATTGAGACACTCAACTAAATTCAATTAAAGCATCATGCGTCTTCCCACCTGCAAACACATCATCTATATATTTTTACCAGGATTTTTTCAAAACCTGCATTGGTATCACATAATGCTGTCAAATTCATTACATCATGTTGATATGTAGGTGCTACATTAGAAACCATGGAACACCATTCAGTGTCGTAAATGTCTTGGGCCCCACATCATGTGGGATATTTTTGTAGAGGCCTGTATTCCTGGTCAGATAGATGTCTTCCTCTTTAAAACAAAAATTACAGTTAATTTGCCCAAGAAAATCATTGTAGCCTAAAAATAAAAAGATTTCTGATTTTTGTAAATGAGGTCTCAGGATTTATCTAAAAATGTAGCGGTAGGCCGTGAAGATTGAACTCCACCATAGCCACTATAGGACGTCCAGGGCAAGCCTCACAAGTTTGCTGAGTTTAGAGGGTTGTGAAATATGGGGTGAAGGTATTTTTGGTATTAAAAAATGTAGCAAAGACATCAATGACTGGTAATATCCAGTGGATTTAACATTAACCCATCACCTGTCCTGTGCCCCCTGTATAATACCATGAATACTCACCCAATTTCATCCTATCTTATGCCCCCCTGTAAATAAACCAGTGAATACAGTCACCATGCCCTGTCCTATAACCCCTGTTATATACCCAGCCCCCCTGTACAGATAAACCAAGTCATCGCATCACCCATGCCAAACACAATCCCCCCTCCCCATGAGGGTTCAGGGGCCCAAATATAGCAGTACCCAGTAAGTTTGTCCATGTGCGTTGGATAAATAATACCGCATCTGCTCTAACTTGGCACCGAAGAGAGAGGAATGTTACTGAAGGATTATGTACCCCCCCCCCCTCGTGTGTGCAGGCTCTGTGTGATAAGTCGAGCAAGTGTAAAATTATCCTGCTTGCCGCCATTTATTATATAATGACATATCTTTTCAAAAAACTGTCTTCCCTACACATTGACCTGTACGTGCACCCTAACTGTGTTGCATTACATGTGAACGGTCATGTGAAACGGTCGGGGTAGTGGTCTTCCGGCCATGCTACGTTCCTTCGTAAATAACTGAAAAGTCTTGCCACCACGTGTTAATCTGCATATTTGTTTAGATACCAAAATAGATAAATAGAGCTAAGGACAAAAAAATGGGTACTCCCCGAGTATCGCCTACTCAGGTAAAAGAGCGATTTACTACTACAAGTAGGGAACCTCACTCCAAACAAATACTATGAATAGCCCCTGCTGTAGGAACAGGACAGAAATAGTCTAAATTATAAAAAAAAAAAGTATATATAAGAATACAATAATAGATATAATATATATTATATATATATAGGAATGATAGTAAATCGCATAAACATCTAAATTCCAGCTCAGTTAATCAGACACAAACTAACAAAGATTATGCACACTGAAAATGAAAGCAGCTAAGTAAGCAGCTGAAAGATCTGGTAAAAGTGTATAGTATGAGAGGCACACCCACCATCAAAATCCACGTGGTAAGTATCCTCTATGATGATAAACTTCCACCAGTTCAAAAAATTCCACTGTGTGCGCACAACTACAAAGTGAAAACAGCGGAGAGTCAGACTTCACTGGTATTCGGTCTGGGGAACTTGGGCGTCACAGTCCCTAGGTCCCCCCGACATGAAGTGTTTTTTTGTTGGCAAGGCACGCCTTGGATCCTAAAAGGTGTTGAGTTTCCCAGAGGGGGGGAATAATAAGTCATGTCCCCAAAGCTTCCACGCTGTTAAGTAAAGTACCCAGCGGAGAGCAAGATCTTGCCGACTATTAACTTTCCCCTCTGTAGATACTCACCACCCGTTATAGATCCCAGAGCGTATAATCTTACACTTTTAAAGGACAATTAACTCACCCTCCCGCTTGTTCCTGTTCCCCCACACTCCTGCAAAGTAACCCAGGGCTGCGTTGCAGAGGACGAGGGAGAAGCTTACAGTAAGTAGTACAGAATTTGTGTAAATTACCCAGAGGTGCGGACTTAGCTTTTAGGTCCTCACACCTAGGTACTTTGCAGGACTGGATGGTGGAATGGGTAGATAATTGTCCTTTAATTGTCCTTCTTTGATAACGGGTACTCTGTTTTTTGTTCCCACTCGGTGTTGAGTTATTCTTCGTTTTCTGCATACCTTGTGTTGTGCACATTTATCTCTAACCTTCAACAATGCGGACCACTGCTTGTTGGATAGGAACATCACCTTGTAACTACCTTAACCAACTCCATAATAGAACTTTTTGCACAAATTGTGCAGGGCGCTGTAGTATATTTATCACAATTTTAGCTCTTAAATCCCTCCTGGTATCAATATTAGATATCTTAGAAAGACTCAAATGACAATAAGTTATTCAGAGTACATTCATCCACATTTCCAGTTGCTTATCTATCTTAACATCTGTATACTTGCTTAATATTAATATCTAGCCTAACACATGTCATTTACGAGAAAAGTCTCCAAGTACACTAGAGGAGATCATATAAATTAGCACATTTGTACAGGTTGTGGAGGATTTTTAGACTATAAAAGTAAAAACCCTAATTTTCAAGTTTTTTATGGAATAGTTTGTGGTGTGCACACTATGTGAAGCGTCACCAAACTTACTGAATACGATTTAACCCAACAAATTGTGTCACTAATGTGTGTAAGTCCATCCCTCTCTCTAAACAGAGGGCGTAAATAGAACCCCCAACTTTAGAGAAGCATGTTGACAATCGTCTTTAAGAGTTCTCCCCCCTAATTAAACTTTTTAGATGTGGTAGCTCCACCCCCTCTCCACGCCGCCCCATAACTGCCCTCTCCAAGTAATTTTATTTTCAACCGTGTTCGACAATGAGGAGCAATGTCGGACACACCCGAGAAGCATGATCTATGGAGTATAAAGAAGCTAAATCCAGTGCACACTCATGTACTGGAGTCTCTGATCAGCCGATACAGGATAGCCAGAGAGTAAAGGCAGGACAGCAAGCACGTCTTTGTGATTTGGCTATACGTTTAGCTATAATCTCGGTTGGGATAGTTGGGCTAAAAACAGTAAAAAGTTAAATAGCTCAGGAATTTGCAAGCAGACAAAAGGGCCACGACAGAAGGGGGAGTCCCCCTTGATTGGCCAAAACCTCTTCAATGTCAGAGAGGAAAGCAGGACTCCCTGACACTCATTTCTTATTTCTGGGCACGACTAGGATTTTTGAACCCACACAGTGGGGATCAGTAGTGGGGTTAAATATTAGTTTTGGTAGTGGACATGCTCTATCGAATTAAACATAATTGTGTAATTATTTAGGCTTTACTCATCTCAAACTATAGAGAATACTGAGCCGTGTTGCTAGCCCTTTACGTGTGGGCAAACGATACGATTTGTGGTAGTACAATTCTAGGAAATGTTTGAATCGCCGCACTTTGTATGGATGATCCGACAACAACTTATATGATATCAGGCCAGCTGTGATATTGTACTAATACATGTTGATCTGTAGATCACATGCACCCGAGCGTAGCACCTATGGCCACCCATTACAACAGTATGATAGAACAGGAACAACCCAGTTTGTCTACTTCCAGTTTACCATTTTCCTTGACTTCTACCAAGTCAGTCCAAGAAAGCCAGTTTGTTGTTTTGTACCTCTTCCCTTGTAAATTTGATGTTTTGGTCTACCGCATTAATGTGTTCTGTGAAGGCTTGTACTTCCTTCTGGTGGATCTTAACACAGGTGTCATCCACATATCTGAACCAGTGGCTTGGTGCTATGCCCTTAAAGGTTTTAAGCGCCTGTTTTTCTACCTTTTTCCATGTAAAGGTTGGCCACAATGGGTGAAACTGGAGATTTAGCTTTGACAAATGTATTGCTTAGTTGTGGCATTACAAACACAGTTCATAAATGTTAAGTTTTATTTTAAATGGACCAAAATTAAATCTGCTTATTTAAAAATGTGTTTTTCATATAATTTGTTTTTATATAAATCTTTGGATAGGTCTCATTAAGAACTAATACACATTAAAAATAAATATACAAAGACTGGCAAGAGATTGAATGAAAAGGACACTTTCATCTGCAGCATACAAATTAAATTTTTTTGTTTTGAAAAAAAAATATATTAAAAAGTTGTTAAATATCTTATAACTGCATGACAATAATTAAACACACAAAAAAGTTGCATGTCTTTTAATAAAGGAAGGTTTTTTTGAAATCTGACATTCAATAACTTGTGATTTGAAAGTATCTAGACAGAAGTTACCTAAAGGACACAGGTACAAACAGAAAGTTCAATAAAACCAGAACAAGTGATGCGCAACTCAGTCAGGCCAGGTACCAGCCAAATGCCTTACCAAGGATGAGAACAAAACATGGTCAGGAAACGGGAAGAGGGTCGATCAAGGCAGCAGGAGTCAAAATCAGGAAAAACAGGTCAGCAAAGGTCAGCAATAGAACATCAGTACTAAACACACCACGAGCAGAAAGGACTAGCCAGATACTATAACCGGCAACCAGTCACTGCAGCTTGGAGCTCTTTAAAGGAAATGAGAGCTAAGCAGGAAGTTGTAAAATGCCAGGGTGAATTCTGATTAAAGCAGGCAGAAAAGAATATTACAGGATTGGTCATTCAAAATAGTTAGCAAATCTCCTTTGGCTGTGTTCTGTGTTGGCTGTATACTGAGGGAAACGAACTGCATGAGCATGTTAGGGAATGAGCCTAGCTAGAGAGCTAGCACAGAAAGCACCAGAGTGATTAGTAACATTATTCAGAAAAATTGTATTTTAAATCATAACTTTCTTTACGCCTTAACAATCTTCCATGATCATGGCCCCCACTTTTCGTTGCATGTCCTTTGAAGATACCTCACCAAGGTGCCAATTGATGGTGTTACCAGTTGATCTGGGACTCTACTTACATTGCTTTGCTGTAATGTATAATACTATTCTAACTATACGCAGGTAAATATCGTATTCTCAAATCCGCAAGTAAAATGTCTATTATACCTATACGCAAGTAAATATCGAATATCAAATCCGCAAGTAAAATCTCTAATATACCAATACGCAAGTGAATATCGAATACGCAAGTAAAATGTTTATTATACCTATACGCGAGTAAATATCAAATTCTTGAATCCGCGAGTCATTCATAGAATAATTATCGAAGTAGTGCGCGTGAGAGTAAAATCAAGTTTTCGAATGTCCTGGATATTGGAACATGTTCCCCAGACTATTTCCCAGGTCCCACAGCCATTTACATTAAGTTACTATTGATATTTTAATTGTATTTCATTAGAACTTTTCAAACTATTTGACTCCTATTGACTTTAATGGGTCCGTTTTCGAACTTTCCATATAGTTCAAAAGTTCGGCCATCTCTACTCCTAATGAGAAAACTTTTCTTCCCAGAACACCTATACATTGTAAGATTCTTCTCTAGTAAATTGTATATAGTCCTAGATTCTGTAACTAAGAAGGCTTCCATGTTGTTGCCAATACAAGCCATATAGTCATCAAAGAGCCATGCCCCCTGACCCCAGTATTTACTATCTATGCACTTGCTGGGTTATTCAATAAAAGTTCTTATCGTTTAAAATGGAGCTAATTTTTCCCCAACCAATCAGATGTTGGCTTTTAAATGTTAAGTAAGTTCTGATTGGTTGGTGCAAAATTAGCACCATTTTAAACGATAAGAACTTTTATTGAATCTCCCTGATTGTGTTTTATATACAAATGTCTCCATAACAATATGGCAATAAGTCCCTGATAAGCTGCTCATTACCCTGCAGTTTATTTATAAGCCGGCGTGAATTACATACAGCCTTCCTGGGACAATAAAAAATATTCAGCTCAAATTGCCGACAGGTTCTTTTTTTAAACTGTTACTAACAAAAGATACACTCGCGCAGCTGTCGCAAGCGTATTTGCCAGAGGCTGCACTGTTATTTGCACGTAAGTATTAAATGCTAGCAGATAGCTGGCATTAAATACTTATGCATTGGTGAGATTCACCCAGAGCAGCGCAGCCTCTGCTAAATCCGCTACGGGAGATTTGCCAGAGCGCTTGCGGGGTGAATCTCCCTACAAGTGTTTCTTTACACTAGACAAGTTATATTTCCTCACTTCGTTCCTTAACAGTCTTCAATCAGTTCATTAAAGGAATAGTTCACTTTTCCAGTGAACTATTACTTTAAAATACAAATAGGGAGATGTAATAAAAGTTCTTATTGTTAAAAATGGTGCTAATTTTGCCCCAACCAATCGTATATTATTTACCATTTGAAAGCTAATATCTGGTTGGTTGGGGCAAAATTAGCACCATTTCTAACGATAAGAACTTTTATTGAATAACCCTGAAAATGTTTTGAAACAAGGTGTTTGTTAAAAAAAAAAGAAGGGATCCATGCTTTTCCGTCAAATAATTAGTACTTGAGGAGCAGGTTGGTGCCACCCACTGCACATCAAATTACTTCAGTGTCAATTCATTATATAAACAATAAAAGCACATTCATTTATTTTCTACTTACTGCAAGAATATGGAGTTTCAACCTGTCATGTCTGACTACAAATGAACCTTTGCATAACAGTGATATATTTATTTTCATAATAAACCTTAGTAACCTGGGAACCGCTGTATAAATGTGTATGCATTTTTGCCATCATATCGTTACCTTTAAAGTTTCAAATTTCTGCTAGATTGTTCAATAATTAAATGTAAAAATTGCAGCATATTTAGGAATATGAGTCATTAGAACACAGCTGTCTCCAATAATCTAGCAGCTTTTCTACATTGACGTTAATAAGGTGTTGATTAGATTTGCCATAGTAACCAGTAATCGTTTCATTTACAAATATTAATAGAAAAGACACTTGATCAGGCATCTTTACAGACACACACACATTGTACAAAAAGTTTGGACTACACAGCATCAGGTCTAGACCTTTTACTGACTATTACTCAGCATCATAAAAACAAAGCTATATAAAGTTCACATATGAAATGCTAAACAAAAGGATAAGTATAAGTCTGGTTACGTTTGCCTTGTGGTCATCCTCTTGGTTTTATCCAGAAAGCTTGTGTATTATTTGGCTAATTACATCAATGATCAAAATGGATTCATCCTCTTATCTTGGTCTGAATTGCTAGGATAGCGTGCCTCCCTCTTATTTATCGGATCCCCAGTAATGCAGATCTTAAAACAGTCTGATAATTGATGCTACCCATCAAGGCTGGTAATGTAATTTCCATTCAGATTTATAGAGGTGGTTCACAATGAAATGTACTGGGAAGTTGGCATGGATATAGGAGCAGAGTTACATATAGCGAAATAAGTAAGTATATAGTAGGTGAAATTTGTTCAGAAAATGTTCTCAGGTTAATGTGTATTAATTGGCAAAAATATGTTATGCCATATTCGATCCACTCCTATATTAGCCCAAAGGATTTCAGGTTTATTGTGCCATAAGGGTATTTTCACTGGTATATCTTGATAATGTGGTAAGATAAGAACGTAGTATGAGGTTAAATGGAGTGGACATCCACCTAGAACTTTAAATTGACCAGCTAATTAATAGGGCCGAAAGTTCGGAAGATCAAGCCCTCTGTACAGCTTGTAGGCTTGTTGTAGTTGCAGCCAGACCCTCACTCACCTATGTCCCCAAATAAAGCACAAGATTCTATTGAGAGAGTTAAAAAAGAATTTTAGGAGATACATTAGAGAATGTTGTAACATATACAATAATTTAGGTAGTAAAAATATTTTTATGAGGTTTATGGAAAGGCAGATGTTGCCATGTTCAGGTTTTAATACACACAAAGTGGTGTGATATTGTGAGTGTGGGGAAGCTTAGACATCTGGATACAAAGACCCATCTCAAATAGTTAGAGACAAACCCAAATGTCTATATATTCTCAAAGAAACCTGCATTCTGTAGAATCAAAGGCCTTTTGGCATCTAAAAACAAAACCCTCCTTGTTCCATGAGTCTTGTTTTAAACATATTGGCACAGGTAGACTTTATTGGGATGAAACAATTTGCTCTGGTTGTGTGAGGGACAGGATAACTGATTAAAATTATATTGTCTAGAAGTTTAACCAAAATTTTATCTGTCTTGAACAGGGATATAAGGCAGTGAAACATATGGACAGTCTAGTGTCACTTCTAAATGCAGAATTAGAGGTGTCTAAAGCTGCTTGGGGAAGCTGCAGTGGTGTCAATTTCAGTTGGAAACTCATCCAGGCCAGGAGTTTTACCAGGAGTAAGCTCAGTGCCCGTGCAGGCTAATTGCAAAATGAAAGTAGATAGTAGAGCATCACAACGTTTCCCTCAAGTTACCTTGATCAATCTGATGATACATATTTAATTGTTCTCATTCTCTGTCCGGGGTTAGGAAAAGGGACAGCCAAAACGAGTTGCATCTGTATGGTCGAGGGCTACGAAGAGGGCACCCAACATCAATGTGGTCAAAGACTCCCCCTGCTATATGTAAGTAGTATATTAGAGGCCATCCCCTGTGTTGGCCCAGTGTGATAGGTTTGTGCTGGAGTCTATCGTGGGCTGGAAACATGACCATGTTAAAATCCCCAAATTTGAGCATATGCAAAGTCGGTCAGGAATGTTACAATTTGTCATAGTAGGGTGAGGTTGGCTGGTGGTGCAATCTGTGAAAAGTTACAGAACTAAACCAATATTTGAACTCTCCAAATCTGAAAACAACCCCCCTAAAAACACCAATAAGCTATAAAATCCCACTTCAGTAAATCATATTATAGTAAATGTAAGCCTGTTAAAAACTGAATGAAGTATCTGTGTGTATGTGCAGTGTCAGACCACACCCCCTGATCTCAGTCACATGCTTCCTTGCTTTACCTGTCTTGTTAAAGGATTGGCTAGAGATTATTAATGGGTGTTACCAACTGTAACAAGGTTCTGCCATAGCTAAGGACTGAGCATGTGCAGAACATAATGATCATTGACCAAACTGTGTGATACTAGAATGCTGTGAAGTAAAGCACAAACCATATGTTATTTAGGTAAATTTCCCAGCACCTGTATCAAAATGAGAGGTAAGACACAGATTTCTGATTTTATATCAAGGTGTTCTGCCTTCTGGTTCAGTGTTGTTCTGCAGCTTTAGTTGTCCTTTAAACATTTGTTAACAAAAAATCAATGTATTTTGGCTGCTTCAGAGGTAATCTATTGGCCAGTTTGTTAACCCTCAGTGTTGCTTTTAAGATAAATAAGTGTGTGTCGGTATCAGACCAAATATATGTAATATCACTAATCTTTTTATTAGTTGGGGGGTTGAATTTGATTATTTTTGTTTATTTATCTAAGCTGATTTGTTTATCCCTCAGCAACAAGAAACATTTTTGTTGAGATTTTATTTTAACAGCTGTTCCTCTTTGAAAAACCTGGTGCAATGACAAATCGTGTTTTTGTGATTTGTAGACAAAACTTGCCTCACAAAAAGAACCATTTAAGCTTAATTTGTGGCCTTGACCTTAAACTTGAATGAGGGTTCTTATTATGCCTCTTCTTTAAAAAGCGGAATTCCATTATTGTGTAACGTTGAAACTGTGAAGAGAACTTGGAACATATCAGTACGGGAAATGAGAAGCTTTAATGGCGTCAAGCTTAGCGCAGTAATGGCACAGAGGGTGGTTACTGTTAAAATACTGTTAAAGTAAGAACAATCAAATGGTTTGTGAATGAAGTCAATCCAGATAAATGTAGATCTTTTGTGCAAAGGCCATAATGTATGCTGTTGTGATAAAGAGGTGCCACACAACTGACCAAGACATTTACAAATGAAATAAGAACTTTTAAAAAAGGGCACTTTATAATGGAAAACTCAACTCAATAAGATGAAACATTTGTGTGATAGAAAAATAGAAATTGTTTATAATAACAAGGATGGGGTTAGTTATTTAAGTGTCTATTCTTGCAGCTCTTTCTATGTCAAACATACCATCTTCCTGAAATAGTGAACTTTGTCTTCTAGTGTACTTTATTCTTATTCAGGTTGGAAGTAGCAGATCAGACAGGTATCTTTATATTAGAACCCTACATATTTTATTTTTTCATAAACTGTAAAAATTAAATTTGGTATTTAATTATTTTTTCAATATACCATCTTCCTCAAACAAAATGTCACTTTAAATACTGTAAATGACAATGATTAAGCATCTCCATTGGTGTTTCCATAGGAAGCAATGACCCCTAGCAGTTTCAGAAGAATAGATCTTCACTGGCAAAAGGCTTTTTGTGATTAGTCTCATTAGTCTTTATCTAATGCAAAGTTGGAGAGTAGTTGTAGTCTATCAAGCTGATATATATTGTGACTTCCACTAAAGATAAATATTTTTTGCCTTTTTTCAATCAATAATGAATTCCTGTTTAAAGGAGAACTAAACCCAAATTTTTACACTCAAGAATCTGAAAAATGTCCTCTAAAAACACCAATAAACTGTTAGTCCCACTACAGTAAATAGCATTTAAGGGCATGTCCACCCCAACATCTATAATTAAACCCACTACTGGCCCCACTCTCCAGTTTAAATAAACCTTACCTCTCTGCTCCTTATGGTTCCCAAGATATTCCTTTTCAAAGTCCAGGGAACTGAAGACTCCAAGCTGTCTGTGAGGCTTCTGATCCTGATTCCTTGTCCTCATCAAGGTCTGGAGCATGCGCAGAAACACACACACCCCCTCCCACCATCCAGATACATCCTCAACCATTCTTTGCACCTAGCTTGAATTCCTTTAGGGGGAAGGTAAGTAACTCCTGCCCGCACCTAACCGCCACAATATTTTTAAAAAAATCCCACCCAATCCGTACTTACAGAGCCTTCTCTCCAACGGCGTTTCTAGTGACGTCGGCCACGGCTGTGATTGGCTGCCTCTCAGCCAATCACAGGCGCGGCTGAGGTCCGGCCCCTGCTTGCAAGCAGAAGGCCGGATCGGATCCCCGCGGGAGAGAAGGCAGTGTAAGTAGAATTCGGGGAACTTTTTAAAATAAATATTGCGGCGGTTGGGGGTGAGTAAGGGTTGCCTACCTTATCCCCAATGTTGGTTTAGGGGGGTGGACATGCCCTTTAAAGTAAATGTAACCCCCTTGAAGAACTGGATATAAAATCTGTATGTACAGTGACTGGCCACACCCTTGACCTCAAGTCACATGATACCTTGCCTGATCTGTCCTGTAAAAGGATTGGCTAGAGGCTACTAGTGGGTGTGACCAACTGTTCCAACTGTAATAAGTTCCTGCGGTATCTAAGGTCTGAGCATGTGTATAGAACATAATGGTCATTGACCACACTGTGTGATACTAGAAATAAAACATAGACCCCATGTTAGAAAGGTAAATTTCCCAACAACTATATCAAAATGAGAGGTGAGACACAGATTACTGCTTTTATATTAAGGTCTTCCTTCTGAAAAACTGTTCTTAAGCTTTAGTTGTCCTTTAAAGTAATTGATCAGAAACAATTGCTGTTTATACGTCTGCTTGATTGGTTGCTCGTTGGATTGAACTGGTCAGAAATTTTTCAAATCCCATCTGCAGCCACCAACATTCTAAAGGGAAAGTCCAGCCCTAAAATAAAAACTTACAGGTAAATCACCCCCCAAAACCCTAAAATTTAATAATTTGAAATCTGAAATATATAAGTCTAACCTGAAATCCTGCACAATGTCCTGTTGCCCATTTCTTTTTCCTGGTTCTTTCAGTTAGTAACTGTCAGTTATGGATTAGAGGCTATTCTTTCTAAAAGATGTTATTATGAGGGTGGCGTTGTCCTTTGATTTGAAACTGTATAGGTGCCCATACATTAGCACGTAGACTGCAGACTGATCCTGCGACATCCAATCAATTCTGGAGCAACCGCCTTTCCAAATCTTCTTCATCACCAACGTACCATGGCGAGAAGATCCGGAAAGGTGGTTTCTACAGAATTGATTGAATGTCGCCGGACTGGTCTGCATTTTTGTGGCATGTAGACACCTTCATTAAATGTTACAAACCTATGTGTCGCACAAGTGATCACATGCACTACAGGTCCACCTTATTTACCATAACTCTGATGATGGCATGAAAGATTTTGGCATTTGATATATATATATATATATATATATATATATATATATATATAAATATATATATATATAATAGTAGAAAAGGCTGCACTCACAGGTCTGTAATCATCATATTTATTTTAACATATACGATCTACGCGTTTCAAAACTCAGTGTGCCGTCATCAGGATATCATATACACTTATACAACTTCCCTTTATACCCAGAGGTCTGTGTAAGAAACGCCTAGATCAAGACAATTAAAACATCAATTAAAAACAGGAACAATGGCGAGGCAGTAGCCAAAATAGAAACAATGAGATCCAATGTAGTTAAACATACATGGTTACAATATAATCAACAAGCAATACTTTGCAACAGTCAAAGAGCATAGAAAGTATCATGTTGTAACATATCAAAAGATATAGCTAACATTATAGAAAAAAAACACATAAATTCTAAAACTGACTGAGTGCAGGATATTAAAGGTTAACATCTTACAAGTTAGATAATATATGAGGTATATAGAAACACTAAAACCCAGTTGAAACTGGGACATATAGCCATAATGGGGAACTATAAAAAGCAGTTTAGTAGCCACTGCTCATTGAGTCCCTTTGGAGACTGTGTTTCTAGTAAGTGTATCCATTTAGCCTCCTTTTGTAGGAGTAATCTATCTTTGTCCATACAAGATTTTAACTCATTATCATTAAGGCCATCAATGGCCTTAATGATAATAAGCTGGCCAGTGAATGTCCTAGCTTTTTAAAGTGCCTGGCCACTGCCAGGTCGCTATACTTAGACATTATAGGGGCTGTATCCTGTGCTGCCAGTGCCTGTCGGATAGAAGCCGATGATTGGCCATACGTTCCATGATCGCTTTCTTAGTCTTTCCAATATAATATAAGCCACATGGGCACACCAAGAAGTAAATAATATATTTACTGTTACATGAGAAGCATTGCTTTATAGGAATCCTTCTGCCATTATGTGGGTGTGCAAAGCTCTTGCCCACTAGCATGGCATTGCATGTCACACAGTTTGGACAACGGTAGCACCCTGTTCTCAAAGGACCCAAAGCCCTCTAGCATTGTCGATATTTACCTTTGATACATCTGTACATACCAGGAGATTGCCCAGATTACGATCTGTCCTATAAGTGTTGTGGACCCTAGTCCGTTCGAGGGGCAAATGTTTATCTCTCTTGACAATATTACAATGTCTCAGGGTGCTATCATTAATGTTGTCACTGTACGTGGTAAAGGTAGTACAAAAGTTAATTGTGTCCTCTGTCTTGCTGATGGTTCTATTCAGATTATCAGAGTTACCAATAACGTATGTTTTAGCTCTTTGTAATTGTTTTTGGACCAAATCAGGATGATATTCTCTAGTCAACCTAGTGACCATCTGTCCAAGTTGTACCTCTGCGTTCTGACTATTTGTATTATTTCTTAGTACATGGAGGAAATGACTAAAAATCAACCCCTGTTTTGTGCTCATAGGGTGGCAACTAGTGCCATATAAAACAGAGTTCTTATCTGTGTTTTTTCTAAACAGGGTAGTTCCCAAAACATTGTCGTTTTTAAAAATGCGAATGTCCAAAAAGTCAATACTCACAGAGCTACACGTTAGAGTAAGTTTAACTGGGGTCGGGAGATCATTGAGTTCCTGGACAAATGATTCAGCTTCAACTCTAGTGCCCTTCCATAGAAATACCATATCATCGATATAGCGTTTGTACAATAAAATTAATTTGTGGGCCACTGGATAAATATACTGTTGTTCAAACCAATTCATATATAGGTTTGCTACAGCTGGCGCTACATTAGACCCCATAGCTACTGTATACCTGTGTGTTGAATAAAAAACTCTATTCTAGAGAAATTATTCTCTACAATAAAAATAGGTCCATAAGGAACTCTATGGGTGGGCCTTGGTGTTCAGATCGCAACAACGCCTTACGACACACTTCCACGCCTTTGTCCTGTGGGATAATGGTGTAAAGATTTTTAACATCACATGTCATAAGTAATATTTGACTCATAGGGGACTTTTCCTCTTTGAGAATATATACTAGCAAAAGTGTGCCTGTTGGTGCACAGTGGAAATTATGTGTGGATACAGTGGACATAGAATCTTTACACAGGTGTGTTTTAAACTGTTACTCAGACAGTCACCAGGATCCAGGGAATCCAATTTTGATAATCCTGCAGGTCTGAGAATAGACCCAGGAAATCCTGCCACACTATATGGTTCAAACTGAACATGCTATGTTCATACTTTTTAGTATTCACAACTGCAAGTGCCACATTTATAGATGCTTATATTATGACTTGGGAGCACAGGATACTGATTGGATCAGGTTTTAAAAAAAGGTTTGGCAATTGGGCCTGGTATATCTACTGAGTCTAATTGGGGCATTTCATCAGCAGTTACAAGGACAGGAGTATTTAAATTAATGCTATCAGTAGCAGCCTCCATAGATTAAAGGGAATGTCCACCCCTCAAACAAAACTTTAACCCACTACTGGCCCCACTGAGTAGTTTAAAAAATCCTTACATCTCTGCTCCTTATGGTTCCCCTGTAGTGCTTGTCCAAAGTCCAGGAAACTGAGGAGTAGGAGCTGTCTTCCTGTCCAAAAGGTTTCTGCCTCCTCCTTGCCCTCTGAGAAGACAGTGGCATTTGCAGGGGAGCCCTTCCCCCCCCCCCACCCACCTTACCTCTTATTTGCTGCCCTTCATTTTAATTGTATTATATATTTTATATATATATATATTGCAGGGCATCCCCTCCCACCCCCAACCACTGTATAGGAAGTGTAAAAATAGAATCCAAACTGTACTTATCGCTCCCACTGTGCCCTCTACTGCTGGCGGCCGTGGCTGTAATTGGCTGCCTCTCAGCGAAATTTGATTATTGTAGTTTGCAAACTTTCAATACAGTTGAGTGAACAGGGCTTTTAAGTGGCAGGTTGAATGTAAATGAAGTAATATGGTAGGTTGGGGGGTTAGACATTTTAAAGCTACTTTAAAGGGCATCTCAACCCTAAATTTTTACTTTTATATGTTGTAGCCCCCCCAACTGCCGCATTAGATTTTTTTTAAAAAAGCCGAATCATACTTACAGCCCTTCACTCCTGCAGGATCTCCTCAGGCTCTCTGTTTGCAAGGAAGTCCAAACAGAGGCCGGACCGGCAGCTGTGTCTGCGATTGTCTGAGAGGCAGCCAATCACAGAGACCCAGCTGCCTGGAATGGAGACACCGGGAGAAAAGGGCTGCAAGTATAATTCCACTTCTCTTTTTAAAAAAACGAATGCGGCGGATGGGGGTGGGCAAGGGCAGTGTTCCCTCTAAGCTGTGCACTCCTGTGCACGCACACAACTCTGCAGGCCTGCTCACAGAGATTAAAGTGGTGCACACAAAAAATCTTCTGAAATGTAAGTGCTGCGGTATGGAGCGCACAAAATGTAATTTTGTATGCGCACAGAAAATATATTTCTGTGCACCCAGTCAATTTGAGGTTAGAGGAAACATTGGCCAGGGGTTAGCTACAGTATATTAAAAGGATTTCCCTCTAGGTGCAACAGCTGCAGAGGATGTTTCCGGATGGTGGGAGGGAGGGGGGAAAGGGCTACACTATGCATGTCATCATCCCTCCTGGAGGCAAGACAGGAGGCAGAGACCTTTGGACAGGAAGATAGCTCCTACTGTTCATTTTTTTGGACTTTGGACAAGCACTGCAGGACAACTATAAGGAGCAGGAATGTAAGGTAGGGATGTTTTTAAACTACACATGGGGTTAAATTTTCGTTTTGGGGGTGGACATGCCCTTTAAGGTAAATTACCCTTACTTGGATCTACCCATTTTGTGCAACCAGATGTGTCTTTATCTGTGTTTTTGGCTAATTTGAAAATCAGGAAGAAGCATCTCTAAAGGACTCCTTTTACCTTGTATATCAACTCTACTGTATACAGTATATCACAGTGAAAACCAAGTAGTTCCAATAGTATTCATGGGGGGTGTACTTTATTTTGTTTGCAAACTCTTATGCCAGGAGAATGGTAAAGAATGGTAATTGCATGACTGCATTGTGCCAAGTGTTAAGTTTTGTGGCAGGGGGATTATGGTGGGGGTTGTTTTTCAGGAGTTGGACTTGGTCCCTTAGTTCCAGTGAAAAAACGAATACATCAGGGTACCAAGACATTTTGAACAATTTCATGCTCCTAACTTTGTGGGAACAGTTCCCAAACATGGGCATTGTTGCAAAGACATGTACAGACATTTTCACTCACCTTAAATCAGGGGTGCCTGAACTGGCCCATGCTAACAGCACAAGCAAAAAATATAGTGTTGACCAGGGTGCACACTACTATAGCAAGGTGACGAAGGGGGCAAAGTGCTCCCCGAAACGTTGTATTTGTGATGCAAAAATAAAGGAATCACCTTGCTATAGTGTGCACTCTGCTCCATCTTTTTTGCTTGTGCTATAGCTATAGTCCTTGGAAGGTAGGACTGACTGGGGTAGCACCTTCTAATATATTGGCTAATAGCTACAGCATGTGCCTGGGCCTAAACCCTCAAAGTGTGGATTTACCATGCTAACAGCACCCTTTTCTCTCTCTAGGCCTCAACTGTAGCCCCTACCCTGACATGCCCACACTGCACCCCTTGCCACTCCTACACATGGGTCCACGTGGGACGCAAAAAACCTTGGGCAGGTTGGGCATTACTGCCTTATATCTTTCTCCTAATTTTTTACCTGTCATTTGTAAACAGTAGATTTTAGCCAGTCTTACTTCCTCATATAGTAGAGTCTATAACACATGGATTTCAGTGAGCATTCAGTCCTTACTAGACCAAATGATCTGGCAACCCAGTTGTCACCTTTCTGTTTTATACACATATACAATCTACACACTAAAAGGAAGTTTTACCTATTTACCATCATTTGCGTGGAGTTCGATTCCACCCTTGGACACATCTGAAAAAAGTTTGTATGTTCTCCCCATGCTTGCATGGGTTTCCTCCGGGCACTCCAGTTTCCCCCACAGTCATAAAGACATAGGTTGTATGTGTCAAATAAATGTGCTTAGATTGTAAGCTCTTCAGGGCAGGGCCTGATGTGAATGTATACATGTAATTGTAAAGCACTGCGGAAGATGTTGGCACTATATAAATCCACAATAATAATAATACAGAATTTTCACCTTTGATGAAAATTTACCTTTTCAAAATTCACCTTTTTAATAACTTTATAAGAAAAGTTAAAAGTTTAAAAAATTGTGGTGAAGTCTGGTAGCAAAAACAGCAAAAATAATGCACCTTTATAAATATGTCCCTTAGACCCCCATTTGACTTTAAAAAGCTAAATCACAGATCAAATTACAGTAAATGCTGAAAAATAGTCTAACACCTCCCTGGGTACTTATTAGTATTAAAAAAAATCCACTGATACCTGCCATAAACCCATTGGCAGGCTAAATTAATGGCCACGTATGCGTTTTCACCACCTCAGACTTGGTGAATTTGAATGGCTCAACTTAACGCAATAAAACACTTTTCCCCATTTTACAAATATGCTTGAGCAGTTACCGCAGTGATGTATGGCGAAAACAGACAAGTAGCAGTAATGACTTTTTGTCACTGGTTATCACTACTTTATACTGTAATTTGCGAAAAGTCCAAATTTGGCGAACAGTCAGCGATAACGGAGGCGAAAAATATAACAAACCTTTATAAATATGCCCCTAGATCTTTATTTGACTGTTTATATGACTTTTTTTTCTAATTTGTATAACAATGTGTATTATTAAACCAATCCAATATATTTTCAGTCCATATATAAGGCTCATCATCTGTATTTAAAAGAAAAACACTTTATTAGTTGGCTGCTGTCATGAAACATTACAGATATTATAAATTTCTTTTCAATTGTCTTATTATTATGAAGTTTAATCAAGATACAGAGGTTTCATATTGCTTACTTATACAGATCATTTACAACTTGTTTGATTATATGAGGTTTTGATGTGATGAATATTTATATATGGTGGCATAGTTGCATTACATATTGACATGATGACAGCAAGACAAGCTTTAATCAACAGTTTGTAATAAAATGCAAATTAATAATTAGGCTGTGCAGGGATGCATAATTTTTGTAGTGGTTATAGTGTTACATTTGATATATATCAATAAGAAAGATTGCTACACTTACCACTTACTTGCAGAGTCAACACCCTCTTTAGTGGTACTGATAAGGTCAAGAAAAACCATACATATTTTTGTTCTATATTAAGGATTATTTCCCCTAAATGTGATAATACCAAAATCAAGATACACTTTCTGCCTAAACTTATTAGAGTCTGCAGAGTTTGATTAATTTAACTTATGGCACTGAGATCTTTTAAAGGGCATGTCCACTCAAAAAAACCTAGCTAATGTTCTAGATTACCCTCCCAAACCTAGGCTTGTATTACTAACCTATGTCAAAGATGCTCCTGAACTTCCTTACCTGAGCCAGTCCCTCGCTGCTCCTACTCTGCTGCTGCTGCTGCTACTGACAGCCGCTCCACTTCCAGGGTGCGGCTGTCAGTAAAGGTACGATGTGATGTCATGCCCAATTGACTGACAGTTGAGCGGCTGTCAGTGCAGAAGCCCACTGCTCCTGTTTTTGCTTTAAAGGACAACTCCAACCTCATAAGAACATATTTTAGAAAGAACGGCCTCTTTAAAATATGTTTATATATCATAGTTTGTCCTATGAATTCATTACTGTATGCCTGCTATGCTTCTGGATGACTCATGAAAACTGAGCAATTTAGAAACCTGTACTGAGCCTGAGCATGCTCAGAAGAGGCAGATAGGGGATTAACATTGTCATTGGCTGTGATGTCAACTGTCAAATCCATAACTGACAGTTGGTAACTGGAAGAACCAGGAAGAAGGAACAGGGGGAACAGGACAGTATGCAGGATTTCAGGTTAGACTTATATATTTCAGATTTCCTATTACCGTTAGGGTCTTGGGGGGTGATTTACCTATATGTAAGTTTTCATTTTGGGGCTGGACTTGCCCTTTAAACCAGGAGCAGAGGACAGCACCTAGATGGTGAGTGACCAGGTCAGGTAAGGAAGTTCAGGAGCATCTTTGGCATAAGTTCGTAATTTAAAACCAATGTTTGGGGGAATAATCTACATTTTTAGCTTACGTAAGTATTTTTTTGAGTGGACTTGCCCACTCAAACGGAAAAAAAATGAATATATCTATTTCTATATTCACTAGCTTAGAATGCTTAGTTACCCTTGACCATAACATAACCCAAACCAGAATATTGATTCCTACAGCAATAAAATAAAATGGTCTGTATTTTTAATTCAGTAGAACATTATCTCGAGATGTGGTTTGTGTGCTTCCAAAGTTGTGATAAATGCATCATGCATCTCAGTTAAACTCTAGTGGAACAACAAACAAGCTTCTATTTCAACATATAATCTGCAGGAGTGAAATGACTCTGCTATTTTCCCTACAGGATAGAAAATGAGACGTGCTCCATTCAAGGCTTTTGTTTGCAATCGTTTTTAAGCATGGGGTAGTAACCCTTAGTGCAAATATTGATGCACTTGGCAAAATCTATAGTAATTACCTAACCATAGCTTCACAGAAATGAAAAGTAACTTTTAAGTGGCCATGAGTTAAAAAATCTATTTACATGAGGGATTTTAAACTTGGGATAAATTACTAAAAGGAGCTTCTTTTAGAATCAGGAAAATAATTGTGTATACTGCATTGGTATCCATTTACATTAAACACAATACCTAAAAAGGAGAGCTGCAATATTGGCACTTTTCAGAATAACTGCCCACTTTGTATGACTCCACCTGGATTCTGCAGAATATGTTCTAGCTCATGTCTGTATTTCTTATCTGGGTATAAATAAGGGAGCCATTCCTGCAACTTTCACAAATTCCCCTGCATACGACATGCATGCTGGGAGATCAAGACATCACAAGGCATTCTTACAGATATACCATGACCTGGATGAATGAGAACCTTCACAAGCATCTTACCTCCCATACCATTATACTTTACAGCTAAAAATCATTATGGTAAATTTTTGTCAAAAATTACTAATCACAGGTAATTCATCAGCAACAGAACAGAATTAGTGTTTTTTGCTTTTTAACCTGCATATTCAAATATACATGTGTGCAGTATACCAACCAATTGTAATACAGTCATGTTCAATTTTTAATTATTCTTCCATATTGTTTTCACATTATGTTTAAAAAAAGGAATTTAGTAAACACAGCGAAAGACATATTTATTGCAGTAGAATTAAACCAAAATTTTCCAGCCCATATTGTAAAAGCTTTCCTCATAATCTCCATGAAGTTTAATCCCATGATTTAGAGAATCTCTGAAAGGCATTGCTGCATTGCAGTATCTCAGGCAGGTAAGAAGTGCCGCTGTGGCATATAAAATAGCCCTGTATCTCTTTTCTTGTTGTTACAGTAACTGGTGGGTTGGTGGACAAATGTACTTTAAGAAAGACCATGGGCCTTATTTATTCAGAGCCGCTATTGCTCTGAATAAATGTCCCTTCTGGTATTTAATTCAGGATTTAATCCCAGTGCGACACCAGCTATTAATAACGTTGAATAGTCGCCCAAACCCGGTATAAAATCGCTAACGCTGGCTTTGCTGGTGTTTTTTGTGGTACCTGTGTAGCCACCACTATAAAGGGGTTAACATTGTGCAAAACCGGTATTGAATAGCTTAGCCTCACTAGGAAAAGAGCGCTGCAGCTCTGGGTAAATAAGGGCCCACGAGTCTTACTTTTTTGCTGGGGAATAAACTGCAAAGCTTGTGATTTGGATTAAAAAAGTAAGAAATAATACACCGTTAAATCCTTGTTCTGTGCCTAGCATAGTCTGTGCTGTAACAAGATTGGCTGTCCGCTTCTAGGATGCAAGACAAGCTGCAGTTCCTTGTATAATTGTGAAGGTGCTCTGTCTATTAGGACCATGTTTTCTGGTGACTTTAGTTCTCCTTTAAGCGTAATAAAGTGAATCAACAACAAATGTTAGTGAACTACATTAAGTAAATGCTTAATTTATTTTTACAAATTCACAGCCTTCTGTAAGACTAGTGCTAGAAGTGAAACCTAGGACTCACCCAGAAATGGCTCAATATATCATTCATATAAAATGACACATGAAAATACAATTAGCAGGTGGCCAAACTTTTTAAGACTTGTATTAAACTATCAAGTCGTGGCTTGAAAAAGAAATGTATTGTTCTAGTATTGTATTATTTTAGCATTTCCAGTACTAATCAAAATTCATTACTTTTTGTATGTATAATATTTTGAAAGGTTAAATAGGACCCAAAAGGAACATCCAAAGCAAAAATAAATGGAACTGTCATTTTGAAGCAATTTATTTTGTTATTTGTGACAAAGACATGGATTATACAGAAAATCCCAAACATCTTATTGTCTTTGACCAACCACAGAGAGACAAATATTTAGCAGAGTGTTTATCTTAATTAAATCATTATTCCTAAAGCAATGTATCGATCTTGAGCTCGAAGAAGAAAAAAGGAAGATGTTTGAAAGGGAAATGCAAATAGAAAGATAGCTTACTCTAAAACATGTTGTTGGTTTTTTTATTTCAAGCAATAAGTCCAAAATTGTATGAAATTGTATGAATAAGACATTGCTATTAAAAGAAATTATGCTAAAATAATTGTTGGAAATACAAAAAATAAGTTTATTGGAATTAATTCCTGGTGGGGTGAGGAATTGTTCAAGTTGTACAAAAGCACATAAATAGGGATAGTGGCTATATCCAAAGGGTAGATACCAAAAATACCATAAAATATTTTATTTCTATAACTTTTATTACTCTTCTGCTTAAGACTAAGCAAAATAGGATCACATGAGAATCAAAATGGTCTGGGTAGATTTACTGCATCACAGGATTGCAGACATGTATGAAGACCCCCTCTACACTAACTTGAAGGCATTTGTTTTGGAAAACATTTTGCTGTCTATAGTTCATTGACTGGTCTGTTTTCAAACAGTTTTGCAAAATTTGTGTAAATGTGCAAACCTGATAATACATTGGGTAGCATGGGTTTTACACTAATTTTGCCTGTTGGCAGGCCATTATGCAACCTACTGCTTCCAGTATTTTTCAAATTGCCCTTTACTGGGAACTTTAAAAAATAAATGTAATAGTTGGAAAGGATTAATCTTTAGATATTCAATTTAAATCATTTTACACTTCAGCTGTCAATTATGTGACTTATTATCATAAACATTTTTCGCTCTGTGCAGTTTTTTCTGTAACCGGAATGGTGACAGTTGGTATGTGTGTATCCCCGGGGATAGGGATGCCAATACAATCCTCATTGCATACTATATATGTGATTATGTGATTTTCCTATGATATATATGATAATACGAAGGATTGGTGCACTCCAGGGGCTTTCTTTTTTTATAACCTTAATTGGGTAGAATTTACAAGAATTTACCTTTATTTATAATAAAGGTTATAAAAAAAGTCCCTGGAGTGCACCATTCCTTCATTGTTATTATCCTGTATTCCCTTTTGTTGGTTGCACTGGGCATGAAGAAGTGAATAAGAGTGCACACTTACCTGGACATTTGTATATATATATCTCCTCCATTTGTCTCACACTCACGCTATAATTGTCTGGTGCCCTGGTGCTTCACAAAGGAATAGTCACTGCAATCAATGGAGCACTCGGGGGACTTGTAACTTAACAAACTTTTATTAGTGCATCAACGCATTTCGGCTATGTTATATGTATATATATATTACTCAAAAGTCTGCAGCACTCAACTACGCATAGTCATAAATGAAAAAATGTAAAAGTTAAACATACCTGCAAAAAATGAAGGATAACCACCTATACTGAGGTTAAAATGGATAAAATGGGTATGTTTAAAGGGCATCTATAGTGGGAAAATGAACTTTTTTTTCTTTCTTTCCATGTGTTCTATAATTCCCTACAACCCCCAGAGTGTCTTCACTTTTTTCAGATTCCCTCTCTGTCCTGAGATACACCAGTTAGAAGAATACGTGATTGCATTCCTCTACTCCTACTTGGACTGTCAATCAAATCCCTGTGACTTGATCCCCCCTCCCTGCTCTGTAATAAACATAGAGATAACAGCATTAGCAGGGGGAGAAAGGTAGCTTTGATGTTAGATATAAGGCTGCACTTGACCCCCCTTCTTAATAGCTTTCACTGATTGATGATGGGTCACAAAGTGAGAGATCGTAAACTGTACTGATCTCCTTCTTCCGTGTCTCCAGGACAGCTTACTTTCTATTGGCCACTGTGCGTGGGTGTGTTTTTCAGGATGTTGAACTTTAACTCCTACTGCACATAAAAAGCTTGTCGGTTAGCCGGAGCTGAGACATGGAGGAGGTAACAGAGGGGAGGGAGAAGGGGGGAATGCTGCACATAGATCTGACACCATGGTTAAACAGAGTCAGTGACAGATATAGGATTAAGGCAGCACAGAGTACATGAATTTAACTTTGCAAAGGGGCAATGTGTTTTTTTCACTATAGATGCCCTTTAATTTTTACATCTAGTCAGTTTTGACTATATGCGTAGTTGAGTGCTGGAGACTTTTGTGTAATGTTTAAATTGCCGATCTCATTTGCACCGCACCTAAAAGTAATTATGAATAATGGTTTGAGCAGCATATTTTTTTATCTTGATATATATATATAAATTTATATATAGTCACATAATTACTTGAGAAAGGGAGCTGTGATGTCCGAATACTGCTTTAGGAAAAGGGATCATTTGTCTTTTTGTATATATATATATATATGGTCAATGGTGCAATAGAATTATGTTACTGAATCTATTCATTACCAATATATCTTTTTTCCATCACTGGAACCTCAAGCAAAATTCCATTAAGTAATTAAGCTGCGTACTAATTTCTGTTACCCAAGTGCATAACCTTACATTTATGTTGAATTTTCTCTGCCATGTACAAGCTCATTCGCATAATTTATCTTAGTCCCTCTACGGGGAACAGATGTCCTGGTTTGACTTAATTACCTTACAGAGTTTAGCAAAATCTGCAAAAAAAAAATTTAAACGTTGCTTTTTATTCCCTTTTCTAATAAACAAATTAAAGAGACAAGTAGAAATTATAGTTCATATGGGAACTGAAAAATTATTTTAAAGAAATATTCACATCACATAATTAAACAATAATTATATATATATATATATAAATGGACGGTAGTGGTAGATTTGGTATTTCTTGTTCTATCCCACTTTAATGGTGGCCATAAATGCTACGATGGTTGACTTTTATACACATGTGGGCACTGCTGTGATTTTAGGTCTTTTATTGAAAAAAGTAGATGGTAAGATCTTTTATTGAAAACTTAAATTACTTTTGATGTCTAAAATTTAAATCTATTTTGATTAAATCTAAAATTATCGAAAATCCCAAAAATCCAAGTTTTTCGAGATCTGAAAGTTCAGAATTTTCCGTTGGAATCTCAGAACCTTCAAATCCAATTACGAACCGGGTTTGAATAACTCTAGTAGTTATCAGGAACTTTTTAATCTTAGTGGGCTTGATGTTAAATGTAGCTCAGCTTTTACAGAAGGACTTACAACAAGTATTAGAAAAAATGTTTTTATTTGCTCACACCCATTACCTGTCAATCAGTCTCTCTCCTACCATGAACTATTCCCACAATGCACTAATCGCTGTAGGCAGCACCAGCGTGCTTCAAGAAAACTTCCCCAATGGATAGCATGTTAATTTTTGCGTAACTGTGTAGTGCAAAATTACCTGAAAGTGTATTCTATCGGGTGTAAATAGTGAAAATATTTTTAGATAAAAGTGTAAACCCCATAGTACATCAGGTAGCCTTGGTTTTACACTTACTTTTACAATATCATTTAAATTGCATCTCCCTGTTAGTTGTATAGAATTCTGAGTTATTAAATGATTCCTATATATTTATATAATCTTAGGAAGAAGGAATTTCTGGAACCTTCTGTTTAGTTAACACTTTTCAGCTTAGAAAGTTTTTATTTTTTTTTATTTTTGCAAAAGTAGTCAAGTGTATAGTATAAGTGTATAGTATATCAAAGGCAAGTGATCTATGGTTCCGAAGTAAAGGAGCAGGCTAGAAATGTTCTCTGAAAGTCGTATATCTGCAGGTAACATTACCTGAGCAAACATAATGGAAATTTACTGTGTGACTTCAAGGGCAAACTGAGATAAGCCTATTGCATGGGGAAGTTAGTAAGGAAGAAAACAAAATGGCCAGCTTATTCTCATAAAACTCTTGACCCTTTGAAAACTATTTATTGCCACAACTGCTGTAAGCTTCAGTGTACTAAGGCTCAGTGTTTTAGAAATAAATTAGACTAGAGCAGGTTCACAGAACTGACATAATTTTAGCACTGGAACTGCAAATGCATCTCTAACTCTTCAGCTCCAAATAATTCTTAATGGGTTTTATGTTTGTCCTTCAAGGCAAACATTGATGTTGCAGAGTTTTGTCTTATGTGGATCCTTAAATGAATGGATTTCATAACCTGTTATGAAGAATTTTCTCTTTCTTTTACTTTGTCTGTAATCAACTCTATTACTGGAAAAGAACTTCATTTTTTTAAAGGAATTTTCAGAAAAAGCATGCATTCAATACAGTCTGGGTGCTCAGATTTAAATTGCAATAGGTAGCATGGCCATTGTTCACTAGTTATGGTGCAGATAAATGTGGTGTAAAGCAAAGCACCCATTCAATGCAGCCATTGATACTATGGTGAATATTTGCCTGGATTTCAGTGTTAAAGTTAAATAATTACCTAATATAATTTACTTACAGACGTAAGGTATTGCATACATCATTTACAATTATACACCGAGTAAAACCTGTACCATCAACCGAATAGTTTCTGTTTATAACATACTGTAATATGAACAATTGTATATAGGTAAATCAAACCCCAATCCTCAAAACTGCAATAGTTATAAATCTGAGAGATGTAAGACTAATCTGAAATGCTTCCAGATGTTCTGTTACCTCTTTCTGATTCCCGGTTCTCCCAGTTTGCAGCTATTAGTCATGGGTGTAACAGATTACATCACAGCCAATGACTGAATGCTATTTCCTATGTATCAAATTGATTATTGATCAGATTTCAGCACTGCTTGAAGCAGTACATAGTATGCAAACACCTATCCCCCAATCCCGCTGCTCCACAGATTCCCCATGTCCAGTAAAAACCAGTCTGTGATTATTAGTGTCACATGAATGATGCTGTGAATTACTGGCGATGGTTGCATGTAACTAAGTAATCCTGAAAAAGCATGAAAAGCAGATGGTTTAAAGCTCTCATTACATAAAATAATACAGAAGCTACAGTAACCCTCATAGTTTTGGAAAAGTTTTAACCAGAATTGCTGCTAAAAAACATTAAGCACCACAACATCATTATGCGTAGGTGTACATTTTCACATTCATCATGTTAATGGCTAATTTTTTTATTGAAAAGTGAAGCATTACTTTCATATTTCATGAGTTCTATTTACCTAGCTTCCATTTCCAACTCTGCCATTGAACACTACTTTAATATTCATAGTTCTCTGAGATGCCTTTGACACTTGTCAAAGTGAGAAATGGTTTTTAAAAAATCTGACAGGATTTCTGCCACATACCCACTCATACACAAAATGTTAGAATCTTATCTGAAAATACACATTGAAATAATACTCTAGGACATAATCTCATTTCACTTATATGCCCTGTATGATAGTGTTTGATGTGTGCACTAAAATCTCCTAATGGACCTTGAGTTGTTAATATGAAGTAGGGCCAATAATGAGATTAAGGAATATGCAGAGGTGCTGGGTATTGTGGCAAGCTTTTAAACCCCCCAACCCCAAAGGTCTGGCCTATAAATGTTGACATGATGCATGTGAAAGGCAGACCTTGAATATGCTGATTTTAGGAGTTGATCTGATTTGGAACAGGACAACAGATTAACTTGGATTAGACCTTCAGTGGTATATTTATAAAAATGTTATCCATGTAGTTGCCATTAATTACTATACCCCCCCCAAAAATGACCTTTTTGGTTCATGCTTAACAAATAATAATAATCCAAATTTTGCTGTTTATTGGATGCTACAAAACTTTAATTAAAGAAAAGTCCATCTTTGACTTAAACACTAGAAATATGCTGATTAAAATTATTTAATGGCAAAAGTACTATCAGGAATGTAGGAAAATCCTATGGGCCTCAAATTATTAGTCGCCCATAAATATCGTTGGCAGGCATTCTCACTGCAACCTACAAAATTTCAACACGGCTGACACATTGAACATGGCAACCAGTCGATTGCACTGTGTGTACCTATATTAAGTTTGGAGCGGACGCCATGCTATGAGCAAATGGACACCATGGCTGACAATTATACGTATGTGGCCTCTCAGTTTGGTGCAATTATATATCTTTACGGGCCTTAAGGACCTACAGGGTAATGCATTGGCAGTCGCTATTGGCTCCCCTGTGCAATCATTCCGCCAATGCTACATTCACATATTGCCTCAACTTGCATTCCGAAATGAAGGTTTACTGTTCCAGGCTGGAGTTAAAAAGTCCCCTAAAGGTAAGGTGCTACGCGAATATAGCATTGCTTGTGGTGCCTGCATGGTTAACTTCTGCGTTGATCCATTTTCTGTATTAGGCTTATTGCCATTTGGATTCAGAAATTTTTTTTTGTGCTTTCCCCTGGACTGGCTTATACATTGTAATTTGGCTGGAAATACCCCCCCCATTTTGTTAAAAGAAAATTTGTCAGCACAAATGTAATCCTACCTACTACACATTGCCTATTGCTAGATGAAACTGATACATGCTCTTTTCTCTTGATTTCATAAGAAACATTTTGTATGGCGAGAATCTTTCCCCACAAGATGCAAATACTGATAACAGTACAAATCCTTTATATTTACATGCATATAAAAGAAATGGTTTCTGTCTGTAAGAGATAAAAGGATAAATAATTTTATTTGCAAAGTTTTAAATTTGTTGATGCATTGAGAAATACACTTATTGGCCTATAAAACATTTGAAATCCGCTGTAATTCACTGCCTAGTCAGGTTAAAACTGTGCTGAATTAGCAGTACTGTCTGCAAAATGGACATAAATTGGCTATAAAAAAATCTGTGTTGATTCATGGGTTTTAAACCTGTTTGTCCATCTCTACAGAAGAAGGATGGTAAACATTTCTACTGCCAGATTCCTTTGTTGTTATCTTCTCTATGTAATAATCCAGTATATTGAGCATCTAATAGAGTTTGTTCTGAAGAATGTTAGTTTAGCAATTGCACATTTATGTGCTGCTTTATATTTACGTATGTACAACACATTGCAATATCATCAGGATCTACTGATATAAACAGAGTTTATTGTTTAAAAAGATGACGTTTGGTTGTTTCTAAACTCAAAACTCTTTAGTTTTTCCTAAAATGGAGGTCAAAACATCTAAGACATGAAGATGAATGACCTCCATGAATACTCAACTGAATTAGTTTTAATTCTTTATGGGTGTACGTGTTCTTTTCATAAATGAGATTGTGTTGTGTTAACCATTTGGATAATTGCTTAGTTCCATTGAAATGAAGAATAACCATAATACCCTGTGCTGGCAGGTTGCCAGAACTAACTCTTAGATTTATGCAGAGTGCATGGCAGTGTGCCATAATGGTGTGTTGTTTTTCCAATGCGCTTTAATGTTAACAGAAATTCTGTACAAATTCTCAACATTGTAAGCAAACTATGGTCATTTAGAAGTGTTTATACACTTGAAGGAGCAGCGCTAAGAGGGCACTAACATATCAGAAGTTTTGCTATGAAGTGCAAATAATGAGAGAGAGTTTAAACATTGAGCTATGTAGGTTTATTTTAAATTTGCAGAAACTTCTTATCTTTTTGATGTTCTTTTTTAACAGTTCTTTAACAGAACATTTGCTATGCACTGTACATTTTTATATTGACTCAGACTGCTTACAGTATGTTCAGTGGTTTTGTAATAAGAACCTAAACATTGATGGATGTGGGGTTTCTATATTTTTGCTGCTGGTAACATTTTCTGGCTGTCCATAAACTTATTTGAGGTTGATATCACCTGCCATAAAGGTGAATGACAAACTGGAAGATGGGGCACAATCAAATATATCAGTTCCTATCCCCATTAATCTGACATGTTTTTAAGTGAAATTATCTATTAAAAATGTATAGTATTTACATTGTAGTGGTTTGTAATAAGATAGAAAGTAGTCAGAACATGCTTTATTCTAGTACATTGTGTTGGGTTAAAGGTTCAGATCATTTCTTTAACTATACATTGTACACATGAAACATTGCAATTCAGGGAAAGGTTAAAAATGCCAAAGATTGACTGCTCTTTGCAACCTATTCCATCATCATCTTGTGGTCTATCAGTCTCTTTATTTTAGCTTGTTCTCTGCCTTTGTGCCCTCTTTTACCAAACATTGTCTACTCTTATCTGTGTTCAGATCCAAAGCTTTCTACATCGTTAGCACTGTAGCATTTTTGCATTTAACAACCAACCTAAACATTATTTCTTTGCACCATAAATTATGACAATTTGTGTATGAATTATTCAAAGTAAGATAATTTGTTTTGGTATGTTTGCAATATACCCCATCATATTCATTTTTCACAAGATTAAACCCGCAACTTAAATATTTATTAGGGCTTATTTAATAAGACGACTATGCACTTTATCTGCAACAGCCAATCAGAAGTGTTTCTGGATCCGTCGGTTCGGGGCTTTATCGCTAGTGTGTGTACCTAGCTTATAAACCTTGACTAGAAAAAATAAACTGTCCACAATAAAAATAAAAAAAAAATCACCATATCCTACAGTAGTAGACAACAAAACTTATCTACATGTAATTTTGCATGAGTCCTTGTTTTGAAAGATAGTGGCAAAGAAATCAAAAGGGAATGAAAATGAAAATCAGAGAGAAAAGAGTAGAAAAAGAGGAATGAAATAGAATATAGTTGAATAATATTTTTATTTTGTGACTTTCACCCTTGATTGGAGATGTAGGTTTTACATTCTAATGTCCATGGACCTCATTGCTTATCTTATGACTTCTATAAAATCTGTCTTCTCTGTACCTACCTTTGCCATATATATATACATACATACATACATACATACATACATACATACATGCATGCATTACAGGTAAAAGTAATTACAAAAGGATCTTGGGAACTGAGCCAGCTAATTGAGGCAATGACCAGCATGGTATCTTGTAAAATGCATAAATATAGAAATTACAAAGAATACTTTCATAGAAGTTCCTTACTTAATTAGCAGTTTGGAACGGAGCTTTCAAACTTTTGTGAGAAAAAATACCCACAATCCTCAAAGGTGGAAATCATTTCTTGAAAAATAAAGGACTTAAAAACAGTCAAGTGTAACCAAACAATAATATGTTAATCAGGCTCTCAAAAAGCACAATGTTAATAGCCTGACTATTTATATCCAGTTTAATAGATTCATTTATCACAGTCCATTTACCTGGGTTATGATATTTAATAAAAGCCATTTAGGCTGATGGTGCATGTAGTTCTTTTTTTCCCCTTATTTGAGAAAAAATGTAGCATTTTGCTTTCTAGCAATCTCAGGTGAGTGGTAGGCAGGAAAAGAGTGGAGGTACAGTATGATCCTATGTACCAAGATCATGTGGCAACCCTATGCGAACCTCTATTGTGTTGTATAGAACAAAGAAATTAGAGCACAAAATGTGAATTAAGTTACATAAATATTGCAATATATTGTCACTATAGACTTTAGATCCTCATAGCTATTCCTGTATGAGTCAGGAACAAAAAGGCCGGTGTGTATCATCAGTGTACTATTAAAGGGCCACTTAAATGTGTTTGCCCCCAGTCTACAAGGTCCCAGTCCTCCCCTGACTAGTGGATGCTGAGTAAATACATCCATTCAGCACGATTAAATTACTGTATTTACCCCACCCACAATGCATGCCTAATGGTTGATGTAAAGAAAGGCAAAAAGAGGGGACATTTCTTTCTTTCTACAAATAGCAAACGGAAGAATCCCTGTACCAATATGAACTTTAGAGTATTACTGTTAATACCAGTGGCTTTTACAGGGGCGATGTACTGCAAGCCGCAGGGTTAATCCTTGGTTAAAGTCAATGTAAGCACTGTAATATTGGTTGGCACAACTTTAACTCCTTGCTTGGATCACCACAAGAGGCAGCTTCAACACAAGAGTCAACTTCAGACAGCTCCCAGTGCTGCTTACCTTCCCATAGCAAAGCAGTTTTACTTTCACTATAACAAAAAATCACTGGGTGAATGGTATTGACTGCACATCTTCACTGCACATGCTTCACACTCTATTTGTGCCTCAGTTTTGGGAGGGGGTGGATACATAGAGAGGAGACATGCATACTAACTAGGAGTGAGCTGAACAGGACATGAAGAGATCTAGTGACAGGGAGCACTGAGAGCAAAAAGGGATCAAGTTCCACAGCACTAAAAATATAGAAAAGGATAAAGGCAAGTCCTTTTTTTTCAGTTTAGTGTCCCTTTAACTTTGTCATTGGCACTGTGTGTAACAAGAGCACTAGGTTATTTCCAGGTAGTCAACACACATTATGTCATTAAGTTGATTGCCCTATTATGTTTTCTAATAATGGAGTCCCCTTGCACTAAAACTTGCCTCTCCTGCAGTTGGTTCCCTTTACATTAGAGTGTCTGCTTGCTAGTCTTCTGGGTGCTCAAAGGGTCAGCAAAGTCCTCCCCTACTTCCACAAATTATTTTGGATGGACTAGCTGTGAAAAAGCAACTTCACTCTTCTACCCACTACTGTACTTTTTCTGAATACCCTTACAAATCCATTTTCATTCTCCTCCTTACATAGCCCATTTCCACCCAATCCTTTACCGGCCCCTGCCAGTAACTGTTCTCCCCCCCAGGTTTACAGAACATGGCAAATTTTCCCCTTTTGTAATGTCAATTCTAAAAGGTAAACCAATTTGCACCCAAACATAGATTCCATTTAGCGGCTTCTCCATGGTCCTTTAAATGTGATAGGATGCACAGTAGGTGGCACCAACAAAACTGTCCATCAGAGACACAAATGACCCTGATAACAAATTTATTTTAAAGCTCTTCTTAGTTATTATCCTTAATACTGAAGCGCACTCGCTTAATGGCTGTATACTTGCTTAGTAAGTTCTAAATGCATACTATGGATATGTGTAACACTGCTGCACTATGGATATCTATATTATAATCATAGGAACTGCTTTTTTGCACTGAATCTAAAGGATTCTGTACATAATTGTACAGAAAATTATTGTAGTGCCGTATTAGTTCAATATATAGATATTTATAAATAGGAGTACTGTGATACTGTTTTCTAAGGACTAACAGTTTATTTAATTGACAAGTTTTCGAGGTCCATAGCCTCTTCATCAGGCCAGAGCAGTACTGATTTATGTCCCTGAACTGTGATAATATAGGATGGTTTTAGATATCAACTTAAAGACGGTGTTGCAGTCTATGCTTTTTGTTTTTTTCTTTTGAAATTTCAGCTGAGGACCGTTCACTAGGAACAATTTCGCATGGTGGAAATATCGGCCTATATGTACCCCATCCTTATAGAAACAACAAAGTACAGAGCTGCAGGGGAGGAAAAAATAAGTGAACCTGATCTTAGCTCAGCTCCATACAATGTATTTCTTAATATACCTCCGTCTGCTTGCACATTTATTTGACACAATCTCTGAAATCTTCAGTTTCATGAGCGGCTATTGTAAGACACAACCCTGACTGATGGCTAGCACCCCCCCCCCCCCCCCCAACAAAAAAGAAAAACTTTGGAAAGCTTTTATGTAATTTGGATAATTCCTCCCCATACTTTAATGCTGAAGACAGAAGTACTAACCACTCACTGAATCTCTCTAAAGCATTACAAATCTCATGGATTTTTATCAATTTCCTTCTCTACTAAAAGAGATGTTGCATCATGAAATTCTTGGTCCAATGTTGTTTTTCCTTATAATGCGCAAGTCATATTTAATTTGTCATCTTCAATGCAGACTCAGGGCTGCTATATCTTTTCAAGACAGGTACAAAGATAGAATATGATGATATTTCTTGGGGAGATAAATAATCTTTTATATTAAAAAAAAAAGGAGGGGGGAATGAAATGGCCAGTTCTGTATGTTGCTTTTGATCTTCAGATCAATTTGCTTCAATACGTTTGTCCTAAGGATAAAAAATAAGGCAAACAATTTTAAGGAGAACATATTATATTTCTGACGTTATGCATTGCACCCCTGTAGCTCTGTTACTAATTATTATATACCTCAGATCAGTTCATGTATCCCAACCAGATATTTTCTCCCAGCATGCATAGAAGTGCCATGACTATTCTGTTTGGGCTATGCATGCTCCTGTCTCCGTTGCCCTAGTTACCAAGAGCCAGTCTCCAGTGTAAAGTAATACATGGTTTAAGAGCAGTGACTAAATTTTTTTTTGTTATATGCTAATTTCATATATTTTAATTAAGTGTTTGACCAGATTCTTTATTAAAATCCTGCCAAAAGTTTTCATGCATGTATTTTTTGTTTGATTGTTTTGTGGGCAACAAGCAAACAAACTAACATGCCTGTGAAGGAATTTTGTAGAAAAGACAAGGGTATTTAAAGGAGAACTAAACTTAATTTTTTTAAAACCTAATGTTTTTCTCCCCAGAACACCTATACATTGTAAGATTATTCTCTAGTAAGTTGCATTTAGTACACGTAAGAAATAGATTCTGTAAATAAGAAGGCTTCCTTGTTGCCAGTACAACCCACAGCCTATGAAGTCATCAAAGAACCACGCCCCCTGACCCCAGTATTCACTGTCTCTATGCACAGTGTTTTCTATACAGATGCACAGTGTTTTCTATACAGATGTCTCCAAACCAATATGGAATCCCTGATAAGACTTTGGTAAATAAACTGCAGGGTAACAAGCAGCTTTCAGTCAGTGTGAGTTGCTGGGAAATAAATTGCAGGGTAACAAGCAGCTTTCAAACTCTTATCAGGGATTCCATATTCCATTTTTTTATTATTCTTTTCCTAGCAAAAGATAAAGCTTCCATATGTACATGGATTCTCTGCTTATTCTGTGTTGGCGCACCGGGTTTAAAAATACACAGTTCAGAAGGTCACAAGTTCAATACCCCCGATATATCAGCTTATTCAGTGGTGGCTCACCTTGTAAGATGCCAGGTTTAGACACATACCATTCAGAAGGTCATAAGTTTGAATCCCCAAACTTACCTTTATTTTTTGTTTCCATTATGTTCCTAGTACAATATTCTACATGTACCAATGGTTTATATAGTATCTCTTTTAGCCTAGAGGTAAGAGCTCTGCTTTTAGCAAGATAGAGTAAATGTACAAGTAGAGATGGCCGAAACTACATAGTTTTGTTCCGTTTTCGGATTACCGGATCTTGGGTAAATCCTAATCTGAAAATGGAACGAATTTTCAAAGATTTTCGAATGTACAGAGCTATTTTCGCTAATTTTCGAAAATAGCCTCAAACATTAGATTTGCCGAAAATACGATCGGAAACTTGAAAGTTGTCTCCAGTCGTATTTTCAAGGATTTTCGAACGTTCAAAGATATTTTCAAAAATGGTCAAAAATAGCTCATTTTACATTCGAAAATCTTTGAAAATGTGTTCCGAAGTCCAGAGGATCCATGTGGATTTGGACAGATCTTTCGGATTTCGGAACTGAGGGGTTCCGTGTCGGATCCGGGTTTGTGTCGAACACAGATCCCATCTCTATGTACAAGTAGCAGGTTCTATTCCCCAGACTTACTTTTATTTTTCCTGAAATGTAAGTATTCTGTTTCTTACATCCATGCTATCTTTGAAATACACTGCAAAGTTTACTTTTGCATGAAAAGTAAAGGATTATATCATTGTTAGGACAGGAGCCTTGAATGTGTTAGAACAGGGATTTCAGTTTTTTTGTTTTCAGTGTCAGGGAGACGGAGGATCTCTGTGCTATAATGTAATTGGCTGTCAGCTTCTAGGAAGCAAGGCTGCAACTTCCTTGTTTTGATCTGTTGAGCTCTGCAGAGCATGTGCCTGTACTCAGACACTTAGCTGGGGGTTTACCCAGCTAAGTTGGATTGTGGGAGCTGACCCCTAGTACAGGTTATTTTCATAAATTACCCAATGGCCACAGCAAAGGGAGAGGTGAGACACAGCTTGTTGTTTGTGAATGTGCTCTGTCTATTGGGACAATGTTGTCTGGAGACTTTAGTTCCCTTTTAAGGGTAAGGATACACACAGTATTTCAAGCTGCAGAAGAAGCGGACAGATGTTGGAGCGTAACACGTCCAGTTAACTGGTTGAAGGTTCTCATTAATCCTGTTCATAGTATATATTTTCTTGAAGATGTTGAAGTTCTTGAAGACATTTCACTAGTCATCCGACTGAATTCATTCTGAATTAAGAAAGCCAGTTGGATGACTAGTGAAGTGCCTTAAAGGGCAACTGTGGTCTCAAAACAAGTTAGGGTTAAATGAACAGGCCTGCGTATTTCCTTTACACTGAGCCAACAATCACATCTCTGGCTGGAGCCTGTGAGAAATTACATTGGGGGGAATGTTCAAACTTCCTGCTTCCAGTAGGTTGAGTGACATCACCTGACCTCTGCTGGCCCTTTTCCCCGGGGGAGAAGCATGCTCAGTTAAAGGACAAGTATACTCACCTCACCCTCGCTCCTCTCCTCATAGCTGCATAGTACCCAGGGTGAGGACCTAAAATCGCTAAGTCCTCACCCTGGGCTCTTTCTCTAACTCCTGCACTACTTACCCCAAATCTGCTTCGCCGATCGCTTCGTTCCTCCGTCTTCCTGTTCAATGACAGATCGCGAGGCAGCCAATAGGAAGATACGCTCTGCAAGGAGGCGTGTTCTTCCAATTGGCTGCCTCGCGACTGTCACTGACAGTAGGAGAGAGGTGGTGGAACAGTCTGGATCGCCGAAGCAGATTGCGGTAGGTAATGTGTGCAGGAGTTAGAGAAGAACCCGGGTGAGGACTTAGCGATTTTAGGTCCTCACCCTGGGTACTATGCTACAGTGGATCGGGGAAAAGGTGAGTATAATTGTCCTTTAAGACTTATTGCTGGGGAAATGAGGAAATACCTGAGGAAACAATTGACAGTTGAGAAGGGGAGCCTATTAATGCAGGCAGAGGCTGGTCACATGACTACAAGCTGGTCACATGGCTAAAAACAGGAAGAGGTCAACAAGGAAGTCACAAGTTCAAATCCCCTAGTTTCCTTATGAAACAATATAACATAGTCTACTGCCTGAGTTTATTGCTTTTTTGTTTCCATGCTTCTAAAAGTAATATGAAGTTTCTAAATATGTACAGAGGCTGGTCACATGACTACAAGCTGGTCACATGGCTAAAAACAGGAAGAGTTCAACCAGGAAGTTACATTGCTGAACTTTTGCAGCAATAACCTCTCACAAATTTTATCTAGAGATGTGATTTAGGTTTTATTTTGAAGGTGTGATAGAAGGCTTTTTATATCACACCTTATTCTTACTAGTTTGGAAGAATTTAAGACCACAGTTACCCTTTAAAGAACTAAACTTCAACTCCAGTTGCTCTAAATGATATAAACAGTTAGATCAACAGATATAAAATTTTGTTGTTTTTTTTTTTAAACCATCTAAAAATCGTTCTCAAAATACACAAATATAGAAACAATTTACCTGTTGAAGGCAATACAGCTTTATTGTTTTTAACCCAAAGATGAAATTATATAGATTGCATCAAAGAGAATGATTTCTTTGATGAAATTAGTTCATTTGTGTTTCTTAATTCATAAGCCCTGTGGACTTTTGCAACAGGTATTTCAATTATTTACTTTTCAAATTGAGTGCATGCATGGCTGGGTTTTCTTTATTTTCTTTCTAATTTGTTCAGTGCAATTATAAAGGTTGATTTGGATCTCTTGATTTGTGTTCATAATCTAATCAGTTGTCTAGCAGCGCTGAAAACTCTGATTAAGGAGCAGTACAGTGACTTCTACTTTTTCTTGATTTAACAATAATTAAGTGTTGCTTTTTAACATATGGAAGTACAGTTCACTGTGGATTATTTCTTAGTATGCATGAGCAGATCTGGATGTTCCATAACAGTGTAGAATGTGGATGTCATGGGCTTTAAATTTCAGAGGATGATACTGTAGATGGCCCAGTGTTAGAGTAATGATTAATCATTACTTAATAGCCCATGTGGCATAGAGGTAGAAAGCCTTCTTTTTAGAAAGACACAGTATAGAAGGTTGCTGGTTCGATTCCCCATACTTACTTTTATTTTGGCTGAAATGTTAAAGGGCATGTCCACCCCTTCTAAAAACTTTTTAGACAATGTAGTGTATACCATCCCACCCCCAACCGCTATATTTATAACTTCAAAATCACTCTCCTTCTTTACTTACACCTCCTCGATCCTCCGCTGTTCTGGTCCAGCTCCCCTGCCCGCCGGAACTGCAAGCAGGGGGCAGGACCGGCAGCCGCGGCTGTGATTGGCTGAGAGGCAGCCAATCACAGCCGTGGCTGCCAGTAATGAAAACGGCGCTGGAACGAGGAGGTGTAAGTGAAGAAGGAGAGCGATTTTGAAGTAATAAATAGAGCGGTTGGGGGTGGGAGGGTATCCCCTGCATTGTGGCTCAAGCTTTTAAAGCTACACTACTGCCAGCCACAGAGGGATCGGGAAGGAGGGAGGGAGAGGGGGAAAAGGGCTTGATGAGGCTAGCCCTTCTACAGGCACAGGAAGAGGCACTGACAGCTCCTACCCAGCAGTTTCCAGCACTTTGAAGAGGCAGAACAGGAGAACCCCAAGGAGCAGGGATGTAAGGTAAGGGTTGTTTTTATTTTTTACAGTGGGGCCAGTAGTTGGTAAAATTTTAGTTTGGGGGGTGGACCTTCCCTTTAAATGTTCTGTTTCTTTCATCCATGCTAGCAAAGACATACACTGCAAAGATTAGTTTTCTTTTTTGTATGAAAAGCATAGGAATTTATCATTGTTAGGGACAGGAGCATTTCTAATGTGTTTACACAAAAACTGCACTGATATCTGTGTTCTGTGTCAGAGGGAGGGATCTCTGAGCTGTAACATGATTGGCTGTCAGCTTCCAGGAAGCAAGACTGCAGTTTCCTGTGAAGTGTCAGGCGCACACTTAGCTGGGTGTTCCCAGATAAGGTGAATTATGGGAGCTGACCCTTAGTTCACACAGGTTATTTTCATAAATCACCCAGCATGCACAGCAAAGAGAGACATGAGACACAGCTTGTTGTGTGTTTGTGAATGTGCTCTGTCTATTGAGACAGATGTTGTCTTGGGACTTTAGTTCTCCTTTAAGTGTCAATGGAGGGTCGCGGATTTATCCCGTTCGCGAACGGCGGATTTTTCCGGATTTTCCGCCTTTCGAACTTCCGAACCGCGGATTTTCGAAAATTTTCGACAAATCTCGTAATTTGGAAAAATTTTAAAAATACGAGAAATCCACGTATTTTCGAAATTAAGAGGATTTCTCGTATTTTAGAAAATACGTATTTTAGAAAATTTTCGAAATTACGAGGATTACTCGTATTTTCGAAAATACATAATATTAATTATTATTAATACGTATTTCGAACATTTTCGAAAATACGAGAAATCTAGTAATTTCGAAAATTTTCGAAATACGTATTTTCAAAAATTTACGAAAATACAAGAAATCTCGTGATTTTTAGGATATTTTTCATTTTAATGGGTCCGCTCGCGGATGTTTGAATTTTCGAATTTTTTCGAAAATTCGCGGATCCTCGAGCGGACCGGATTTTGCGAAGTTCGGACATCTCTAGTGGTTTTGAGGAATTAATTGATTAATTCTACATGACATTTAGATAAAAAACATAGTGACACAAAGTTTAGATCCTTGTTGAATACAGAGTTCCCATCCTTTTTTGAAATCATTGTATTTTTTGTGCAGATGATCAGGATGTTATCTTTATAGCAAAAGTATGCCATGGGCCTGATAGGGTATGTTGAAAAGAAATTTTCTTCTAAGTTAACCATAAACAAATTTGCATATTGCGGCGCAAAGCATGTTTCCATTGCTACTCCCATTTTTTGAAGGTGTAAATCCTGATTGAAAGAAAAGTAATTGTGGGTGAGTAAAAATCCCATTAATTTGGCGATTGGTAGTGCAGATATGTCCAGTTTCTGTAGATATTCCATACAAGCTGAAATACCATCATCATGAGGAATGTTGTTATAGAGAGCTTCTACATCCATTGTGGCTAGAATGGTTCCGTTGCAGTCAGTTTATTTAAGAGGTGTGTAGTATCCTAAATATAACTAGCTGTATTTTTGTATTGAGATTTTCTGTAAGTGTTTTAATACCTCCGATCAGATCAGCCTGGGTCCCCTTCTTTGTGGACTTTGGGGAGCATATAACAGCATTCCACTCTTGGGTCTTCAGGTATTAGAGGTAGCACACTGTTTCTGATCCTAGAAGGCAAATTATTGACCAGGGTTTATAGTTTTTTATTGTAACAGTCTATAGGATCACCCTGTAATTTTGTGTAGTGTGAGATGTTTGATAGCTGCCTTTGGGCCTTTAGTATCATTATTGTTCATTATGACAATAGCGCCCCCTTTGTCAGCTGGTTTTATATTAATGTTGGGTTTTGTCTATGGATTTTGCTGGGCAGAATGAAAGTCATTCTTGAGAGTACAAATACTTCCACTATTTTAAGTTAGTATGTAGAAAGGTTAATAACACAGTTTGGTTGTCCTTTCTGTGCTTTTGTAATGGCATTGAATTGATTGTTGATTAGAGTGCTCTGAAAAAGGAGTGGCGTCTCCTTTTTAAATTGTATGATATCTTAATAAAGGTTATTTCACAATCTTTTGGAGCCTGATGCATTGATGTTCTGCAAACCTGCTGTTGTATCTATGCAGAGTCAGATTCTAAAGTTTGAGGCCTGGTGGGCTGAGGGCCTGGTGGGATGAGTCGTTCCTTTTTGCTCAAAAAGAAGATATTACTGTCCAGTTGTGCAAGTTAAGTTGCTTTTTTAGATTAAGATATATGCGGTTTTTAAATAAAGAATAGCCATAGGAAATGTGCTTTCTTACAATAAATTGCATTTAACTAAATGTATCTCAACATTCATACAGAACCCTTGAAACCATTTTAATGTCTTATGGAACCCCTACAAATAATCTACTTTTATTTATTTCTTATTAAAATGTAAAATTTCTACACATATAATAGATAAATACATATCTATAAATCTTTTTTAAAAAATGTATCACCAGGGTGAATCTATATTCTCTGTTACTATCTCTCATTTATCTAATAAATCTGTGGCTACTGTGGATTATGTTTTCTCTCAATGTGAAAAGAAAAATATTTAAAATATTACTGTGGGTTGTAGTTTGGCCGCAGTCTGTTTTTTGTGGGTTATTAGTTAGCACTATCAGATTTTGGTCTATTGAGTTACAGAATTTATTCTATTACTTTTCCTTTTGACATTTATACTGGCTGGGAAAAAGAAAAATGCAATAGGTGTTTTGGAGGTAGAAGGTGAAATACTGATAAGTCACTGCTAAATTCGACCCAACATCATAAAAGACAAATCGGTAGTCCGCATCACCTACAGAGAGAAACAAACAGGGAGATTCATCCAAAGCTGCAGCCACTCTGGGTAGATCTCGTGTACTAAGAGATGAATACTGTAGGATAAGGTGATACCTTTTTATTATGGACTAACAGGAAAGGATTGAATCTCTTTCCAGGTAGATCTTCTGAAAAGAGTTTCAACAACAGCTGTGTGGCTCTGGGTGAATTTCACCCGATGTACAAGTATTGCCAGCTGGCTTTAAAGGAGAACTAAAGCCAAAATACAAAGGCAGCTCCACAGACTCTATAACTGTCACTTAGTAAAACCATTTGTCTCCCTCTGAATTCAGCCTATTAGTGTAGAAATCATTTATTGAACATTTCTGAGTACTGGCAATCTATGATGTCATAGCTGGCTTCTAGTGTTGCCTCTTCCTGGTGGTCCAGGTACCAAAATTCCTTCTGCACATGCTAACTAGCTACCTTGTGTTTGTTTCCCACTCCCCTTATGCTAAGCTGCATGTAACAGTTGAACTCAGAGTCCCCACCTGCCAGTGTCTCCCAGCCAATCATCAGAGATAGCGTGAATATTATTAGCTGGTTTTCCTGCTCAAACAGATTTGGGGAAGGTGTTAACCCTTTTCATATGTATTTAGGAAGCAACTTGTTCACCCTTTTATATTTGTGAGCATTTCTACAAGACTGTGTCTTGGTATGTGTTTATTTCTGCACTCTACCATTTATATTAGTGTGTGTATTGCTGCAATGTACATTTAGGGCACAGCCACACTGAACGCACCCGAATCGCATGCGTTTTACATGCATTTGCACTTGCGATTTGTCCATTTTTATTATGAAAACGCATGCAATTGCACAAAAAATGGGTGCGTTACCAAATTGCTGACGCATTCATGAATCGCAACATTTTGGGCCGTTGCTGCGATTTCAATACAAATGGAAGATCACAATCGCCTGAAAAACACGCTTGTGTGACCTAGCCCTTAGAATTGTAATGCAAGCAGCATTGATTTCACTTTAGCGATACAGCATGTATTTAACACAATGGAAATTAGCTTTGCAACAGGTCAATTTCCTTAGGCTGTGGCCCCATTTAATTTCTAGGGAGGCGGCACGTTCGCAATAATGTGTGATTGTGCTCGCTTCGGTGCATGGGCGTTGTGCTTCCCGCAGTTGGAACCTAGCAGAGCATGCACTCCAATAGCACACAGAAACGCATTGCATGTACTAGGGCCGGTCCCATAGGCTATTACATGCCTGCACTCCCACTAGCACAATCGGATCGCAAACCACAATCCAAAACGCACTAGTGGGAGTAGCCCTAAGTCTTAAAGGGAAAGGTGGCAACCCCAGTAGAATTAAACTGACCACTTTACAAGGTACACTTATAAAAACAACACAGCTCAGAGCTGCAGGTGCAGCATATTGACATGAACATGGTCTTAGCACAGCTCTGTGCAATGTATTTTAAAGGGGAATGTTGGAGCCTGGAAGTAGTTTTGGAAGTAGTGTAAAGGCAAAGGCCGCCTTTGCCTGTAAGACCCAAACACGTATTAAACATATATGTACCATTGCATTAAATACAAACTGTATCAGCCTGCATCATGCTTCTAAAGAAAATACTAACAACCTATTGTTGTGTAGATATTATCAGGCCTATATAATAAAATCTGATTGGTTGGGGCAAAATTTGCACCATTTTTTACTATAAGAACTTTTAATACATAGGCCTGTATATGTCTTAGGTCTTAAAGGCAAAGGTGGGAACCCTAGTTGGAAGAGTGATTTTTTTTTTTATGCAAAAACCACAAGCAGCCCTCCTGCTGCATTAATTTTATAGAACATGTTTGCATTCCCTCTAACAGTGCCCCTTTAATTGTCATTCCCTCCAATAATTCCAATTAATATGTACATTCATAGAAACAACATGGTGCAGAGCTGCAAGTGGCATACCTTCCAATATACCCCTTTAACGTTTTGCAATAAACCTGCACTATGCACAGTTACAGGCTGTGTATTTCTCTGCATAATGTATTTCTTAGCTTAGCTCTGTACTACAGTTTGTTGTTTTTACACAGACAGCTGAATCAAAAACACACTCTACCTACCCTCCAACATTCCCTTTAATAAGGTACACTGATAAAAAAAAATGTATTGCACAGAGCTGGTGCTTAGATCAGGTTCACTTCACTATCGTCCCCCTACAGTTCTGCTCTGTGTGGTTTCTATAAAAACACACTCTTCCTACCCTCCAACATTCCCTTTAATAAGGTACACTGATGAGAAATGCATTGCACAGAGCTGTGCTAAGATCAGGTTCACTTCACTATTGTCCCCCTACAGTTCTACACCATGTGGTTTCTATAAAAACACACCCTTCCTACCTTCCAACATTCCCTTTAATAAGGTACACTGATGAGAAATGCATTGAAAAGAGCTGCGCTAAGATTAGGTTCACTTCACTATTCTCCCCCTACAGTTCTGCACCGTGTGGTTTCTATATAAACACACTCTTCCTACCCTCTAACATTCCCCTTTAAGAAGCAACACTTTCCTCTAATATTGCTGCAGCTGAAAGGGAGAGCTAGAGACCTTCACACTACGGGACATATTTATAAAGGTGTGGTATTGCCTTCTTTAGCGATCATTAATTTATGATCACTATTGGAAATCTTGTAAATGTACGATACCAAACGTAAATCTATGACCGCCCATAGAATATCATTATGGTCATTTATTACCGCATGGTATACTATTGCCACAGTCGTACAGTAACCAAAACCTGCGGTATCACAAGTTTTTAAATATGGCCCTCCAACACTTACACAATACATTGCAGGTGAAACATACAAAGATACAGCCTAACTGTGAATAGTGCAGGTTTATTGCAAAACATGCGTGCTACATTTTTCTGACCCACTTGTAATTCCACAAGTGCTTGAGTGGGTCTGAAACATGTAACACGCATGTTTTGCAATAAACTTGCAATATTCACAGCTATAGACCTGTGTCTTTGTATGTTTCACCAGCAAATTATTGTCTATGTATCGAATTCGGTGGAGTGGAACATACATTATTTCAGATCTGGATCCACTAGATACCCAGAACTGTATACATCACACTACAACACTGCTACTAGGAAAGTGTTAATCAGTGACTCTCTCTGTCCCACCCAGAAAGGGCTGCAATTTGAATATTGATGATTTAATATATTCATACATCATATGGGTTAAGTGGTGGGAGTGGAAATCACACTGGTACTGAAAATGTAATCAAGGTAAAAGTACTGCCAGGCAAGGGAAAATGTCAGCTTCAGATTTGGGGAACAAACAGAACCTAAAATGAGCTCATAGAGGTAAAGAAATTGCCCGAGTGGAATCTTCCATGCTGAAAAGGATGTTGAGGCAAGTACTTTCTAACTTTAATTTTTTGGGTTTAGTTCTCCTTTAAATACATACTTCCAAACAGCTGCTGGTGAATAGCATGCAGTGGCGGTGCGAGTGTCTTACAATACTTGTGCAGCCACCCCAAGCTAAGGGTTAAAGAGGTTGTACACAGTTCTGATGTTCTTTTTTTTCCATTAAAGTGTACTGAGCAGTAGCGTTAAAGGGCAACCATGGTGCCATAACAGCACTCTTTCATATTTTTCCCCGAGTAAATATATGTGGCATGGGGGTAAAAAAGCTTTAAACCACTTTCTGTTTTGCCCCTTGTATCTCTATGTCAAAAAGTCTCTTGTGTAGTTTCCCCACCTCCTCTGAACGAGTATGCAGTATATATTATTTTCATTTCATCTTTTTGTCAGCCGTTCCTTACCTCTCCGCCATGCCATTTTTTTTTCATGTTCATCTCTTTCTGCATATCTGGTTCTTGCTTGTCTTTTCTGCTATTTCTTATTGGTGTCTGTCATCTTTAAGTTCTTGTTTGCTCCAGTGCCTGGTATAGCTTGTGGTACTCCCTAGCTTGTTGTGTGATTTCCCTAGTTCTTTTCTCTGGTTTCTGATTCCTGCATGTTTTCATGTTTACGCTTGTTTGCCATCTGTCCTGACTCCTGCTTGTTCACTGACTACGCTCTCTCTTGATCCTTTAGTACCTTGCTTTGCTAACTGATTCCTTGTGTACTGACCCTTTGCTCCATCTCTGACTTACTTCTCCTGTACCACTCTTTTCACCAGTTATCCAGCTGCCCAGCCGGTAGTGCCCTTTAAACCTGTTGTGCTCTGGTTTTCTTGAGTATCCCCGGGCTCAGCACAGATACCTTGCACTTTAAGTACAGGGGGCAACCATGCCTGGTAAAGCACATCTAGACTCTTGGCAAACAGAGCCTTCTCTATTTGTAAAGCAAGTGGCTATAAATTGGGGTATCTGTGCTGTAGTGATACTCGGGGACTCCAGAGTGTAACACTTTTGTTATCTTTCAAATACTATGGACTTTGTATGTATTACTCTATTTGTGTTTTAATGGCTGCTTGCAATGTAACACCAATTTTTTATTTTTAAAATGTATTCTATTAGTAAATGTTCTATTAATAGAACAGTGTCTGTTGTGGTCAAACAAAAAAAGGTAAATTGCTTAAAAACTGTTTCTGTCCGTAAATTGAAAGTCTAGGTTAGAACCTTAACCTAAACCATAAATCAACAGATAGCAATTCAGCCTAAACGGATATATAATTCATTGTGATCAACTGTCTCATAACTCAGTTTCTGCCTAACAGGTCAGGGAAAAGCACAGCAATAAAATTAAAAGGCAGACCTTTCAGTTATAGTTAATATTTGTAGAATACCATTTCCTTAATGCTGTGTACCTGTGTACTAAGGGCTCCATATTTTTTTTTTTAAATATGTTTATTATATATTCATATAATATATTTATTCATATACTCATACATATACAGTGCCTTGCAAAATGACTTTGATGCATGCTCTAATTTTACAAAAAAAGAAATTCCTGTCTATAACATTTTTATTTCAATGCACTGAAAGCTATGTTTATTTTTTTTATTGTGACATTGTTGGCCTAAAAGAAGGTGTAGAAAACCATTGTAGCAGATGGATAATATGGAGGAGTTTTAAACAATATTTCTGTGAAGTAAATATGTTTTACTGCAAGAAAGGCTTGGTTAATTCTTGCAGGTGTCTGTGAATAATCTAAAATTACCTCCCGTTATTCTTACAGAACAAATCCCACTAACTGCACACTAAAATAAAAGTGGCAGAGTAGCTAGAAACTTCATCCTAGGCTTGTTTGAAAGGTACAAGGAGACTTGTATGGATGTATGGAGACCACAGTTACCCTTTAATAAGCTAGTTTACCTGGCTGTTTTGTTTTATTAATTGTTTCAATTGATTAAATCAGTCAAAATTCAACTTCATTTTACCATTCCATTCTATAGATTGCTTGACGATATTGTTGCATCATTGTAAAGCTGTTGGCTTGTATGGCTACCGTTACAACACATCATCCTAAAAGATTGCAGCCTCCCTATATTTTTTTTCTCAGCCTGCATCCCCTCTATATACACACTGCATTCCATTGTGAGAAAGTAGTTAGGGAAAGAGTTATCTTTTTAAGAGTTACTGTAAACCCAATGTTATTGTTACTTGTATTAATTTATATTTATACATATAGTAGTAGAGAATTGTACCGTTAGCCATAGATGAAAGTGAAGAAATTGTGGATATAAAATAATACCTTTTATTGGCTAACTAAAATGATTGAAAATGCAAGCTTTCGAAGCACTAGGCTTCTTCTTCAGGCATGATACAATACCGAATCTTGTAAAGCATTCTATTTTATACATACTAGAACAAAGACTTTCTGACATTACACAGATGTTATCTTTTGCCCCCATGCCTGATTGGCAATGGCTGTCGTTAAAACCCTGGTTAATAATTTGCCTACCAGGATCAGAGACAGCGTGCTACCTTTAATACCTGAAGACCCAATGGTGGGATGCTTTTATATGCTCCACATAATCCACAAAGAAGGGAACCCAGGCAGACCCATTATCTCAGGTATTAAAACACTAAAAGAAAACATCTCTGGCTGGATTGAGAGTATACTGAAACCCCTGGTACAAAATACATCCAGTTTTATTCAGGATACTACACACCTCCTAAATAAACTTGTGGCCATTGATTATATACCTGATGAAACCATTTTAGCCACAATGGATATAGAGGCTCTCTATACCAACATTCCCCATGATGATGGTATTTCAGCTTTTCTGAAATATCTTCAAAAACTGGACATACCTGCACTTCCAATTGCCAAATTAATGGAGTTTATACTCGCCCACAATTACTTCTCCTTCAGTCAGGATTTATACCTGCAACAGATGGGTGTGGCAATGGGAACACGATTTGCGCCACAATATGCAAATTTGTTTATGGCAAATTTAGAAGAAAACTTTCTTTCAACATTCCCCATCAGACCCATGGCCTACTTCCGCTATATAGACGACATCCTGATCATCTGGACTGCAAGCGAAGAAGACCTACTGCACTTCCACCAAAAATACAATGATTTCCACCCCACCATTAAACTCAAAATGAACCGTTCACCTACCAAAATAAGCTTTCTGGACACCATAATACAGATTAAAGGAAACACAACACAAACATCCATCTATCGCAAACCTACAGACCGACCCACATACCTCAGTAATGACAGTTTTCACCCTAAACACATGAAAAACTCCATTATCTACAGCCAGGGTATAAGATATAACAGGATTTGCTCTGACAGACAGAAGTCTGCACCTGGAACAGCTCAAAAAAGATTTTACAAAACAGGGATACAGTCAGTCCATTACAGAAACACAGATCAAGAAAGCAACCAGCATCCCCAGAAACAACCTGCTACAATACAAACATATCCAAAAGGAGGACCATATCCCACTGGTTGTTACATACCACCCCCAAATAGAAATACTACAAAAAATCGACAAAATCTCCAACCCATTTTACAAAAGGATGACAGATTACTAGAAATATACCCAGACCTCCCTCTCTTAGCTTATCGATAACCACCCAACTTAAAACAAATGCTTGTAAAAAGTTCCCTAACAGGCCCCACACAAAATGTAACATCTCCCTGTTTGCAGAAAAAGTGTGAAACCTGCAAGTACATCCACACTGGAGACAGGATACTAATACCAGGAACCCAACATTAAATTTGAACTCAATTGAAATTGAAATAAAGGGAACCTTCTCCTGCAAATCATCCAATGTTGTATACCTGATTTTATGTTCTAGGTGCCCCTCAGGACTATATGTAGGAGAGACTGGACAGACCCTGAGGCAAAGGATGAACTCTCATCGATTCACAATTAACAACTATAAATGAGATGTCCCTGTGGGTGCCCATTTCTGCAGCCAAGGACACAGCCTGAAAGACCTAAAAGTCACAGTGCTCATAGGAAATTTCAGATCCCAAAAGGAGAGGTTAGAATGGGAATGTAAACTTACACAAAAATTTGGGACTTAACAAAGATCTAAACTTTGTGTCACTGTTTCCAATGTTAATGTCATGTAGAGTTAATCAGACTAAATTTCTCTTAACCACCCAAACCCATAAATATCTCATTTATACCAGACCCTACATGGACACTAGAGGTGAAGTGTATCTGATTGTTTGTTTTAACCCTTGCTAATTCTTTTATTACTGCGTGTGATCATTGAATGTGCTTTACTGTTTTATTTACGACAGTCATTGCCAATCAGGCATGGGGGCAAAAGATAACATCTGTGTAATGTCAGAAAGTCTTTGTTCTAGTATGTATAAAATAGAATGCTTTACAAGATTCAGTATTGTATCATGCCTGAGGAAGAAGCCTAGTGCTTCGAAAGCTTGCATTTTCAATCATTTTAGTTAGCCAATAAAAGGTATTATTTTATATCCACAATTTCTTCACTTTCATCTATGGCTAACGGTACAATTCTCTACTACTATATGTATAAATATAAATTAATACAAGTAACAATAACATTGGGTTTACAGTAACTCTTAAAAAGATAACTCTTTCCCCAATAAAAGGTATTATTTTATATCCAAGATGTCTTCACTATTTATACATATAACAGCGCTGTGTTACCTATTGTATGTCACATGGTTTGTCAGCTCTCTTTATTCATCAGAATGGTTTTATCCTGGACTATATGTTAAAAGGAAGGAATAAGAAGCTTTTAGTAAAAAAGGTCTTTTCCATAGAATGGGCTTAAAAGATTTACATGAGGTATTTTCACTTTGTGTCATTATATTTGCAATCTTCAGTGATAAAGTGTGTGCTTAAAATAGCCCTCAGGCAGGAATCAAATCAGAGCAAGTGCTCTTTAAGAGAAGAATATGAAAGGCATCTATACAGAAAAAATGGTTATTTAAAGGGCATGTCCACCCGTTATAAAACCTTTTTACACAATGAAGTGGATACCCTCCCACCCCCAAGCGCTATATTTACAACTTCAAAATCGCTCTCCTTCTTTACTTACACCTCCTCGATCCTCCGCTGTTCTGGTCCAGCTCCCCTGCCTGCCGGAACTGCAAGCAGGGGGCCGAAACCGGCAGCCGCTGCTGTGATTGGCTAAGAGGCATGAAAATGGTGCTGGAACGAGGAGGTGTAAGTAAAGAAGGGAAGCGATATTGAAGTAATGAATAGAGCGGTTGGGGGTGGGAGGGTGTACCCTGCATTGTGGCACAAGCTTTTAAAGGTACACTACTGCCAGCCACAGAGGGATCGGGAAGGAGGGAGGGAGAGGGGGCAAAGGGCTCTACTGAGCATGCCTCATACCTTGAGAAGCTACAGAAACAGGATGAGGCACTGACAGCTCTTACCCAGCAGTTTCCTGCACTTTGAAGATATTGCTCCTGAAAAAAATGTGTGCTGGATTGAAGGCATGCAGCAACACACACAGAGTAAGCGCTACATGTATTCAATTATAGATTAAGATGAGGCAAAGTATTTTTTTCAGTATAGTGTCCCTTTAAGTTTTTTTACAGATTTTTTTTTAAAGTTTTGCATCTTATACTTTTCTTTTAATTCATTTTCAGCATGACAGATAATAGGCCTATTGTTATTTTATGATATATATACAATTATTCACAATTAATGCATGACATTTCCATTGAATGAAAGGCATCCGGTTCTCTCAATACATTTATGGTTTCTGTTGTTTCAGTTGCACATAAGCTGCAAAGGGAATTCAATGTACCTATTACCATTATAAAACTGAATGTTATTATCCCATCAGTATTATAACAGTTGACATATAAAAGGAATGCAAGTCTACAACATCTCAATACACCTGATCTGCAATATGCACAAGCCATTCTGTCTGCTAATTACATAGACTGTGTGCTATGAAAAGGAATGGATTACAAGTCATAAAATGATAAAATGCCATTGACTGGATTCTTTTAAGTTAATTTTAGATGGTAATGCGGCAGAGATGAGATGCTCTTTTTACAATAAAGAATTTCTTTCATTATTGGGGATGTCAATATTTTCACAATACTCGGATGTTTTCTTGACGTGCAATTAACTTATGTATTATGTTTAAAACTAAGATAACTGGTCAGAATAAACTCAGATGGGAATTTATTTTTAATCCTATTAACGAATGTTTAAAAAACAACACATTCATAATATAAATAGAATTTAAAGTCAAAATGACCCATTTTTTCTTTGTTAACCAATTTAAAGGGTATGTCCACCTTGAACTTAATAATTTCCCCAACCCTAACTGCATAGTTTTTTGTAAAAAAAAAAGTCTGCACAAACGTACTTGCCAGCCCGGGTAAGTTACCCTAGTTACCCTATCAAATGGATCAGGCTTAAAAATAGGTTTGGCAATTGGGCCTGGTAGAGCTACGGAGTGTAATTGGGGAATTTCATCTGCAGGTACAAGGACAGGAGGATTTAAATCAATACTATCAGTAGCAGCCTCCATAGCTTAATACAGAGAACAAATATACAAAGAAAACAGGGAGAATAAATGGTATTACCAGCACCGCTGCCACCAATTTGTACCAGATCACTGCTTTATGGAAGGATTATGGGTAGCATGGCACACAGTGTGCTACTCTGGTGGTCTGGCACAAAGCAGACAGTGCACCCTTTTTAACAATAACAAAAATAAAGGTTCATGTAACAGTGCTTTAGTTTTAACACCAGAATATATAAAATCACCGATATAATACTTAAAGTTAACAGGTTATTAAGGACACTTAATAGATGCTTATGTGAAAACTTAAATGGAAGAAAATAATGACATACCTTGCCATATTCTGACAAAAGTCTTGTCGTCTGTGTATTTTGCAGTAACTCGTGCTATTAACCTGATTTTTAATTGATCAATAGGTGTTAAAAATAGCTCAGATGAAAAGCTAAAGCCCTCCCAAATAATATTAAATGTACAGGTAAAAAATAGTTTCACTGAAAAAAGATTTATCATTTAATCAAGACAGAAAGGTCAAAATGTTGCAAGACAAAAGTGTAGTTGCCTATACAGAAAATTATCTACTTTACAGCCAATACAAAAATATGTCGGCAAGTTAAGTAGTGGTGCTGGGAGATCCAAATTTAATATCTTGTATGGCTTCCATGAGCTTGAAGGACAGCATCCATGTGGTTTGGCAAGGATTCATACAATTTATTGATGAAATCATCAGGAATAGCCAAGAAAACATTCTTGCATGCCTCACATATGCTCAATGATGTTCATGTCAGGTGACTGGGCTGGCCAGTCCTGGAGCATCTTGATCTTCTTCGCCTTAAGGAACTTTGATGTGGAGATGGAAGTACACGATGGAGCACCATCCTGCTGCAGAATTTGGCCTTTTTTATGGTTGGGAATATATGAGGTGGCTAAGATTTCTTGGTATTTTACACTATTGATGTTGCCTTCCACCCTGAAGATCCCTCGCACACCCCCATACTAGATGTAACCCCAGACCATGATTTTTCCTCCACAAAACTTCACTGTTTTCTGGGATCTCTGCTCCATGCGGGTTCCAGTAGGTCTCTTAATATATTTGCGGCGACTGTGGTGTAATTCAGCAGAAGATTCATATGAAAAATCCACCTTTTGCCACTTTTTCAACGTGGGACTTTTTAGCAGGCTGTGGGACTTGGCAAATGCCACACGGTTTTTCAATTGTCTTCTGTTTAGTGCTGGCTTATGGGCACTGATTCGACCATGGAGGCCATTTCGAGACAGAATCCGACAAACTGTTCTGGTTGACACAGGGATTTCAGGTGACCAGGTCTCCTGGAGCTCTGCTGCAGTTGAAAATGGGCTTGCCTTGGATTTTCAAGCCAACAAACCGTCCTCTCGGGCAGTTGTCTTGCGGGGTCTGTCTGACCTGGGCTTGTCAAAAACTTCTCCAGTCTCTTAAAATCTTTTCTTTATCCTCTGAACTTGACACTGAGAGACATTGAAGGTGTGCGCCACATCAGCAGTGGGTTTGGTCTTCAGCCTCTTGATAATCAACACTTTAGTCTCAGGGTGAATCTTAGGCATGTTTGCAGAGGTCTTTTTGCAGTTGATGTGAAGGTCTAGTGTACTGGGGTTCTTTTTATACACACCTGATACCTAATATGTCCATTATTAGTCACAGGTGAAGCCCATATGACAAGGGAACAACACTTATGTCTTTGCAAAAACTGACTCAATGGGCTTTACCAAGCTGTGAATATTAGAATACTTTTTGTTAGTTTCGTTTTGCATTGAAACATTATTACAAAAGCTGTTTGGGGTAAAATGAACCATTTCTTGAAAACAAAATCTGCATTAGAATTATTCAGGTCTATTTGTACACAAGTGACAAGACTTTTGTCAGAAACTGTATATTAAAGTATTAAAATTGGACTTATTTTTTCAGTTCAAGATATAATTTAACTGTAATGCTAACTTTTATATCACATAATGTGTTTACCTTATAGTTAGCAGTTAGTTATTCAACTTTTACAATACATTTTGTGGAAGACTGAACACAATACTCCAAGATGTAATGTAACCTTACCTAAGGATATGCATTAACTGAAACACAGCAGCAGTGCAGTAGAAGTAATTGCAGAAACAATGAATTGTGTTTTAATGATGACATTTGACTGCACTTAACAACTGATAAGTCATCACCGACTAGTTAAAGAAATTACCATTTAATATTCAATCAAATATCCTATCCACTTGAGCGGCTCCAGTAATGAATAGTATCCATCCACACAGAAATCCATGCCATACCTCATGCAGTTTTAGGTCATAAACCAATCATTAGTCCATCCTGTCATTCCAGTTCTTCTAAAACTGAAAGTCAAAAGAAGGCTACACAGACTATCTGTTATAATGTAAATGGAGTGTAAATGATTGTTAGATTGTATACACATAAATATTGTAGCTCTCATTTGTGCGCATTAATTTATGCACACAAATGACAATCAAAAATGCAATCAACATGCTAGATGAAGAATTATATGTTCCGCCATATTACCTCCCTGGAATCCTTGAAGCTCATTACCGTATATACTCGAGTATAAGCCGAGGTACCTATTTTAACCTGAAAAATTAGTAAAAACGGATTTACTCAAGTATAACCCGAGGGTAGAAATTATGACCACTATTGCCTTCTGATTCTGTATTGTTTTGTGGCTTAAGTTCCCCTTTAAATAGACAGTGGAATTCCCATACAGTAATCCCATACAGTAATAGTCAAATCCAGTACCAGTAACCCCCAATTCCTTGGCACTCCAGATGTTTGGAAACTACAACTCCCAGCATGCTTTTGGTGCTGGGAATTGTAGTTTCTAAACATGTGGAGTGGCAAGGTTCAATAAACTTTTAATTAAGCTTACCATCATTTACAATTCTCCTGACCCCCATATAGTAAAGGGTCCTCAAACTCCCATATAGTTAAGGGCACTCTGACCCCAATAGTGAGTGAGTCCAGCAGCCTGACTACAGGAAACAGGAAGGCAGATCAACTCCTGTAACTTTCTATGCAGATAAAGGATTTTTTTTAACACACCTACTGGTTACTATCCACAATTGCAGCATTTGGATCTAAATTAGAACTTGACCCGAGTATAAGCCAAGGATAGGTTTTCAGGCTAATTTTAAAGTCTGAAAATCTCTACTTATATTCGAGTATATACAGTATCCCTCCTGGAATTAAGCTTTTATGTACAGAGGCACAACAGTATGTAACCAAAAAATCTCAGGGTTTAGGAGGATGGTGAAGGTAAGTCTAGATTTTAGTGGTGATGGTGGACATGCCTTTAACCTATTTCTGTGTCCTATTAAAGCTTACATTATCTCACACACATACTCCCTAATTACTGTCACAGTACTGTTGGAGGTGGTCGGAACTTCTGACTTCCGTTCCATTATCTGATTTTCGAAATGCAGAAAACAGACCGTTAGAAGTCAATTTGGCAGAAAGGTTTTGAATGTTCCGAGTAAAGTTAGATTTGAATGCTTCATTTATATATGCACCTATTGTAGGGAATTACCTTACCAGTGCCCTGTAGTCTGGATTGATTAAATAGCAATGGTAACTTACAGTAGATGGCTCAGGCACCTGGGAAATGGTCAGGGGCACATGTACACGTCACCAAAACTTTATTAAAAACTAACATCCTTAACATGCAAGCTATTTTTAAGTTTCTGCACATTTTTGAAAACCCTCGAAAGTAGCCTTATATATTCATTACCCTCGAAAGTAGCTCCATATTTTGATAACCCTAGATAATTATATAGAAATAATACAGAAAGTTCAGAGATCTGAAAGTTCAGAATTATTCCTATGGAATTTCGGAACTGGATTCCATCCCTAGTGACAATACGTAAGTATTAATTTTGTGATAGTCTTTGTATTCATTTTGTTGTCCAGCCTATCACCATTTTGTTGTGTGTGTATGAGTTGTTAATTACCATTATAGAGTAAAATAAGAATATTTAGCTAAATTAAGAAAAAGAAAATTGAGATTTAAAGAAAAGAATTATATGTAGATACTGCATAAAGTATTCAGATATACAGGCAAGAGAAAAATGCGTTTGTGAAAAAAGAGTAAACTAATTATAGTAGAAATTACTGATCTATAATGGTCCATTCAGTCCTGTTGTCTACAGGATAATAATTGTTCCCCCAAATAGACACAGAGCTTCAATCATAGCAAATAAAAGACTCCAGCATCAAACGTTAGCTAATCAGTGAGAATGGAAAAAAAAGAAGCTTTATATTTTCCCTCTGTGTACTGTGGTAAATGTCAGTGCAACAGATAATTGTATGTTGTCCTGGTAAAAATCAGTAAAATTAATTCTCCTACAGTATATACAGACATGGGGTTGTGTATTTCTGGATGTAAACCATAGACTTGGACCAATATTTTGTCATCTATCCATTGCTTTATGTTGATTAGAGAATTTGGATTTTTTGTAAACCCAGCATCTGTCTGATTTTGGACAAATGGACATTTACAGTAAATACATTACATGCTTACCTCTGTTTAGGCCATCTAGATAAAGAGAAAACACTGTGACATCGGCCCTTGCAAGTGGCTTTTACCTTCTAGAGAACCCAACAAAGTCCTTTGCCAACAGATTCAATATTCATACTTTTATCAAGATTAAATCTCATCAATCACTATGCTGTGTATTTTTCACAATTTACCTTATATACTTGAGTATAAGTCGAATTTTTCAGGCTTTAAAGTTAGCCTGAAAACCTAACCTCGACTTATACTCGGGTGAAGTTCTAATTTAGATCCAAATGCTGCAATTGTACATAGTATCCAGTGTTAAAAAATCCTTCACCTGCATAGAAAGTTACAGGAGCTGATTTGCCTTTACACTCCTTCCTGCTTCCTGTAGTCTGGCAGCTGGACTCACTCAGCACTGTCACTGCTCACCTGGATGCTGTAAATCTGATGGTTCTTCTCAGTTTGGGGCAAAAAACAGCTGCTAGTACAGTGCAAATGGCAGCTTGAAACTACAACTCTCAGGTGACTTTTAACTATTGGGGTCAGAGTGTCCTTTACTATATGGGGGTCAGAGTGCCCTTTACTATATGGGGGTCAGAGTGCCCTTTACTATATGGGGGTCAGAGTGCCCTTTACTATATGGGGGTCAGAGTGCCCTTTACTATATGGGGTCAGAGTGCTCTTTACTATATGGGGGTCAGGAGAATTGTTAATGATGGTACTCTTAATTAAAAGTTTACTGAACCTTGCCACTCCACATGTTAAGAAACTACAACTCCTAGCAACTAAAGCATGCTGGGAGTTGTAGTTTCCAAACATCTGGTGTGCCAAGGAATTGGGGTTTACTGGTACTGGATTTGGCTATTACTGTATGGGATTCATGTATGGGAATTCTGCTGTCCAATTAAAGGGCAACTAATTTCTACCCTCGGCTTATACTCAAGTCAATCAGTTTTTACAAGTTTTTTAGGTAAAAATAAATATTGAATCTGCGAGTAAAATGTCTATTATACCTATATGCAAGTAAATATCGAATCCGCAAGTAAAATGTCTATTATACCTATAAGCGAGTAAATATCGAATTTTCGAATCGACAAGTAAAATGTCCATTATACCTATACGCGAGTAAATATCGAATTCTCGAATCCGCGAGTCGTTCATGGGATAATTATCTAATGTTCAAACGCCAGAGCTCGAAAGTAGCATGTGTGAGAGTAAAATCGAGTTTTTTCGAACGTCCTGGATATTCGAACATGTTCCCCAGACCATTTCCCAGGTCCCACAGCTATTTACATTAAGTCACCATTGATATTGTAATTGTATTTCATTCGAACTTTTCAAACTATTTGACTTTAATGGGTCTGTTTTCGAACTTCTGAACTTTCGACCTTTCCATATAGTTTGAAAGTTCAAAAACGGACCGAACTTTCGAAAGTTCGGCCATCTCTAGTCTGGAAAATAAATACTTTCATTTCTAGATTTTACTTGTACAAATTATATCATTGCACTATTTATGCATATTTTGTTAAAAAAAATATGTTCCAATTGTATCCAATTGTATAACCGTGCAATATATATTGTATAACCGTGAATATATATTTATTTTCACATCAAAGTAGTGAAGCAACGTTTCCTTTCTAATAGCCTTTCTCAAGCCAAATACTTCTTTAGCCACGTCCATATTGTGAAAGCAATAGTTGAGGTTTGGACCGTGTTAGCCATAAATACAAGAAGAGAAGTAGAGCTGTGATACCTTTTATTGACTAACTAAATAAAAAAATTAAGCAAGCTTTCGGGAATCCTAAGCCCCCTTCATCAGGCTGGATGTTACCATCCATATTGTGATCTCTGACCTTGCCTAAAGTTATTGAGGCCTTTGTCTCTGCCTCTAATGTTCTCTTTGTTTCATAAATTGCAGGGTGATTTTTTACTGCTTAAAAAAATATTTAAGCTGACCACTGTTGCAAAAAATCCTCTCTATTAGAATATAAGCAGGGCTATTCAATAAAAGTTCTTATCGCTTAAAATGGTGCTATTTTTGCCCCAACCAATCAGATGTTAGCTTTCAAATGTTAAATAAGATCTGATTGGTTGGGGCAAAATTAGCACCATTTTAAACGATAAGAACTTTTATTGAATAACTCTGATTGTCTCTAATTGTAGTTTGTTGCCATGCAAAAACTGTCTTTCACACGAATATCATTATTTGGTAAATAAAGCCCAGACAAACAATGACACAATAAATTAACAAATGCCGCCTCTCCATATTTATAATTACAAATATATTAAGATGTAAAATAAAGCTACATACTGTATCATAAGATAATATCCAACCAAATGTCTTATTTAGACGGAAGGAGTACTTCCGTCTAAAATGTAACGCCTATAAAAATGATAACATTAAATTGCCCATTTTTAGAGATTTAAAAAGCAAAAATTGGGGCAAAATGTTGCTTCGGCACAAACCCAGTTTCCTGTGATTATATTAGGATAATGATTTAAATGTATACGTATATCTATGATTATTCATATAGCACCACTTAGGAACGCAGCGATGTACAAAATTATAATACAAAAAATGTACAAGGGGCACAATAAATATAAATAAATGTATAAATATGTGCACTAAAATTATTTGAACCATGTAACATGAATAAAAAGGTCCCTGCCCCACAAATCTTACAAATATTTAATCTATACAGAAGGTTTTCATGGGGATTTTCAACAAGACAGACCCTCCCCATGAAAAAGGTATTGCACAGGGTTGTTCTAAGATCAGGTTTACTTCTATCCTTCCCATGCAATGATGCAACTTTTGTTTTCTAGGCATGCCTTATACTGTAAAAGGGAAATTTTAAAGAGTATGATACATACAGTACAGTTGCCACTTTTTCCCTTGAAACTGAACACATATGTATTAAAGCAACATACTGCAAGACTAAGTATCAGTTTATTAAAAGTGCTGTATGGCTACACTGAAATCAATGCAGCTTGCATCGTGTCTCTAATGAAAATACTGACTAGCATCATACTCAGCACTAGATAAAAAACATCAATACCACAATATAATCAAAAATCTAAATTTAAAAAGCTGGCCATATATATGTACAGTATATATAGATACATTTCCCCTTTATTAAGCCTGTGATCCCTTTAATGGTCAGTAGAGGGTTAAAAGTTTTTAAAAGGTAACAGAAATCTTACCATTGTCGTAAATGTACGCCTGCAATCGTACTTTTACAATAACCTGTGGTATGGCAAACTTTCTAAATATGGCCCCCTAGGTGAAAAGTTCCCCTAAATATGGACCATTTTTAAAAACTTGCAATACCGTGAGTTATCATTAATGTACGGTCACGACTGTAAATGTATGTTTGTTTGCAACTCCATAACTTTATAAATATAGCCCTATTAATCATACTACACATTTATATATGAAAATGCTCAATTATTTAAAGTGATTTAGAAATACATGGGGTAAATATATTTAAAGTACAACAGAATCTACTGTAGGCAATTCAATTTCACAAGGGGCCACATGAGAAACTTTGTTATGATAGGCCGCACAAATAGGTTCAACTCAGTTCTTACTCTAGAGATTGCAAAACTGAGTTTTATAAAATATACTTATTTCGTTGGGTTTTTTTTATTTTTTAATAGAAGTTCTATAATATTTTAGATTTATTACATCATATTCAATTAATTAATTGATCAGGTCATCATATTTTTTTTATTTAGAAATTAAAGTTAATAGAAATAAATCCATTATCCATCCTGAGATAATTAATAATAAGATTTTTTGGGTACAGGTCTAGTCTTAAGGGGCCAGTCAGGGGCATGGAAGAGCATGTGGCCCCCAGGTCTTACTTTGCTCAGGTCTGATCTAGATAAATATAAGTTTAGGCAGACATTATCGACCTTATATTTGTTGTATAATGCGATCATATTATTCTATTTTGTATCTATTTGTCCTGATTTAAAATTATAGAGATTTAAACCAAGTGTTTTGGGTTCTTTTGATAAATTAATAATAACACTGTATAGAGTGTTATAGTTCAGTCCAAAAACAACAGTAAAAAACTGCTGGGTAGAGTTTAAATATATCACTTCCCTCCATTAGAAACCAACCAAGAGTATACCATATATACTAGAGTATAAGCCGAGGTTTTTAATTTTTAAAATAAGCCTAAAAAGTTGACCTCGGCTTATACTCGAGTTACAGCAAATTTTTTTTGTCCTGATCTTCAATTAGCTTTGTGGGACCGGCAATTCCTATGCCTTCATAGCTTTAGGGGCTGCAATCTCCCAATCCCCCCCCCCCCATCGAATTGAAACCGGTGGGAGATCAAGGGGGCTAGGGGGGCACTTGAATGCTGCCCCACGCTTGCCACTAGTTGTCTTAAAGGGGCAATATGCAGCAAAATTGCCCAGGGCACATTTTAATATTCCACAAAGGTACATTTCAATACACTGTATGTGTATGTTTATGTAAGATGTATGTGACAACTATTGTTACCTGCAGCCCTTTGTGTTGGTGTATGACATCCCTTAGTTTGTTTCTGAAGAATTTACATTAGTTAGTTTTTACAACAATGTATACACTTTATTTTAACAAAAACTATCCAATGTTATTGAGGTTCTAAAATGATTACAGAATCTAAAGGTTACTGCACATATTCAGTTGCCATCTGCTTATCCAACCTCAGGTGGCTACAATACGTGCAACTGTACTGTATGGCTCATTAGGCCAAAATGGATCAGATGATTGGTTTGTTACTGAACACCTGCTGCACCTCTTTGCCTTTTAAACCATTGCTTTTAAGGTCTCTTGATAAACGTTGATTTTTTATCTGTGAATTCCTAATAGAACAAACTTAATGCTTAGGCAATTATTTCTTTCCAGACTTTTTAAACGTCAATACAATATATCCTGATTATTGTATTGGAAAAAAAGATAGCTTTAGTTAATACTATGTGAAACATCAAAGGCATTCGTTACAGCTGAAGGCAATATCTTTTTAAATGCATACAACATATCTATGTATAGGCAATATTACATTTATTTTACCTTGGCACTTATCACTCTTAAATGATGTAGTCCACTTTAAGATATACAATCATTGGGAAGTTATTTCAAATATTGAGTGTACCGAAAAGCAAACATTTTTGTTTTTAAAATGAATAAAAAATTAAAAAAGGAGAAGTTTCAAAATTTTTCTAAGCATGGCCCATAAACTACTCTAGTTTTTTTTTTACTTTAACCTCCCTTCACCTTAGCTTAGAAGTTTAACAATGAGCTAATTGGACAGCTATTCACAGTCTCCCTTAATTATACACACTATATATAGCATTTTAAAGGGCATATCCCCACCTCTTTTAGCTCTCAACATTTGTACTTACAGACCCCAGATAAGCACCCAACTTTACCCCAGTCCTTTAATTTAATCTTACTGTTTCCATTAGCAGTGTGAAAGCTTAAAGGAACTGTAAACTCAACATTTAAAGTCTTTGCCCTCCGTTTGTATTATTCACAGGGAGGTGAGACAGCTTATTATCACCTCCCTGTGAATAATATTTTGCTCAGGGGACCAGGAACTTACCTTCGCTCCGCTCCGCCCGCAGCCACTTCTGCACAGAACAGCTGTTCAGTCCCGATCGTGCACCCTATCTCTTGTATTGGTGCGCATGCGCCTAAGAGAGCGCGCATGGTCGGGACAGCGGTTGTTAGTGCAGGAACGGCTGTGAAGGTAAGTTCCAGTGTCCCCTGAGCAAAATATTATTCACAGGGAGGTGAATAATACAAACGGAGGGCAAAGACTTCAAATGATATGTATATGGGTTTACAGTTCCTTTAAAGAGCTTTAGGGCATATCCTTTACTGCACTGAATGGACACACCCTATGGTAGACACTCTAGTCATTGGCCATGATATCATCTGTCACATCCATGACTGAAACTGTCACTACCTGCCAGCAGATCAAGCAAAGGACAGGAGATAATATATTGAGTTAGGTGCCGATTTGGGGTCTGTAAGTAGAACAGTTTTAGGGTTTGGAGGGTTTCTTACTCAAAGCTGAAATATAGTTTTGTGGTGGACATGCCCTTTAAAGATATTAATGTTGTCCTTCCGATATTTTTTATATGGTGGCTCATCTGAGGTTATATAAGCATTAATATTTTCCTCAGTAGACCATTTATTTTATTGTAGTGCAAAGTGAATGTCTAGCTTAGAATTTCTTCAGAAAGTCCTAGTTTTGAGCAAAGAATTACACCTATTTTTTTGTTGTTGTAACAAATTGTGTTTATATAAATAGATCTAAGTATGTTAAACAGATTGCCAACATTTATTCAAACAATATAGCCCTTTTTGTTCTTTTCATTTCTCTTTCCACATGACATTTTGGCTTCGAGCTTTTAAATGTATGGACACATTTTTTTAAACTACTTGAAGACAAAGTGTTTGTTTGCAAACAGATCTATATTTGCTTTTCACAAATGACAAAGAAAAGCATTATACATATTGTTAGAAACACTCTTTCTTGTTCTTTATATCTGCAAACATTTGCAAAGTGTCAGAGAGCATGCATTAACATTGATTTGTGCACAACTGTGGTTGAGTGCTCTACACCTGGGCAAAGAGAGGATGGTAAAATGCTAGAAACTGTTTACTTTATGTGTTTAGGGCAATTTAGCATTTACTTTATTTGTTTAGTACAATTTATCTAAATAAAATCAATGTTTAAAGGAATCCAAAACACCTGTGCCGTAGCAAAATAATCTGCTACATAAGAATTTGCAGACATCTAGCCATATTTACAGAGAACCTTGACGCTGGGAAATGGGGATAAAGTCACCGTAACAGATTCACTGCCGGTTAGCATGACTTTAACCCCTTGCTTGCACCGGCTGTCTTTTGTGACACCTGCACAGCTTTTGCAAGCTATTCACCTGTGGTTGTGCAGCTGTACTTGTGTGAGTACTTAATGGTTACCATTAGGGGTAGGACTGTTTACACTGGAGAAGCAGTGTTTGGGTGGGGATATGATCACCTTGTACAAATATATTATATATAATAAACTATGGTGCATTGTTTGACAATAGATAATTTCAGAGGGCTCAAGGACATCCTTTAAGATTGCACGAAATGTTTCATATTCAGGTTTGAAAAGGTTTCTTTACGGTGAGAACAGGGAAACTGTGGAACTGTCCTCTAGCAGATTTGGCATGGGCATCTCTAGGTTTGAGAAGATCAGGGGCACTTCTGGGCACTACTAGGTACTTAAAGGGCAACTGTGGTCTCAAAACAAGTGAGGGTTAAATGAAAGCCTGCAGTATTTTCTTTAAAATGAACCGAGAATCACATCTCTGGCTGGAGCCTGTGAGACATTACATTGGGGTGAATGTTCAAACTTCCTGCTTCCAGTAGGTTGAATGACATCACTTGACCACTGCCCGCCCATCCGCCCCGGGGGAGAAGCATGCTCAGTTAAGACTTAACGCTGGGGAAATGAGGAAGTACCTGGGGAAAAAATTGACAGTTGAGGAGGAGAGTCTATTAATGCAAGCTGAGGCTGGTCACATGACTACAAGCTGGTCACATGGCTGAAAACAGGAAGTGTTCAAGCAGGAAGTAATATTGCTAAACCTTTCCAGCAATAACTTCTCAAAAATTTTATCTAGAGATGTGATTTAGGTTTTATTTTAAAGGTGTGATGGAAGTCTTTTTATATAATTCTTACTAGTTTGGATGAATTCGAGACCACAGTTATCCTTTAATAGGGAGACAGACAAACATAGACAAAACTAGAGATAGATACACAGCCAGGAAGTTATAAATAGAAAGACAGAGAAATAGATAGACAGAGATAAAGTGTAGCCAGAGATACACAAATTAATGACACAGTATTCCATTATACTGGTAGCAAACTGCCAATTTCAGTATGTACAGTATGTATATTTTATTAATAAAGCGGCACTTGGGGACGCAGTGCTGTACAGTAACAAAATTTCAGTATAAACTGGTAGCAAACTCGAAATGTCAGTGTATACTGCTAGCAAACTGTAATTTTCATTTTATACTGGTAGCAAACTGGAAATTTCAGTATATACTGGTAGCAAACTAGCAATTCCAATATATACTGGTGGCACACTGGCATTTTCATTACATACTGGTAGCACACTGGCATTTTCATTACATACTGGTAGCACACTGGTAATTTCATTATATACTGGTAGTCATGGGAATTTCATCACATAATGGTAGCCATGGGCATTTCATCACATACTGGTAGCCATGGGCATTTCATTACATACTGATAGCAATGTGAATTTCATCACATACAGGTAGCTGTGTGCATTTCATTACATACTGGTAGTCATGGGCATTTCATCACATACTGGTAGCCATGGGCATTTCATTATATACTGATAGCCATGGGCATTGCAGGGGCAGCAATTCCCATTAGTACAATGCAGCTGCGTGATGATGTATTGTGCAGCAGCGGAGCACTACTGCGAAAAGGTGAATCAGGGCACCATGTTATTTAATTTTTGTTAAAATTTTCAGGGCACTTTGACAAAGATCCCAAATGTTTTATCATAGCAACACCTCTGAGATGTGGTAATGGAAAGTTCATTGAATAGCTTTAAAAGTGGGCTTGATTAGTTTATAAAACTAAAAAAAATTGAGAAATACTGGTATTAATTCATATACTGTATAGTTCTTCTTTATCCAGGGATACTTTCCAATTGAGCCAGGAAGGATATTTTTTCCCCTTCATAATAATTTTTTTTCTTTCTAGGTACTGTCTTTTTACTGTTATTTTTGGTGTTTATTGAAATGTGTAATTATGACCCAAGGCCTTTTCTTACATAAATAAATAAAATAAATTTCCGCAATTGTCAAACTTGCCCTATGTAATTTAATAATCTGGAGCACAGTTAGTCATTGAGACTTCTCGCAAACACTGTACAAAGATATGTAAAGTGTAAATTCAAGTTTATGGTTAAAGGTGCACTCACTGCTGGCTATGGCATTAAAAAATTATTACTTTCCTAAAAATATACAGGGTTATTCAATAAAAGTTTGTATCATTAAAAATGGGGCTAATTTTGCCCCCACCAATTAGATGTTAGCTTTCAATGTTAAAAAATATTTGATTTATTGAATCGATTTTAAAATGTATCTGCTTCTTGGGACGATTCCCATATCTACTCGCACATCACAGTAATGCCTTCTGGTCCTTTCTTTTCTGCAGTGTCTGATGTAGAACCAAATCACTAAAACCTATGATATGTACGCCATACATTCCATACAAGGAAAAAATGCAATTACCTGTCAGAAAAATGTGATGCAAATTACATTTCGTTGCCATTAACAATACATGTGCTTAATGTATTATTTGCATAGCCTGCTATTGAACAGAAACCTAGAAGTTCACCTTGTCAAGTGAAAGATAGGAGCTTATATGTTTCTATATTGAAAGCCTGACTTCTATTTCCATTGGGAAGTGATTGGTGGCTCTTTTTTTCCTGTCAGAATGTCACATTTGTTAAAGGTTATTTTACCCCGATGTGCCAGGGAAGAACAGTACATTATATTTAATTATATTCTATATGTTTAAAGTTGATATGCAATAAATGGGCTTTAGATGATGTTTAAATAAATAAGTCTTAAAAAAAATCTAAGGAAAGAAAAAACAAAAAAAAAGGCAACAGAAAACATTCTATAAACAATAATGTAGTTACTAAAGGAGAACTATAAGTAAACTAAGCTTTAAATGGGTTTCTAAATTCCTAATAATTATATAGCTGGAATGTAACTACCACTTGGAAAACTAGCAGCATTATGGAGAAACCATAGTTTCTCCATACCAGACCCCAGTGCTACAAGAGAATTATAGAATTATAGATCTATAAAGCAGAAAATCCAATACACATATTAAAAGCCTTTGTGATATATATATTTATTAATATATATATGCTGCTCAAACGTATTCAAAAATACTTTCAGGTGCGGTGCAACGGAGGACCGGCAATTTATACATTACACAAAAGACTCCAGCACATACAATTATAAATGAATGTTATTTAGTATAATCTATTCCAGGGACTCATGTGAGCTTACAGAGGTTATATACCTTCCTTCTATCTAGACTGCCTTCAAGGGGCGGAGAATACATTCACACAAGGAGCAAAGCATATAATAGGGCTTTGGCCGCACTGCCCTTAACTAAATACAAATATAGAGATATGCTGCTCAAAGCTTTATTCAAAAATACTTTCAGGTGCGGTGTAATGGAGGACCCGGCAATTTATACATTACACAAAAGACTCCAGCACTCAACTACACATACAATTATAAATGAATGGGGTAAAAGAATTAGACATGTATGCAAGCAATGAAGGGTAATCACCTGCACTAAAGTTAAAATGGATACCTTTAGTTACATTGTTTGTACAAACATGCGTCAGCTGATGCGCCACTTTAAGGCAGTATCCCAGCATCAGTCCTAAACTAGTGAAAAATATATGTTCCCTGGGGCAACAAGACCATACCTGCTTCCTTCTTTATTTGGAATGACCTCTTCCAGGGAACCATGTGAGCTTACATATGTTCCCTATGTAAATTTATTCTCCACCCCTTTTAGGCAGTCCAGATAGAAAGACGGTATATAAGCTATGTAAGCTCACATGGTTTCAGTGTTCAAGACCCTTCCCCCTCTGCTCCCCCCTGGACTCCCTCTGACACATACAACCTAGCTTCTCAAACTTGCTTCCTGACCTTACTTCAAAAGATTAATTAAAATGTATACAATTATAAGGATATTTTATCCAGTTTGGCCCCATAGGTATCAATGGGAGGGGTAGGTTATATGTAATAATATATAACCCCCCCCACCACCACCTCATTGGTAGCTCCTGAAAACTTAATGCAATCTCCTATAAAGTTATCTTATACTATAGGAAAGATAGATTATATATTTATATAATGTTAAGTGGGTCCTTAACATTACATCCTGGTGCAACATTTTCTAAAACAACATGAAACACTCCTTAGATACTTTCTGTTGCCTTTTTAATGCACGGAGGAGAGATACCACCATCTGGCCCTATTATTAAGCTTCTTAGCTTATTCTCCCCAGCAGTTTTCTGTTAAGTTAGTTGTAATAAAATGCAGTTCTTATTTAATGAAAATGCCTGGTTCTTGATGTACAAAGCGTCCCGCAAATTTCTCTACATGTTATACACTTGATTAGAGACGCTGCTTGATTCTCACTTCTCCTTCAGTATGTGTGATCTCCGATTTCTCATCCATCTGCTTCACAACTTTAAACTTTGTTTGCCACTTTATGTGTCATTTCCTTCCTGCTCCTTCCCTTATGTTTATTTTTTCTCCTTTGTGGAAATGTTCTGAAAATATCTCTATAAAAGCTGATCAGACAGGACTTGTTATACAAACACCTGGACTAACTGAAGGAAACCTGTCCTTATAAAATAACAATAATAGTAGGATGATGTCATTTCCATGTTTTTCAATCTGTTCGGCTCTGTCTGAGGCATTGAGAACAAGAATCTGTAGTGTATAGTGTGACTGGCAGCGTAGCAATAGGAATGGTGTTTGATGACCTCATTTGAATTGTTTATCCCCATCCTATAAACTATATATACAGTAGCTTTAAATCCCCAGGCACCGCTGTCAGTATATTTCTGCTAATTAAAAAAACAAAAACCAGTTCTGCAGTGACAGAGGACTGACAGGGGACTTAGTGCTTTTGCAGTTAATCTGTAATTAGTTCAGCCCGTTTACATGTATTTTTAGTGTGTCCCTAATTTTTTGGAACCACATCTGTTTAGGAATCCCCATGGACACTGCACCAACATGAAAATGCGGTGTCAGTGCCAAACTGTGTGTCGTGTGCTGCATTCTGTTTTCCCAGTGCATCCGTTTTTGTGTGGATTGGATGTGTTTCCATCATAATGGAACGGTAAACAAGGGAGAGTGATAAATTATGCTACAACACATGGTAGTGCATTGTCCACGGCTTTAAAAAAACACATTGTATGTTCTTAGTGCAGGGTGACATACACCATAAAAGGAATATGCATGCGAATGTAAATGCTAAATTATATTTAAAAGATCCCTGAAATGTAGCTATGTTTATTCGAAACACTAACAGGGAGATGTAATGTAACATCAGGTTAGTGTGGGTTTAACGCCTACATTGCAGGGTCTGAGTTGTTTTGTATTAAAGGCACAGGCACCTGATGCAAAATCCCTTGCATTAGTTTCCGCACCTTTTCAAAGGAGGCATTACCTCTGTGCTAAATTCCTTCAGGGTTCCCAATGCAGTAAATCAAGTGAATACTGCATCGCCGGAACCCAGAAGATAAGCATAGCAGCGTGTAATATCTTCTTTTTTATCCATTATTTGACTATGGGACTAACAAAGCCAATGATATTAATCCATACACTATTGTATTTGTTTTTTCTTTTGTTTCTTACAGTAAGTTTCAGAAAACTTTAAATTCTTTTATTTTTGATATCAGACATTTCACATATGTGCACATAATTGATCATTGAACTATTTTATTGTAAGATTTGCACATTTCTATTTTTCTATTTTATTGGTGATATACAGCACCAAAAATGTAAAATGTCTGTTTATTTGCCTCATCAGGATCCCCTTTTATAGCTCTCCACATAATGATGCAAACAACAAAACAAACAGTTAATTTATTATGCAGTTATTTAGAAACAGTTAATTATCAAGACATTAAAAACTAATGTCGAATTATTTTGAAGCCTGGTTTTTAATGTGGTGTAATCTTCATATTGCCATTTGCAGTGCTACATATTACTCAAAAGTTAGTTTTGTTGCTTATTTTTGCTGATGGTGGCCATAGATGCTACAATCCGCTGGTCGTATAATTGGGCAAAAAATTTTCAACTGGCCTGATGGGAAAATTATTGGAAGATCGCTGAATGATCTTTCCACGATCATCCATACATGATCCAATATCGTACGACCGGGATCTAAGCGTCTATGGCCACCATAACTAGCTTGTTCTTTGCCATTTTTAATGGTGCCAGGCCCCAATGTTATATGCAAAACATAAACAGCCTGATGTAGTATGGGATGTATTGAGTTAAAATGGAGTTTGCCCTTCTTTGACCCTTTCCCTGGTTTAATAATTTCGTATTACTACCATATAGAAAATGAACCATTATTGAATAAACCTTTTGCGTATAGTTGGCTTTTCACTACCACCTTATGTTTTTTCTTGAGGAGGAGGATGCTCTGAAACCAGGTTGCGCTTTACCAGTCTAGCATCCCCCCAGACTTTCAGGTTAATGTTGGAATGAGACAGTGAAGCAGACGCTGAAAGTAATTCTGTTCTTTGGCAGCTCCGTTAGGACTCGTCCAAGTGAAACTTGTAGCTTGAAGTCACATTCCAGGTGTCTCAAATGGAACTCTTGGGAAAGCACACTGTGATATATTTTACCCTATTTCCCCTTCCTACGTTTAATATCTCATTATAATTGTGAGAAATCAATGACTGAAAATTCACAGAAATATTGACTAACTAAGGAAGTTTAAAGGTAGGCTATTAAAATCACTGCCTTGTGTAAAGGTATATTGTTTGGGTTATAAATATGGAGAGCTTAATTGGGAACCCCAAGCCTCTATCAGACTCTCTGTTGAACAGGTGCTCTGACAAATAACAGAAATTTCAATGTCATTTGCACATTTATTCCTACCTTTGATCATGACATTTCATGGTAAAAATAAAAGTAAATGTAAGAGAATGATTCTTCTATCCTGGTAGGTACAGAATGTTGAAACCAAGTGTCAGGAAGAGTGCATTGGGGGCTTACCAAGGAGAAAACTTAATGTGGTGTGATCATTTGTAATAGAGAAAAACAAAACTGGCAAGTTTTGTTCCAAATGTGGTCCCACACAACTCAAGTTCTGAAAATATGATTTGAACCCAATTGAATTAGACTCTGGTAGCGAATTTAAAGTGTTCAATAGCATTTTTCTAGTTTTCAATAGCAGGTTTAGAAAATGTTAAAAAATCAGCAGATTGGACGTTCCAAATAAAAAAACAGAATTTATCACTAATTTGTATTGCAACTTAATCGGACGATAATTGCGCATGTGTATACGTTTGGTCGGTGTTCGTTCTAGTTGGCGGATTAACAAATGACCCCCGACTGAACGTGTATATAAGCTTACTTACACACTAATACTATATATGTTATTTCATTGTGTCTGTAGGTCAGACCATTTACAACACCAGCTAAAAAAACCTAATAAAAATGTATGATTATAAAAAAATGTGTATTGTAAGTGTTAGTTCTACATTGCTAATGCATTGAAGAACTTACAGGGAGATTAAATAAAAGTTCTAATTGTTAAAAATGGTGCTAATTTTGCCCCAATCAATCAGATCTTATGTAACATTTGAAAGCAAAGGTCTGATTGGTTGTGACAAAATTAGCACTATGTTTAACGATAAGAACTTATATTGAATAACCCCTTCAATATATATATTTTCAGAAAAGTCATTAAAAAATAATTAAAATAGTGAGGAATCCCGGTTTTAAAACTAATCTGGTTTTGATTCAGAACTGCTGGTTTAGAAAATCCACAGATCCAAAGGATATTTAGAAACTTTTAAAAACTAGAAAACTTGAAAATAGCATTCCCAACTTTGAAAATTCCATTAGAAAATTAAAACATCCATCAAAAAATTCTAAAAATTCTATCAAGAAATTCCCATTCAATCAGATTTTTGGAACTGCTATGCGAACGAAACACGACAGTTTAATTAATCTCTAATTAAAAATCTTAATTTTGGACACAAACTAGAATTAGAATTTATAATCAAATAAACCTTTTCTTTTAAATTCTATGGATTCTGTTTCAATTTTAAACGAGATAATGAGTAAAAATAAAGTAATAAGCAACTGACAATTAAACTCTATTTAAAATTAAAAAGAAAAATATGTTGTACACAAAATACATTGTACGTTGTTAATAAAGCATCACCATTGGATCCTTTTTTTTCCATACTGCCCTGTATCAACCCATTGATGATTGCAGTGTTATTTTACTAACACAGTGTTTAATAACACTGCGGTCGTAAAATTCCAATAATTAGTATTTTAACTGACATCGATCCTTAAATATTAATACAGTGCATTTAGAGCATTCAGGTGAATACATTTTTTTTTTAACTGTTGTAAGAACAATTTGTTTGTATTTTAGAGATTCTCTGGTCTCAGCTGCTACTGTTTGGCAAAAACAATGCTAAAATATACATGCTCAACAGAACAGAACAGCAGAGTTTTCCAAAGAGTGTGTTTAGTTATTGTATCACCAAGGGTGTGAAAACTGTTACAGATGCATATGTTCTAGCTGAGTAGCAGAGCATAGATCTATATCACTGCCTTCCTTTCTTAGGGAGGCAACTCAAGAATGGTTAGGGGAGGGGGGGGGAAGTGTGAGTAATAAGTAAGTAAGAATAATAAGTGGATACACCACTAAATTTCAATAGCAAATCATATATGTAAACATCTATGTAAACTTACAAAAAGAAAGGTATCATTTTATGAACTGAAGGATGAACATGCACAGTAGAATTTCTGAAATAGAAAAGTAAGCTATCACATGAATAATTTATCAACTATTTCTTTTTTATTTAGTCATTTTCACTTGGAACAAGTGAGGCTCAGCTGTGTACTTGGACAGATGGCCTTAGAAGAAAAGACTGGCATGACTATGAAACCATCCAGAGGGATGCCTTACGCTCAGGTAGGAATGTCTGTTTTACACATAATTTTGCTTTTTTTGTACTAAAAATACAATAGGGCAAATAATACAAATGGTATACATGTTCATATATAGTGAAAATGTTAACCTGTTGACAATTTCTGTGTAAATTTGCTGATCTTTTAAATTTCACCAGGAAAATTTAGGGTAAATAGAGATATACAAAGTAATGTCATTTTTTTACATTGTGAATATGTATATTGTCTAGTAACAGAGTATGTAGGTATTTATTACTAAAGGTACAATAAAACGTTTATCAAGTTTTAGTTTCAGTATTATATTTTACCAACACAACAGCATTTTACTATAGATGAGGTCAGTAACAAGTTTCTGGCAAGATTTTGGTTTGTGTAACTTTAGCATTGGCATCCAGAATTCAGTAGAATCCATTCTTTCTTCTATACTGTATGTACAATGTTTTCTTTGCTACAAGCTGACATCCAATACAAATCATAATAGATCCACATCCATGTTTAATAGTTAGCCAAGTGTAATTTTTCTCAAATGCTGCTCTTTTTCTTTAAACAAACCATCCGGGTTACATTAGCTACTAGTTACATTTGTACTTGATTCTACTTACTCACTTTCAAACTGCAGATGGCTTGTATCATTGATTTTTGTGATGAAGATCTAAGGAAGGCGTTTTCCTCACAGATCATGTTTGTGCAAGCAATGCAACCCTGTGTAACACCACTTCTTTCTCATCCTTTACAGTCATACAAGGGTTTGCCTTTGCCTCTCAAGCCAACATATGAGTGGTTCTCTTTAAAGGTTTTCTTGATAAGGAAATATAGTGAATGTGCATCATCATTTGACAATATTTTTTCTTGGTTTACTTCTTTATACACAGTCATGTATGTGAGTATATAGATATAGAAATATTGTACATCTTAATTTACAGTATTTTTTGTGGGTATAATGTATTGCATTATACTGCAAATCATTTGAATATGTTGTGCAGTATACATGGTATATCTCTATATTAGAAATTGTTTGTTTATTTGTTTTCTCATTGAAAAACCTCTTCAGTTTAGCAGACAAATTTCCTTCCAAGTGCTGGATTCGGGCAATATTTCCCCCAAGGCAAGCTGTCTATGTTTGTTTCTTGACAACTGGAAAAGTCATCTCTAATTATATTGACATCACTTCTTGTTATGTCCTGCAGGAAATATATAAACACCATTAAGTTAATCATTCCCTTACATATCAAGTTACAATACCCATGTATTGTTTTTCCTAAAAATAAAAGTGAGTTGAAAAGAAATATTTAAAGGTAAATTATTTAAATACCAATTATACTATTGCATTTAATTTCTGTTTTCAAAAAATGTTTTGTAGTAGGTTTACCTTGTCTAAAACTTGATGTGTTTTTTTTTTTTTAATTTGGATAGATTCACTATAGCCTGTTGGTGAATATTGCAGAATATTTTTACAGAATGGGATTTAATTGTATTATTTTGTATGAAAAGCGAGTAATTTCCTAATTTTTAATATTCTCTTTTTGGGAAATGTATTGTTCATAATTATAAACTAATTATTTTAATAAGGCTGCATGGCATATACAGCCTTAATTAACTTTGCTCCATATCAGCTCAGAAAACAGATTGGGAAAGTCTAATTAATTCTTGAACTGACTGATGAATTTGACTAGCGGTGTTGTATTACACTTGTATTTATAAATAAATTGAACTTATCTGACCTAGCTCCCATCCACCATATTTATTTAGTAGCACTTATCTGAATTGTGTTTAGTTCTGTGTATGGTCTAATCCATGACTACACTGCATATTCGGATGAGACCTTACTCGAAATGTCAGCCATGGTCCTATTGTGTTAACCAGCGACCCGGCCGACCAGTCGATCACTGCGACCATCTGATCGAGTTAAAATATAGGCCTGTGTGTACCCAGCCTTATTTCCTTTACTTCTTGACCCTTCTCAACAATAATTTTCTGTTTCGGACAGTCAACGTCCTTTCTGAAGTCTGTGGTCACACTCGAGAAAGGACCTAGACTGTCTGAAACATGTTGTGTGCACAATAAATGCACTTTTGTTGTATGCAATACTTGTGAGGTTGTGTGATTCATTGCTCCTCATTTTTTCATATTATGCTAATATTGCAGCTCCTCTGCCACTTTATAGCCCATTTTGCAACAGTTGCACATCATATGTAGACTTTAATGCAGAAGTGCAGATTGGGATACTTCTTGTCACTCTTGTCAAGTGTTTTTTTATATTTTTCTGGTGCACATTTTTGTGTGAAGGTTTTTCTGGCACAGGATCTATTCTAATATAAGTAGATGGATTCATGATGATCTTTCCCATTAGCCCAGTGTTGGTAATTTATTATATACAGTGATGGGATCTTTCCCAATAGCCCAGTATTGGTAATGTATTGTATACAGTTATGGGATGTTTCCCATTAGACCAGTATTGGTAATGTCTTGTATACAGTGATGGGATCTTTCCCAATAGCCCAGTATTGGTAATGTCTTGTATACAGTTATGGGATGTTTCCCATTAGACCAGTATTGGTAATGTCTTGTATACAGTGATGGGATCTTTCCCAATAGACCAGTATTGGTAATCTCTTGTATACAGTGAGGGATGTTTCCCATTAGACCAGTATTGGTAATGTCTTGTATACAGTGATGGGATGTTTCCCAATAGACCAGTTTGGTAATGTCTTGTATACAGTTGATGGGATGTTTCCCAATAGACCAGTATTGGTAATGTCTTGTATACAGTGATGGGATGTTTCCCAATAGACCAGTATTGGTAATGTCTTGTATAACGTGATGGGATCTTTCCCAATAGACCAGTACTGGTAATGTCTAGTATACAGTGATGGGATGTTTCCCAATAGACCAGAATTGGTAATGTCTTGTATACAGTGATGGGATCTTTCCCAGTAGAGCTATCCACCAACCTTAGACACATCAACTCCCTGTTCATTTAGCTGCATCAGCATTATTAGCAGGGGCGAAACTTAAAAATAGATGATAATATTTGTGGGATTTTAGGCAGCAATCCCAGGTGCTGGATTGCTGTCTTATCTTAACAAAAATTTAAAGAACAACAAGACCTGCCCTCGCCCCCTCCTCACTTAATATTACCCAGGGTGAGGACCTAAAACTCACATGCTGAAAGTTACCCTCGCCGGGCCACTTTGCTTCGCCACACATTCAGCCTGTGACCTGACCAATACGAAGATTTGCTGTGCAAGTCTTCCTATTATCCAGGTACAACACTGAAGGGGGCAGAGCAAAGTGGCCCAGCAAGTGTAACTTTCAAAATGTTAGTTCTCTGGTTTGCCAGTAAACCCAGAGATTAGGCCCTAGAGGCTTAGCTCTTCACTCTGGGTACTTTGCATTGGCAAAAGAAGAGGATTTAGATTTGTCCTTTAATATTTTTACAATAATTCTACTTTAACTGCAGTTATCAAAGTCATATTAATGCAGAATAAGATGCACAAATTATGGCTATATACATAAATGTGCCAAAATGAATGGTGCCATTTGGATTCGGTTTACTTTGAAGATGTTAGACTTTCATATTTCTAGATTTACAGAGAGAGTTTTCAAAGGTGTGATCATGTGAAAAAAGCATGTACTGTGTTTGCAGACTGCTGCTGTGCATATGCCATGCTACATTTCAATACACTGTCAGTCTACAGCACCCAAAGAACCTTTAATCCATTTGTCTTTGGTAGCTGACACTTTGACAGTTGCTCTAAAACCTATAATATTTTTAAAAATGAATTTGTCCTTTTTTTATTATTATTATTTGCCTTCAAGAAAAAAAAGGATAAATTACAATCACAGAATCCACATTTAAAACTCAGTTTCAAGTTTGGACTCTATAAACAGGGCGATGTAATAAAAGTGCTTATCATTAAAGGGCATGTCCACCCTCTTTTAAAACTTTTAATATACTGTAGGGCATGTCCCCCCACCCCCAACCGCTATATTCTTCCACAAAAAAACGCTTCCCATCTATACTTACAGCACCTCGTTCCTTTGTGGTTCTGGTCCGGCTCCCCTGCCCACCGGAACTACAAGCAGGAGGCCAGACCGGCAGCCACGGCTATGATTGGCTGAGAGGCAGCCAATCACAGCCGCGGCTGCCGTCAATGGAACGAGGTGCTGTAAGTAGAGAAGGGAAGCTTTTTTTTGTGTAAGAATGTAGCGGTTGGGGGTGGGGGGACATGCCCTACAGTATATAAAAATGACTTAACGCTACAGGAGTAGCAGCCAGGGAGGGACAGGGAGGGAGGGAGGGGGGGAAAGGGCTTCACTGCGCATGCTAAAAGCAATTCAGAGGACACAACAGAGGCAGAGACCTTTTGGACTGGAAGAAAGCTCCTACCCTACAGTTTCCTGGACTTTGAAGAGCCACTACAGAAGAACCATAAGGAGCAGGGAAGTATGGTAAGGACTTTTTTTAATTGTACAGTGGGGCCAGTAGTTTTTAGTTTTTTAGTTTGGGGGGTGGACATGCCCTTTAAAAATGGTGCTGATTTTTTCTCCAAACCAATCAGATGTTGATGCTTTCAAATGGAAGCAAACGTGATTGGTTAGGGCAAAATTAGCACCATTTTTAATAAGAATAACTTTTATTACATCTTCCTATAAAGTAGGATTTGTGTACCTTTTTTCATGTTTGTCTGGGTAAATCCCAAATGGAGTTAACTCTTGCATGAGTATTTAATTACAGATATTAGCTGGTGTTAAATTCTCACACAGGAAAATCCGCTATTGAATACCTTGCAAGGGCTGCATGGATGTCTTTTGTGATACCTCTGTAGCCACTGTGAGCGAATGGTTAAAGTCGCACTAATCAATATTTAATCGGTTAGCATGAGTTTAACCCTTCTTTACAGTGCTTTGACCCTCCAAAAATTGGACCTAATTGTCTAAACTTTTTTTCCCTCCTCAAACTAATATTTATAGCCACCCCTGTAACTTCCTGTGGCACACAAAGCCAAAAAAGTGGGCATGGCTTGCAAAGGTGGTGATGGGTGTGGTGGGCTGACTTATACTGGCTGTTGAACTTGTAAATATAAGTGCCCACAACACAGACTAGTTAATATATGTGCCCAAATAACAGACTTGGAAATATAAGATGTGCCCACAAAGAGCAGCCAAACCAGACTGGCAAAAATAAGGTGCACTCATGCCCAGCCCACACAGTGGTAAATATAAGATGCCCTTATTCCTAGCCCACACAGACTGGTAAATATAAGATGCCATCATGCTCAGCCCACACAGACTTGTTAATGAGATGTGCCAATACAGACAGACAGATTGAGTCATGTACCAGGGCCTGTGTTTCTCTGCATCACTGCATGAATGATCTCTTGAGACTCTTGCTCAAACACCTACCTTTGAGCATCCAGTGTTGTTGGCATGATGTTCAAAGAGGCAGAATAATTGCTATATTATGATTACATGTATTAATGGTGCAGCAGGTGGCCTGTTTGTAAAGGGCCACAAATGTTTATATGAGTTTCTGATACCAACGCTTACTACCAGTGCATTATAGCGTGCGTTATCGGGCATGCGCGCTAAAGTTATTTTGAACCATGAAACAGAGGGGACCTGTCGCTGCTGCGGAGGATCGAGAGTAAGGTAAGTTTCTTCGTCCTTTGCTCCTGAATTGATTGAAGAACGGGAGGTAAGGCATTTAAGGAGAACTAAAATAAAAAATTTTAAATCCTAATATTAAAGCATTTCTCCCATATACATTTTAAGGTTCTTTTCTAGTTAGTTACATTAAGTACATATAAGTAATAGATTCTGTAACTAAGAAGGCTTGCATGTTGTTACCAGTCCAAATCATACCTCTCTCATAATCACACTATGTATATTTATTTTAAATGAAGTTGGCCACTGCAACCTGATTATAAATCAGTTAGCTTGGATTTAAAGGAATAGTTCACTCAATAAGTGAACTATTCCTTTAATGTATTGATTGAAGACCGGAAGGTTAAGGAGCTATGCCTTACCTCCCATTCTTCAATCAATTCCCCAGGAGCGACGGACGAAGAACAAAGAAACTTACCTTACTTGCAATCCTCTGCAGCAGCAGTGACAGTTCAAAAATGCTTCCTGGTTCATAGTAACTATAGTGCGCATTATCGGGCATGCACACTATAGTTACTCTGAACCAGAGAATCCACAACCTACTAGCTTAATATACATTTTGCAGAATTTGACTTTAATTATTTGGTTTATATCTACATATCTGTTGTAATTCAATTAGATCAACTGGACTTGAAATGTAGTTCTTGAAGACGTTTCGCTAGTCATCCGACTGGCTTTCTCAATTCAGAATGACTTGTACAAGAATTCTATTGAATACAACAGATATACCATGACCTGGATGAATGAGAACCTTCACAAGCATGTTTATATCTACACTTTACTTTCTTCATTTTAGGCAACTATGAGTTATTACCCTAGTATTCGCATGAACAATAGGGACGGTGACCCAAAAAGTTCCACCGTCTGGTACACCAGAAGACAAAATTGGTAAATGATGTAGAGTTCATTCACTGTTGTGGGTTAAATAACCAATAAGAAAGGTCTTTGAGAACTGCGAGGCTGAGATATTCAGATAAAGATATCAATCAATTACAAGCAAATGATTTAGACCAACTCTAAGCAGCCTCCTCTACAACTAATAGAAAGCTAAGAAAAATTTTGCAAATTGGTAGTTCAGATATCCTAGGCTGGAAATACAGTATCTGCCTTTTAGTTTGCAGAGGGTGTCTTTATCTGGTTGTCTTTCTCACAGCAGTTGGTGATTTCTAGGTCACCTTTTTCGGTTCTTCCTGCTGATTTAGTGTATGGTATTACTTTCCAGGGCACCTTCCCAGTTTACCACCGGTTTTAGGGAAGGTGTTTTACATAGTAACATAGTAATTAAGGTTGAATAAAGACATACGTCCATCAAGTCCAACCTATTCACCCTCTTTTTTTTTTTTTTTAACCCTACCAGTTGATCCAAAGGAAGGCAAAAAAAAAAACAGCTAAAAAGGGGGAAAAAATTCCTTCCTGACTCCATATATAATAAATATAATATTATAATAAAAATAATAATATATTTGTATAAGGTTATCATGTCCCCACGCAAATGTCGCTTCTCCAATGTAAACAGCCCTAACTTGTCTAACCTGCCTGCATATTCAAGCCCCTCCATTCCCCTTATTAATTTAGTTGCCCTTCTCTGAACTGCTTCAATTTCCAAGATGTCCCTTTTGTATATGGGATTCCAAAACTGCACCGCATATTCCAAATGAGGCCTTACCAGTGCCTTGTAAAGAGGGAGAATAATATTTTTCTCTCTTGAATCTATTCCTCTCTTTATGCAAGACAATATCTTGCTAGCTCTCGACGTTGCTATCTGGCATTGTTTTCTACAGCCAAGTCTGTTATCTACCAGAGCCCCCAAATCTTTTTCCATTACAGATGCACTTAACACAGAGTTATTTATGGTGTAGGTGGCACAGGTATTATAAAATCCTGAAAGCATCACCTTACATTTATCAACATTGAATCTCATCTGCCATTCTGCTGCCCATTTTGATAATCTATCTAGGTCTGCTTGCAGCACTTGCACATCATTTCAAGTTTCCAAAGCTCTGCATAGTTTAGTGTCATCAGCAAACACTGAGACCTTGCTCACAATGCCCCCTTCTAAGCCATTTATAAACAGACTAGCAAAATACCCACGATTCGCAGCGGAGATGTATTGAAATAACGTTTTTAGTAAGAAAGCAATAATGTATGAAGATTGCTGTAATCACTCGGCACTTGATATATTAAAGAAAGACAATTCAATAAGCTTTACGATAATGCAACACTCATTAACTTTAATTTAATATTATATTTTTTATTCAACTATGAAATTTTGGTGAAAATAACCCCCACCACCCCTCCCCGTCTGCCCCTAATACCCCCCACTATTCCTCTCTGTCCACCCTCCAAACCCTTCCCCTTACACCTCAGCCAGTCCCCGCACACACCCTGAATTTTTGGTAAAAATCGGTCCAGCCATTAGTGTGCAGGAGTTCGAAATTCTATTCCCCCCCATTCACCCCCACCCTAAAAAAATTATTTTGTTAACCTTTTACTGGTAAAGGAGTATATCCAAACCAAATTTGGTTGAAATCGGACCAACCAGTGTGTGCAATGTCAGATACTTACCGTTACAGGTGCAATGTCAGATACTCACCGTTACAGGTGAAATGTCGAAACGAAACCTGCTTAACTTTTGTAAGTAAGGTGCAATGAATGAGCCTGCCAAATTTAAGCCGTCTGCCTCCACGGCAAGTTGGAGAATTAGTGATGAGTGAGTGAGTGAGTGAGGGCTTTGCCTTTTCGAAACGAAACCTGCTAAACTTTTGTACGTAAGGTGCAATGAATGAGCCTGCCAAATTTAAGCCGTCTGCCTCCATGGCAAGTTGGAGAATTAGTGAGGAGTGAGTGAGTGAGTGAGTGAGGGCTTTGCCTTTTATTAGAATAGATGATGAGGATACTCACCGTTACAGGTGGAATGTCGAAACGAAACCTGCTTAACTTTTGTAAGTCAAGTGCAATGAATGAGCCTGCCGAATTTAAGCCGTCTGCCTCCACGGCAAGTTAGAGAATTAGTGATCAGTGAGTGAGTAAGTGAGGGCTTTGCCTTTTCGAAACGAAACCTGCTTAACTTTTGTAAGTAAGGTGCAATGAATGAGCCTGCCAAATTTAAGCCATCTGCCTCCACGGCAAGTTGGAGAATTAGCCACGGCAAGTTGGAGAATTAGTGATGAGTGAGTGAGTGAGTGAGTGAGTGAGGGCTTTGCCTTTTATCAGTTATTGATGATGATTCTCACCGTTACAGGTGAATGTAGAAACGAAACCTGTAACTTTTGTAAGTAAGTGCAATGAATGAGCTGCCAAATTTAAGCTGTCTGCCTCCACGGCAATGGAAAATTAGCCATGGCAAGTGGAGAATTAGTGATGAGAGTGAGTGAGTGAGTGAGTGAGGGCTTTGCCTTTTCGAAACAAACCTGCTTAAACTTTTGTAAGTAGTGCAATGAATGAGCCTGCCAAATTTAAGCCGTGCCTCCACGCAAGTTGGAGAAATTAGTGATGAGTGAGTGAGTGAGTGAGTGAGGACTTTGCCTTTATCAGTATGATGATGATACTCACCGTTACAGGTGGAATGTCGAAACGAAACCTGTTAACTTTTGTAAGTAAGGTGCAATGAATAAGCCTGCCAATTTAAGCCGTCTGCCTCCACGGCAAGTTGGAGAATTAGTGATGAGTGAGTGAGTGAGGGCCTTTGCCTTTCGAAACAAAACCTGCTTAACTTTTGTAAGTAAGTGCAAGAAGAGCCTGCCAAATTTAAGCTGTCTGCCTCCACGGCAAGTTGGAGAATTAGTGATTGAGTGAGTGAGTGAGTGGTGAGGGCTTGTTTTCAAAAAAACCTGCTTAACTTTTGTAAGTAAGGTGCAATGAATGAGCCTGCCAAATTTAAGCCGTCTGCCTCCACGGCAAGTTGGAGAATTAGTGATGAGTGAGTGAGTGAGTGAGTGAGGGCTTGCCTTTTATAGTATAGATTGATGATACTCACCGTACAGGTGGAATGTCGAAACGAAACCTGCTTAACTTTTGTAAGTAAGGTGCAATAATGAGCCTGCCAAATTTAAGCGTCTGCTCCACGCAAGTTGGAGAATTAGTGATGAGTGAGTGAGTGAGGGCTTTGCATTTCGAAACGAAACCTGCTTAACTTTTGTAAGTAAGGTGCAATGAATGAGCCTGCCAATATTAAGCCGTCTGCCTCCACGGCAAGTTGGAGAATTGTGAGAGTGAGTGAGTGAGGGCTTTGCCTTTTCAAACGAAACCTGCTTAACTTTTGTAAGTAAGGTGCAATGAATGAGCCTGCCAAATTTAAGCCGTCTGCCTCCAGGCAAGTTGGAGAATTAGTGATGAGTGCGTGAGGGAGGGGCTTGCCTTTTCGAAACGAACCTGCTTAACTTTTGTAAGGAAGGTGCAATGAATGAGCCTGCCAAATTTAAGCCGTTGCCTCCACGGCAAGTTGGGAATTAGAGGAAGTTAGGATAGTGATGAGTGAGAGTGAGTGAGGGCTATGCCTTTTCGAAACAAACCTGCTTAACTTTTGTAAGTAAAGTGCAATGAATGAGCCTGCCAAATTTAAGCCGTCTGCCTCCACGGCAAGTTGGAGAATTAGTGAGTGAGTGAGTTGAGGGCTCTGCCTTATTAGTATAGATGATGATGATACTCACCGTAGGTGGAATGTCAAACGAAACTGCTTAACTTTTGTAAGTAAAGTGCATGAATGAGCCTGCCAAATTTAGCCGTCTGCCTCCACGGCAAGTTGGAGAATTAGTGAGTGAGTGAGTGAGTGAGTGCGGAGTGAGGGCTTTGCTTTTTTGAACAAAAACTGCTTAACTTTTGTAAGTAAGGTGCAATGAATGAGCTGCCAAATTTAAGCCGTCTGCTCCATGGAAGTTGGAGAATTAGCCACGCAAGTTGAGAATTAGTGATGAGTGAGTGAGTGAGGGCTTTGCCTTTTCGAAACGAACATGCTTAACTTTTGTAAGTAAAGTGCAAAATGAGCCTGCCAAATTTAAGCCGTCTGCCTCCACGGCAAGTTGGAGAATTAGTGATAAGTGAGTGAGTGAGTGAGTGAGGGCTTTGCCTTTCGAAACGAACACTGCTTAACTTTTGTAAGTAAGGTGCAATGAATGAGCTGCCAAATTTAAGCCGTCTGCTCCACGGCAAATGGGAGAATTAGATAGTGATGAGTGAGTGAGTGTGTGAGTGAGGGCTTTGCCTTTTCGAAACGAAACCTGCTTAACTTTTGTAAGTAAGGTGCAATGAATGAGCCTGCCAAATTTAAGCTGTCTGCCTCACCGCAAGTGGAGAATTAGCCACGGCAAGTTGGAGAATTAGTGATGAGTGAGTAAGTGAGAGTGAGGCCTTTGCCTTTTCGAAACGAAACCTGCTTAACTTTTGTAAGTAAGTGCAATGAATGAGCCTGCCAAATTTAAGCCGTCTGCCTCCACGGCAAGTTGGAGAATTAGTGATGAGTGAGGAGTGAGTGATGAGTGAGTGAGGGTTTGCCTTTCGAAACAAACCTGCTTAACTTTTGTAAGTAAAGTGCAATGAATGAGCCTGCCAAATTTAAGCCGTCTGCCTCCACGGCAAGTGGAGAATTAGTGATGAGTGAGTGAGGGTCTGCCTTTTATTAGTATAGATGATGATGATACTCACCGTTACAGGTGGAATGTCAAACGAAACCTGCTTACTTTTGTAAGTAAAGTGCAATGAATGAGCCTGCCAAATTTAACCGTCTGCCTCCACGGCAAGTTGGAGAATTAGTGATGAGTGAGTGAGTGCGGAGTGAGGGGCTTTGCCTTTTGAAACAAAACCTGCTTAATTTTGTAAGTAAGGTGCAATGAATGAGCTGCCAAATTTAAGCCGTCTGCCTCCATGGCAAGTTGGAGAATTAGCCACGGCAAGTTGGAGAATTAGTGATGGTGAGGGCTTTGCCTTTTCGAAACGAAACCTGCTTAACTTTTGTAAGTTAAGTGCAATGAATGAGCCTGCCAAATTTAAGCGTTGCCTCCACGGCAAGTTGGAGAATTAGTGATAAGTGAGTGAGTGAGTGAGTGAGGGCTTTGCCTTTTCGAAACGAAACCTGCTTAACTTTTGTAAGTAAGGTGCAATGAATGAGCCTGCCAAATTTAAGCCGTCTGCCTCCACGGCAAATGGGAGAATTAGTGATGAGTGAGTGAGTGTGTGAGGGAGGGCTTTGCCTTTTCGAAACGAAACCTGCTTAACTTTTGTAAGTAAGGTGCAATGAATGCCTGCCAAATTAAGCGTTGCCTCCACCGCAAGTTGGAGAATTAGCCACGGCAGTTGGAGAATTAGTGATGAGTGAGTGAGAAGTGAGTGAGGGCTTTGCCTTTTCGAAACGAAACCTCTAACTTTTGTAAGTAAAGTGCAATGAATGAGCCTGCCAAATTTAAGCCGTCTGCCTCCACGGCAAGAAGTGGAGGATTAGTGATGAGTGTGAGTGAGTGAGTGAGTGAGTGAGTGAGGGCTTTGCCTTTTGTTAGTATAGATGATGATGATACTCACCGTTACAGGTGGAAGTCGAAACGAAACTGCTTAACTTTTGTAAGTAAGGTGCAAGAATGATGAGCCTGCCAAATTTAAGCCGTCTTGCTCCACGGCAAGTTGGAGAATTAGGATGAGTGAGTGAGTGACGTGAGGCTTTGCCTTTTCGAAACGAAACCTGCTAAACTTTTGTACGTAAGTTGCAATGAATGAGCCTGCCAAATTTAAGCCGTCTGCCTCCACAGCAAGTTGGAGAATTAGTGATGAGTGAGTGAGTGAGTGAGTGAGGGCTTTGCCTTTTCAAAACGAAACCTGCTTAACTTTTGTAAGTAAAGTGCAATGAATGAGCCTGCCAAATTTAAGCCGTCTGCCTACACGGCAAGTTGGAGAATTAGTGATGAGTGAGTGAGTGAGGGCTTTGCCTTTTGTTAGTATAGATGATGATGAGACTCACCGTTAAAGGTGGAATGTCGAAACGAAACCTGCTTAACTTTTGTAAGTAAGGTTGCAAATGAGGATGAGCCTGGCCAAATTTAAGGCCGTCTGCCTCCACGGCAAGTTGGAGAATTAGTGATGAGTGAGTAGTGAGTGAGTGAGGGCTTTGCATTTTATTAGTAGATGATGAATACTCACCGTTACAGGTGGAAGTCGAAACGAAACCTGCTTAACTTTGTTAGTAGTGCATGAATGAGCCTGCCAAATTAAGAGCCGTCTGCCTCCACGGCAAGTTGGAGAAATTAGTGATGAGTGATTGAGTGGGGCTTTTGCCTTTCGAACAAACCTGCAAACTTTTGTACTACGTTGCAATGAATGAGCCTGCCAAATTTAAGAGCCGTCCTGCCTCCACAGCAAGTTGGAGAATTAGTGATGAGTGAGTGAGTGAGTGAGTGGAGGCTTTGCCTTTTCACAAACAAACCTGCTTAACTTTTTAAGTAAAGTGCAATGAATGAGCCTGCAAATTTAAGCGTCTGCCTCCACGGCAAGTTGGAGAATTAGTGATGAGTGAGTGAGTGAGTGAGGGCTTTGCCTTGTTAGTAAGATTATGATGAACTCACCGTTAAAGGTGGAAGTCGAACGAAACCTGCTTAACTTTTGTAAGTAAGTGCAATGAATGAGCCTGCCGAAATTTAAGCCGTCTGCCTCCCGGCAAGTTGGAGAATTAGCCACGGCAAGTTGGAGAATTATGTGTGAGTGAGTGAGTGAGGTCTTTGCCTTTTCGAAACGAAACCTGCTTAACTTTGGTAAGTAAAGTGCATAATGAGCCTGCCAAATTTAAGCCGTCTGCCTCCACGGCAAGTTGGAGAATTAGTGATGAGGTGAGTGGGTGAGTGAGGGCTTTGCCTTTTATTAGTATAGTGTGAGAATTCACCGTTACAGGTGGAATGTCGAAACGAAACCTGCTTACTACTTTTGTAAGTCAAGTGCAATGAATGAGCCTGCCGAATTTAAGCCGTCTGCCTCCACGGCAAGTTGAGAATTAGATGATCTTGAGTAGTGAGGGCTTTGCCTTTTCGAAACGAACCTGCTTAACTTTTTGTAAGTGTGCAATATGAGCCTGCCAAATTTAAGCCTGTCTGCCTCCACGCAATGGAGATTTAGCCACGGCAAGTTGGAGAATTGTGATGAGTGAGTGAGTGAGTGAGTGAGTGAGGGTTTGCCTTTTCGAAACGAAACCTGCTTAACTTTTGTAAGTAAAGTGCATAATAGCCTGCCAAATTTAAGAAGCCGTCTGCCTCCACGGCAAGTTGGAGAATTAGTGATGAGTGAGTGAGTGAGTGAGGGCTTTGCCTTTTATTAGTATGATGATTCTCACCGTTACAGGTGGAATGTCGAAACAAACCTGCTTAACTTTGTAATAAGGTCAATAAATGAGCCTGCCAAATTTAAGCCGCTGCTGCCTCCACGGCAAGTTGGAGAATTGTGATGAGTGAGTGAGTGAGTGAGGGCTTTGCCTTTTCGAATGAAACCTGCTTAACTTTTGTAAGTAAGGTGCAATGAATGAGCCTGCCAAATTTAAGCCGTCTGCCTCCACGGAAGTTGGAGAATTAGTGATGAGTGAGTGAGTGAGTGGGTGAGGGCTTTGCCTTTTCGAAACGAAACCTGCTTAACTTTTGTAAGTAAGGTGCAATGAATGAGCCTGCCAAATTAAGCCGTCTGCCTCCACGGCAGTTGGAGAATTATGATGAGTGAGTGAGTGAGTGAGTGGAGGGCTTTGCCTTTTATAGTATGATGATAATACTCACCATTAGGTGGAATGTCGAAACAAACCTGCTTAACTTTGTAAGTAAGGTGCAATGAATGACCTGCCAAATTTAAGCCGTCTGCCTCCACGGCAAGTTGGAGAATTAGTTGATGAGTGAGTGGAGGCTTTGCCTTTTCGAAACGAAACCTGCTAAACTTTTGTACGTAGTGCAATGAATGAGCCTGCCAAATTTAAGCCGTCTGCCTCCACGCAAGTTGGAGAATTAGTGAGAGTGAGTGAGTGAGTGAGTGAGGGCTTTGCCTTTTCAAACAACTCTTTAACTTTTGTAAGTAAGTGAATGAATGAGCCTGCCAAATTTAAGCCGTCTGCCTCCACGGCAAGTTGGAGATATTAGTGATGAGTGATGAGTGAGGGCTTTGCCTTTTTTGTAAGATGATGATGAGACTCCCGTTAAAGGTGAAATGTCGAAACGAAACCTGCTTAACTTTTGTAAGTAAAGTTGCAATGAATGAGCCTGCCGAATTTAAGGCCGTCTGCCTCCACGGCAAGTGAGAATTAGCCACGGCAAGTTGGAGAATTAGTGATGAGTGAGTGAGTGAGGGCTTTGCCTTTTCGAAACGAAACCTGCTTAACTTGGTAAGTAATGCAATAATGAGCCTGCCAAATTTAAGCCGTCTGCTCCACGGCAAGTTGGAGAATTAGTGATGAGTGTGAGTGAGTGAGTGAGTGAGGCTTTGCCTTTTCGAATGAAACCTGCTTAACTTTTGTAAGTAAGTGCCAATGAATGAGCCTGCCAATTTAAGCCGTCTGCCTCCACGGCAAGTTGGAGAATTAGTGATGAGTGTGTGAGTATGAGGGCTTTGCCTTTCGAAACGAAACCTGCTTAACTTTTGTAAGTAAAGTGCACTGAATGACCTGCCAAATTTAAGCCGTCTGCCTCCACGGCAAGTTGGAGAATTAGTGATGATGAGTGAGTGAGTGAGTGAGGGCTTTGCCTTTTATAGTATGATGATGATACTCACCGTTCAGTGTGATGTCGAAACGAAACCTGCTTAACTTTTGTAAGTAAAGTGCAATGAATGAGCCTGCCAAATTTAAGCCGTCTGCCTCCACGGGCAAGTTGAGAATAGTGATGAGTGATGTGAGTGAGTGAGTGAGTGAGGGCTTGCCTTTATTAGTATGATGATTCTCCCGTTACAGGTGGAATGTCGAAACAAACCTGCTTAACTTTTGTAGTAAGGTTGCATAAATGAGCCTGCCAATTTTAAGCCGTCTGCCTCCACGGCAAGTTTGAGATTAGTGATGAGTGAGTGAGTGAGTGAGGGCTTTGCCTTTTCGAAATGAAACCTGCTTAACTTTTGTAAGTAAGGTGCAATGAATGATCCGGCCAAATTTAAGCCGTCTGCCTCCACGGCAAGTTGGAGAATTATGATGAGTGAGTTGAGTGAGTGAGGGCTTTGCCTTTTCGAAACGAAACTCTCTTAACTTTTGTAAGTAAAGTGCAATGAATGAGCCTGCCAAATTTAAGCCGTCTGCCTCCACGGCAAGTTGGAATTAGTGATGAGTGAGTGAGTGAGTGAGTGAGGGCTTTGCCTTTTATTGTATATGATGATACCACCGTTACAGTGGAATGTCGAAACGAAACCTGCTTAACTTTTGTAAGTAAGTGCAATGAATGAGCCTGCCAATTTATAAGCCGTCTGCCTCCACGGCAAGTTGGAGGAATTAGTGAGGAGTGGTGAGTGAGTGATAGGGCTTTGCCTTTTATTAGATGATGATGATCTCACCGTTACAGGTGAATGTCGACGAAACCTGCTAAACTTTGTAAGTAAGGTGCAATGAATGAGCCTGCCAAATTTAAGCCTCTGCCTCCACGGCAAGTTGGAGAATTAGTGATGAGTGAGTGAGTGAGTGAAGGCTTTGCCTTTTCGAAACAAAAACCTGCTTAACTTTTGTAAGTAAGGTGCAATGATAAGCTGCCCAAATTTAAGCCGTCTGCCTCCACGGCAAGTTGGAGAATGTATGATGAGTGAGTGAGTGATGAGGGCTTTTGCCTTTTCGAAACAAAACCTGCTTAACTTTTGTAAGTAAGTGCAATAAGTGGAGCCTGCAAATTTAAGCCGTCGGCCTCCACGCAGATTTGGAGAATTAGTGATATGAGTGATTGATGAGTGAGGGCTTTGCCTTTTATTAGTATGATGATTCTCACCGTTACAGTGGATGTCGAAACAAACCTGCTTAACTTTGTAAGTAAAGTGCAATGAATGAGCCTGCCAAATTAAGAAGCCGTCTGCCTCCACGGCAAGTTGGAGAATTAGTGATGAGTGAGTGAGTGATGGAGGGCTTTGCCTTTTATTAGTATGATGATACTCACCGTTACAGGTGGAATGTAGTCGAAACGAAACCTGCTTAACTTTGTAAGTAAGTGCAATGAAATAAGCCTGCCAAATTTAAGCCGTCTGCCTCCACGGCAAGTTGGAGAATTAGTGATGAGTGAGTGAGTGAGTGAGGGCTTTGCCTTTTATATTATGATATGATACGCTCACCGTTACAGGTGGAATGTCGAAACGAAACCTGCTTAACTTTTGTGTAAGGTGCAATGATAAGCCTGCCAAATTTAAGCCTGTCTGCCTCCACGGCAAGTTGGAGAATTAGTGATGAGTGAGTGGTGAGTGAGTGAGTGAGGGCTTTGCCTTTTCGAACAAAACCTGCTTAACTTTTGTAAGTAAGGTGCAATGAATGGCCTGCCAAATTTAAGCCGTCTGCCTCCACGGCAAGTTGGAGAATTAGTGATGAGTGAGTGAGTGAGTGAGGGCTTTGACTTTTCAAAACTAACCTGCTTAATTTTGTAAGTAAAGTGCAATGAATGAGCCTGCCAAATTTAAGCCGTCTGCCCACGGCAAGTTGGAGAATTAGTGATGAGTGATGAGTGAGTAAGGGCTTTGCCTTTTATTAGTAATAATGATGAGATCTCACCGTTACAGGTGGAATGTCGAAACGAAACCTGCTTAACTTTTGTAGTAAGGTGCAATCAATGAGCCGCCAAATTTAAGCCGTGCCTCCACGGCAAGTTTGGAGAATTAGTTGATGAGTGAGGAGAGTGAGGGCTTTGCCATTTCGAAACGAAACCTGCTTAACTTTTGTAAGTAGGTGCAATGAATGAGCCTGCCAATTTAAGCGTCTGCCTCCACGGCAAGTTGGAAATTAGCCACGGCAAGTTGGAGAATTAGTGATGAGTGAGTAAGTGAGTGAGGGCTTTGCCTTTTCGAAACGAAACCTGCTTAACTTTTGTAAGGAAAGTGCAATGAGTAGCCTGCCAATTTAAGCGTCTGCCTCCACGGCAAGTTGGAGAATTAGTGAGGTGAGTGAGTGGTGAGTAGGGGGCTTTGCCTTTTATTAGTATAGAATGATGATACTCACCGTTACAGGTGGAATGTCGAAACGAAACCTGCTTAACTTTTGTAAGTAAGTGCAATGAATGAGCCTGCCAAATTTAGCCGTCTGCCTCCACGGCAAGTTGGAGAATTAGTGATGAGTGAGTGATGAGTGATGGAGGGCTTTGCCTTTTATTAGTATGATGATGATACTCACCGTTACAGGTGGAATGTCGAAACGAAACCTGCTTAACTTTTGTAGTAAGGTGCAATGAATGAGCCTGCCAATTTAAGCCATCCTGCCTCCACGGCAGTTGGAGAATTAGTGATGAGTGAGTGAGTGAGTGAGGGCTTGCATTTTCGAAACGAAACCTGCTTAACTTTTGTAAGTAAGTGGCAATGAATAAGCCTGCCAAATTTAGCTGGTCTGCCTCCACGGCATGGGAATTAGTGATGAGGGAGTGAGTGAGTGAAGTGGGCTTTGCCTTTTATCGTATGATGATGATTCTCACCGTTACGGTGGAATGTCGAACAAACCTGCTTAACTTTTGTAAGTAGGTGCAATGAATGAGCCTGCCAAATTTAGCTGTCTGCCTCCACGGCAGTTGGAAAATTAGCCATGGCAAGTTGGAGATTATGATGTGAGTGAGTGAGTGGTGAGTGAGGGCTTTGCTTTTCGAAACAAACCTGCTTAACTTTTGTAAGTAAGGTGCAATGAATGAGCCTGCCAATTTAGCCGTCCTCTCCACGGCAAGTTGGAGAATTAGTGATGATGTGAGTGAGTGAGTGAGGACTTTGCCTTTATTCAGTATGATGATGATACTCACGTTACAGGTGGAATGTCGAAACGAAACCTGCTTAACTTTTGTAAGTAAGGTGCAATAATAAGCCTAAGCCTGCCAAATTTAAGCCGTCTGCCTCCACGGCAAGTTGGAGAATTATTGATGAGTGAGTGAAGTGAGGGCTTTGCCTTTCGAAACAAAACCTGCTTAACTTTTGTAAGTAGGTGCAATGAATGAGCCTGCCAAATTTAAGCTGTCTGCCTCCACGGCAAGTTGGAGAATTAGTTGATGAGTGAGTGAGTGAGTGAGTGAGGGCTTGACTTTTCAAAACTTAACCTGCTTAACTTTTGTAAGTAAGGTGCAATGAATGAGCCTGCCAAATTTAAGCCGTCTGCCTCCACGGCAAGTGAAATTAGTGATGAGTGAGTGAGTGAGTGAGTGAGGGCTTTGCCTTTATTAGTATAGATGATGATGATACTCACCGTACAGGTGGAATGTCGAAACGAACCTGCTTAACTTTGTAAGTTAAGGTGCAATCATGAGCCTGCCAAATTTAAGCCGTCCCTGCCGGCAAGTTGGAGAATAGTGATGAGTGAGTGAGTGAGGGCTTTGCCATTTCGAAACGAACACTGCTAACTTTTGTAAGTAAGGTGCAATGAATGAGCCTGCCAAATTTAAGCCGTCTGCCTCCACGGCAATTGGAGAATTAGTGATAGTGAGTGAGGGCTTTGCCATTTCAAAACGAAACTGCTTAACTTTTGTAAGTAAGGTGTGCAATGAATGAGCCTGCCAAATTTAAGCCGTCTGCCTCCATGGCAAGTTGGAGAATTGTGATGAGTGCGTGAGTGAGGGCTTTGCCTTTTCGAAACGAAACCTGCTTAACTTTTGTAAGTAAGGTGCAAGGAATGAGCCTGCCATTTAAGCGTCTGCCTCCACGGCAAGTTGGAGAATTAGCCAACGGCAAGTTAGAGAATTAGTGATGAGTGAGTTAAGTGAGTGAGGGCTATGCCTTTTCGAAACAAACCTGCTTACTTTTGTAAGTAAAGTGCAATGAATGAGCCTGCCCAATTTAAGCCGTCTGCCTCCACGGCAAGTTGGAGAATTAGTGATGAGTGAGTGAGGGCTCTGCCTTTTATTAGTATAGATGATGATGATACTCACCGTTACAGGTGGAATGTCAAACGAAACCTGCTTAACTTTTGTAAGTAAAGTGCAATGAATGAGCCTGCCAAATTTAAGCCGTCTGCCTCCACGGCAAGTTGGAGAATTAGTGATGAGTGAGTGAGTGCGTGAGTGAGGCTTTGCTTTTTTGAAACAAAACCTGCTTAACTTTTGTAAGTAAGGTGCAATGAATGAGTCTGCCAAATTTAAGCCGTCTGCCTCCTGGCAGTGGAGATTGCACGGCAAGTTGGAGAATTAGTGATGAGTGAGTGAGTGAGGGCTTTGCCTTTTCGAAACGAAACCTGCTTAACTTTTGTAAGTAAATGCAATGTAAGGTCGCTGCCAAATTTAAGCCGTCTGCCTCCACGGCAAGTTGGAGAATTAGTGATAAGTGAGTGAGTGAGTGAGTGAGGGCTTTGCCTTTTCGAAACGAACCTGCTAACTTTTGTAAGTAAGGTGCAATGAATGCGCTGCCAAATTTAAGCCGTCTGCCTCCACGGCAAAGTGGGAGAATTAGTGGATGAGTGAGTGAGTGTGTGAGTGAGGGCTTTGCCTTTTCGAAACGAACCTGCTTAACTTTGTAAGTACGGTGCAATGAATGAGCCTGCCAAATTTAAGCTGTCTGCCTCCCCGCAAGTTGGAGAATTAGCCACGGCAAGTTGGAGAATTAGTTGATGAGTGAGTAAGTGAGTGAGGCCTTTGCCTTTTCGAAACGAAACCGCTTAACTTTTGTAAGTAAAGTGCAATGAATGAGCCTGCCAAATTAAGCCGTCTGCCTCCACGGCAAGTTGGAGAATTAGTGATGAGTGAGTAGTGAGTGAGTGAGTGAGGGCTTGCCTTTTCGAAACAAACCTGCTAACTTTTGTAAGTTAAAGTGCAATGAATGATCCTGCCCAAATTTAAGCGCGTCTGGCCTCCACGGCAAGGTGGGAGAATTAGTGATGAGTGAGTGAGGGCTCTGCCTTTTATTAGTATAGATGATGATGATACTCACCGTTACAGGTGGAATGTCAAACGAAACCTGCTTAACTTTTTGTAAGTAAAGTGCAATGAATGAGCCTGCCAAATTTAAGCCTTCTGCCTCCACGGCAAGTTGGAGAATTATGATGAGTGAGTGAGTGCGTGAGTGAGGGTTTGCCTTTTTGAAACAAAACTGCTTAACTTTTGTAGTAAGGTGCAATGAATGAGTCTGCCAAATTTAAGCGTCTGCCTCCATGGCAAGTTGGAGAATTAGCCACGGCAAGTTGGAGAATTAGTGATGAGTGTAGGGCTTTGCCTTTTCGAAACGAACTGCTTAACTTTTGTAGTAAAGTGCAATGAATGAGCCTGCCAAATTTAAGCCGTCTGCCTCCACGGCAAGTTGGAGAATTTAGTGAATAAGTGAGTGAGTGAGTGAGTGAGGGCTTTGCCTTTTCGAAACGAAACCTGCTTAACTTTTGTAAGTAAGGTGCAATGAATGAGCCTGCCAATTTAAGCCTTCTGCCTCCACGGCAATGGGAGAATTATGTGATGAGTGAGTGAGTGTGATTGAGGGCTTTGCCTTTTCGAAACGAAACCTGCTTAACTTTGTAATAAGGTGCAATGAATGAGCTGCCAAATTTAAGCTGTCTGCCTCCACCGCAGTTGGAATTAGCCACGGCAAGTGGAGAATTAGGATGATGAGTAAGTGAGTGAGGGGCTTTGCCTTTTCGAAACGAAACCTGCTTAACTTTTGTAAGTAAAGTGCAATGAATGACCTGCCAAATTTAAGCCGTCTCCCCCACGGCAAGTTGGAGAATTAGTGATGAGTGAGTGAGTGAGTGAGTGAGTGAGGGCTTTGCCTTTTGTAGTATAGATGATGATGATACTCACCGTTACAGGTGGAATGTCGAAACGCAACCTGCTTAACTTTTGTAGTAAGGTGCAATGAATGAGCCTGCCAAATTTAAGCCGTCTGCATCCACGGCAAGTTGGAGAATTAGTGATGAGTGAGTGAGTGAGTGAGGGCTTTGCCTTTTCGAAACGAAACTGCTTAACCTTTGTAAGTAAGTGCAATGAATGAGCCTGCCAAATTAAGCCGTCTGCCTCCACGCAAGTTGGAGAATTAGCAACGGCAAGTTGGAGAATTATGATGAGTGAGTAGTGAGTGAGGCTATGCCTTTTCGAAACAAACCTGCTTAACTTTGTATAGTAAAGTGCAATGAATGAGCCTGCAATTTAACCGTCTGCCTCCACGGCAAGTTGAGAATAGTGATGAGTGAGTGAGTGCGTGAGTGGGGCTCTGCCTTTTATTAGTATAGATGATGATGATACTCACCGTTACAGGTGGAATGTCAAACGAAACCTGCTTAACTTTTGTAAGTAAGGTGCAATGAATGAGCCTGCCAAATTTAAGCCGTCTGCCTCCATGGCAAGTTGGAGAATTAGCCACGGCAAGTTGGAGAATTAGTGATGAGTGAGTGAGTGAGGGCTTTGTCTTTCGAAACGAAACCTGCTTAACTTTTGTAAGTAAAGTGCAATGATGAGCCTGCCAAATTTAAGCCGTCTCCTCCACGGCAAGTTGGAGAATTAGTGATAAGTGAGTGAGTGTGTGAGTGAGGGCTTTGCCTTTTCGAAACGAAACCTGCTTAACTTTTGTAAGTAAGGTGCAATGAATGAGCCTGCCAAATTAAGCTGTCTGCCTCCACGGCAATTGGAGAATTAGCCACGGCAAGTTGGAGAATTAGTGAGAGTGAGTAAGTGAGTGAGGGCTTTGCCTTTTCGAAACGAAACCTGCTTAACTTTTGTAAGGAAAGTGCAATGAATGAGCCTGCCAAATTTAAGCCGTCTGCCTCCACGGCAAGTTGGAGAATTAGTGTGAGTAGTGAGTGAGTGAGGGCTTTGCCTTTTATTAGTATAGATGATGATGATACTCACCGTTACAGGTGGAATGTCGAAACGAAACCTGCTTAACTTTTGTAAGTAAAGTGCAATGAATGAGCCTGCCACAAATTTAAGCCGTCTGCCTCCACGCAAGTTGGAGAATTAGTGATGAGTGAGTGAGTGAGTGAGTGAGGGCTTTGCCTTTTATTATAGATGATGATACCTACCGTTACAGGGGAATGTCGAAACGAAACCTGCTTAACTTTTGTAAGTAAGGTGCAATGAATGAGCTGCCAAATTTAAGCCATCTGCCTCCACGGCAAGTTGGAGAATTAGTGATGAGTGAGTGATGAGTGAGGGCTTTGCATTTTCGAAACGAAACCTGCTTAACTTTGTAAGTAAGGTGCAATGAATAAGCCTGCCAAATTTAAGCTGTCTGCCTCCACGGCAAGTTGGAGAATTAGTGATGAGGGAGTGAGTGAGTAGTGAGGGCTTTGCCTTTATCAGTATGATGATGATTCTCACCGTTACAGGTGGAATGTCGAAACGAAACCTGCTTAACTTTTGTAAGTAAGGTGCAATGAATGAGCCTGCCAAATTTAAGCTGTCTGCCTCCACGGCAAGTTGGAAAATTAGCCATGGCAAGTTGGAGAATTAGTGATGACTGAGTGATGAGTGAGTGAGTGAGGGCTTTGACTTTTCGAAACAAAACCTGCTTAACTTTTGTAAGTAAGGTGCAATGAATGAGCCTGCCAAATTTAAGCCGTCTGCCTCCACGGCAAGTTGGAGAATTAGTGATGATGAGTGAGTGGATGAGTGAGGACTTTGCCTTTTATCAGTATATGATGATACTCACCTTACGGTGGAATGTCGAAACGAAACCTGCTTAACTTTTGTAAGTAAGGTGCAATGAATAAGCCTGCCAAATTTAAGCCGTCTGCCTCCACGGCAAGTTGGAGAATTAGTGATGAGTGAGTGAGTGAGGGCTTTGCCTTTTCGAAACAAAACCTGCTTAACTTTTGTAAGTAAGGTGCAATGAATGAGCCTGCCAAATTTAAGCTGTCTGCCTCCACGGCAAGTTGGAGAATTAGTGATGAGTGAGTGAGTGAGTGAGTGAGGGCTTTGACTTTTCAAAACTTAACCTGCTTAACTTTTGTAAGTAAGGTGCAATGAATGAGCCTGCCAATTTAAGCCGTCTGCCTCCACGGCAAGTTGGAGAATTAGTGATGAGTGAGTGAGTGAGTGAGTGAGGCTTTGCCTTTTTTAGTATAGTGATGATGATACTCACCGTACAGGTGGAATGTCGAAACGAAACCTGCTTAACTTTTGTAAGTAAGGGCAATCAATGAGCCTGCCAAATTTAAGCCGTCTGCCTCCACGGCAAGTTGGAGAATTAGTGAGATGAGTGAGTGAGTGAGGGCTTTGCCATTTCGAACGAAACCTGCTTAACTTTTGTAAGTAAGGTGCAATGAATGAGCCTGCAAATTTAAGCCGTCTCTCCACGGCAAGTTGGAGAATTAGTGATGAGTGAGTGAGGGCTTTGCCATTTCAAAACGAAACCTCTTAACTTTTGTAATAAGGTGCAATGAATGAGCCTGCCAATTTAAGCCGTCTGCCTCCATGGCAAGTTGGAGAATAGTGATGAGTGCGTGAGTGAGGGCTTTGCCTTTTCGAAACGAAACCTGCTTAACTTTTAAGTAAGGTGCAATGAATGAGCCTGCCAAATTTAAGCCGTCTGCCTCACGGCAAGTTGGAGAATTAGCCAACGGCAAGTTAGAGGAATTAGTGATGAGTGAGTAAGTGAGTGAGGGCTATGCCTTTTCGAAACCAACCGCTAACTTTGTAGTAAAGTGCAATGAATGAGCCTGCCAATTAAGGCCGTCTGCCTCCACGGCAAGTTGGAGAATTATGATGAGTGAGTGAGGGCTCTGCCTTTTATTAGTATAGATGATGATGATACTCACCGTTACAGGTGGAATGTCAAACGAAACCTGCTTAACTTTTGTAAGTAAAGTGCAATGAATGAGCCTGCCAAATTTAAGCCGTCTGCCTCCACGGCAAGTTGGAGAATTAGTGATGAGTGAGTGAGTGCGTGAGTGAGGGCTTTGCTTTTTTGAAACAAAACCTGCTTAACTTTTAAGTAAGGTGCAATGAATGAGTCTGCCAAATTTAAGCCGTCTGCCTCCATGCAAGTGGGAATTAGCCACGGCAGTTGGAGAATTAGTGATGAGTGAGTAGTGAGGGCTTTGCCTTTTCGAAACGAAACCTGCTTACTTTTGTAAGTAAAGTGCAATGAATGAGCCTGCCATTTAAGCCGTCTGCCTCTGCCACGGCAAGTTGGAGAATTAGTGATAAGTGAGTGAGTGAGGAGTGAGGGCTTTGCCTTTTCGAAACGAAACCTGCTTAACTTTTGTAAGTAAGGTGCAATGAATGAGCCTGCCAAATTTAAGCCGTCTGCCTCCACGGCAAATGGAGAATTAGTGATGAGTGAGTGAGTGTGTGAGTGAGGGCTTTGCCTTTTCGAAACGAAACCTGCTTAAACTTTTGTAAGTAAGGTGCAATAGATGAGCACTGCCAAATTTAAGCTGTCTGCCTCCACCGCAAGTTGGAGAATTAGCCACGGCAAGTTGGAGAATTAGTGATGAGTGATGTAAGGAGTGAGGCTTTGCCTTTCGAAACGAAACCTGCTTAACTTTTGTAAGTAAAGTGCAATGAATGAGCCTGCCAAATTTAAGCCGTCTGCCTCCCCGGCAAGTTGGAGAATTAGTGATGAGTGAAGTGAGTAAGGGCTTTGCCTTTTATTAGTATAGATGATGATGAACTCACCGTTACAGGTGGAATGTCGAAACGAAACCTATGCTTAACTTTTGTAATAAGGTGCAATCAATGAGCCTGCCAAATTAAGCCGTCTGCCTCCACGGCAAGTTGGAGAATTAGTGATGAGTGAGTGAGTGAGGGCTTTGCCATTTCGAAACGAAACCTGCTTAACTTTTGTAAGTAAGGTGCAATGAATGAGCCTGCCAAATTTAAGCTGTCTGCCTCCACGGCAAGTTGGAGAATTAGCCACGGCAAGTTGGAGAATTAGTGATGAGTGAGTAAGTGAGTGAGGGCTTTGCCTTTTCGAAACGAAACCTGCTTAACTTTTGTGAAGGAAGTGCAATGAATGAGCCTGCCAAATTTAAGCCGTCTGCCTCCACGGCAAGTTGGAGAATTAGTGATGAGTGAGTGAGTGAGTGAGGGCTTGCCTTTTATTAGTATAGATGATGATGATACTCCCGTTACAGGTGGAATGTCGAAACGAAACCTGCTTAACTTTTGTAAGTAAAGTGCAATGAATGAGCCTGCCAAATTTAAGCCGTCTGCCTCCACGGCAAGTTGGAGAATTAGTGATGAGTGAGTGAGTGAGTGAGTGAGGGCTTTGCCTTTATTAGTATGATGATGATACTCACGTTACAGGTGGAATGTCGAAACGAAACCTGCTTAACTTTTGTAAGTAAGGTGCAAATGAATGAGCCTGCCAAATTTAAGCCATCGCCTCCACGGCAAGTTGGAGAATTAGTGATGAGTGAGATGAGTGAGGAGGGCTTTGCATTTTCGAAACGAAACCTGCTTAACTTTTGTAAGTAAGGTGCAATGAATAAGCCTGCCAAATTTAGCTGTCTGCCTCCACGGCAAGTTGGAGAATTAGTGATGAGGGAGTGAGTGAGTGAGTGAGGGCTTTGCCTTTTATTCATTATGATGATGATTCTCACCGTTACAGGTGGAATGTCGAAACGAAACCTGCTTAACTTTGTAAGTAAGTGCAATGAATGAGCCTGCCAATTTAAGCTGTCTGCCTCCAGGCAAGTTGGAAAATTAGCCATGGCAAGTTGGAGAATTAGTGATGACTGAGTGAGTGAGTGAGTGAGTGAGGGCTTTGCCTTTTCGAAACAAAACCTGCTTAACTTTTGTAAGTAAGGTGCAATGAATGAGCCTGCCAAATTTAAGCCGTCTGCCTCCACGGCAAGTTGGAGAATTAGTGATGAGTGAGTGAGTGAGTGAGTGAGGACTTTGCCTTTTATCAGTATGATGATGATACTCACCGTTACAGGTGGAATGTCGAAACGAAACCTGCTTAACTTTTGTAAGTAAGGTGCAATGAATAAGCCTCCAAATTTAAGCCGTCTGCCTCCACGGGCAAGTTGGAGAATTAGTGATGAGTGAGTGAGTGAGGGCTTTGCCTTTCGAAACAAAACCTGCTTAACTTTTGTAAGTAAGGTGCAATGAATGAGCCTGCCAAATTTAAGCTGTCTGCCTCCACGGCAAGTTGGAGAATTATGATGATGAGTGAGTGGAGTGAGTGAGGCTTTGACTTTCAAAACTTAACCTGCTTAACTTTTGTAAGTAAGGTGCAATGAATGAGCCTGCCAAATTTAAGCCGTCTGCCTCCACGGCAAGTTGGAGAATTAGTGATGAGTGAGTGAGTGAGTGAGTGAGGCTTGCCTTTATTAGTATAGATGATGATGATACTCACCGTTACAGGTGGATGTCGAAACGAAACCTGCTTAACTTTTGTAAGTAAGGTGCAATCAATGAGCTGCCAAATTTAAGCCGTCTGCCTCACGGCAAGTGGAGAATTAGTGATGAGTGAGTGAGTGAGGGCTTTGCCATTTCGAAACGAAACCTGCTTAACTTTTGTAAGTAAGGTGCAATGAATGAGCCTGCCAAATTTAAGCCGTCTGCCTCCACGGCAAGTTGGAGAATTAGTGATGAGTGAGTGAGGGCTTGCCATTTCAAAACGAAACCTCTAACTTTTGTAAGTAAGGTGCAATGAATGAGCCTGCCAAATTTAAGCCGTCTGCCTCCATGGCAAGTTGGAGAATTAGTGATGAGTGCGTGAGTGAGGCTTTGCCTTTTCGAAACGAAACCTGCTTAACTTTTGTAAGTAAGGTGCAAATATGAGCCTGCCAAATTAAGCCGTCTGCCTCCACGGCAATTGGAGAATTAGCCAACGGCAAGTTAGAGAATTATTGATGAGTGAGTAAGTGAGTGAGGGCTATGCCTTTTCGAAACAAACCTGCTTAACTTTTGTAAGTAAAGTGCAATGAATGAGCCTGCCAAATTTAAGCCGTCTGCCTCCACGGCAAGTTGGAGAATTAGTGATGAGTGAGTGAGGGCTCTGCCTTTTATTTTTAGTATAGATGATGATGATACTCACCGTTACAGGTGGAATGTCAAACGAACCTTAACTTTTGTAAGTAAAGTGCAATAATGAGCCTGCCAAATTTAAGCCGTCTGCCTCACGGCAAGTTGGAGAATTAGTGATGAGTGAGTGAGTGCGTGAGTGAGGGCTTTGCTTTTTTGAAACAAAACCTGCTTAACTTTTGTAAGTAAGGTGCAATGAATGAGTCTGCCAAATTTAAGCCGTCTGCCTCCATGGCAAGTTGGAGAATTAGCCACGGCAAGTTGGAGAATTAGTGATGAGTGAGTGAGTGAGGGCTTTGCCTTTTCGAAAAAACCTGCTTAACTTTTGTAAGTAAAGTGCAATGAATGAGCCTGCCAAATTTAAGCCGTCTGCCTCCACGGCAAGTTGGAGAATTAGTGATAAGTGAGTGAGTGAGTGAGTGAGGGCTTTGCCTTTCGAAACGAAACCTGCTTAACTTTTGTAAGTAAGGTGCAATGAATGAGCCTGCCAAATTTAAGCCGTCTGCCTCCACGGCAAATGGGAGAATTAGTGATGAGTGAGTGAGTGTGTGAGTGAGGGCTTTGCCTTTTCGAAACGAAACCTGCTTAACTTTTGTAAGTAAGGTGCAATGAATGAGCCTGCCAAATTTAAGCTGTCTGCCTCCACCGCAAGTTGGAGAATTAGCCACGGCAAGTTGGAGATTAGTGATGAGTGAGTAAGTGAGTGAGGCCTTTGCCTTTTCGAAACGAAACCTGCTTAACTTTTGTAAGTAAGTGCAATGAATGAGCCTGCCAAATTTAAGCCGTCTGCCTCCACGGCAAGTTGGAGAATTAGTGATGAGTGAGTGAGTGAGTGAGTGAGTGAGGGCTTTGCCTTTTCGAAACAAACCTGCTTAACTTTTGTAAGTAAAGTGCAATGAATGAGCCTGCCAAATTTAAGCCGTCTGCCTCCACGGCAAGTTGAGAATTAGTGATAGTGAGTGAGGCTCTGCCTTTTATTAGTATAGATGATGATGATACTCACCGTTACAGGTGGAATGTCAAACGAAACTGCTTAACTTTTGTAAGTAAAGTGCAATGAATGAGCCTGCCAAATTTAAGCCGTCTGCCTCCACGGCAAGTTGGAGAATTAGTGATGAGTGAGTGAGTGCGTGAGTGAGGGCTTTGCCTTTTGAAACAAACCTGCTTAACTTTTGTAAGTAAGGTGCAATGAATGAGTCTGCCAAATTTAAGACCGTCTGCCTCCATGGCAAGTTGGAGAATTAGCCACGGCAATTGGAGAATTAGTGATGAGTGAGGGCTTGCCTTTTCGAAACGAAACCTGCTTAACTTTTGTAAGTAAGTGCAATGAATGAGCCTGCCAAATTTAAGCCGTCTGCCTCCACGGCAAGTTGGAGAATTAGTGATAAGTGAGTGAGTGAGTGAGTGAGGGCTTTGCCTTTTCGAAACGAAACCTGCTTAACTTTTTAAGTAAGGTGCAATGAATGAGCCTGCCAAATTTAAGCCGTCTGCCTCCACGGCAAATGGGAGAATTAGTGATAGTGAGTGAGTGTGTGAGTGAGGGCTTTGCCTTTTCGAAACGAAACCTGCTTAACTTTTGTAAGTAAGGTGCAATGAATGAGCCTGCCAAATTTAAGCTGTCTGCCTCCACCGCAAGTTGGAGAATTAGCCACGGCAAGTTGGAGAATTAGTGATGAGTGAGTAAGTGAGTGAGGGCTTTGCCTTTTCGAAACGAAACCTGCTTAACTTTTGTAAGTAAAGTGCAATGAATGAGCCTGCCAAATTTAAGCCGTCTGCCCCCACGGCAAGTTGGAGAATTAGTGATGAGTGAGTGATGAGTGGATGAGTGAGGGCTTTGCCTTTTGTTAGTATAGATGATGATGATACTCACCGTTACAGGTGGAATGTCGAAACGAAACCTGCTTAACTTTGTAAGTAAGGTGCAATGAATGAGCCTGCCAAATTTAGCCGTCTGCATCCACGGCAGTTGGAGAATTAGTGATGAGTGAGTGAGTGAGTGAGGGCTTTGCCTTTTGCGAAACGAAACCTGCTTAACCTTGTAAGTAAGGTGCAATGAATGAGCCTGCCAAATTTAAGCTGTCTGCCTCCACGGCAAGTTGGAGAATTAGCCAACGGCAAGTTGGAGAATTAGTGATGAGTGAGTAAGTGAGTGAGGGCTATGCCTTTTCGAAACAAACCTGCTTAACTTTTGTAAGTAAAGTGCAATATGAGCCTGCCAAATTTAAGCCGTCTGCCTCCACGGCAAGTTGAGAATTAGTGATGAGTGAGTGAGTGCGTGAGTGAGGGCTCTGCTTTTATAGTATAGATGATGATGATACTCACCGTTACAGGTGGAATGTCAAACGAAACCTGCTTAACTTTGTAAGTAAGGTGCAATGAATGAGCCTGCCAAATTTAAGCCGTCGCCTCCATGGCAAGTTGGAGAATTAGCCACGGCAAGTTGGAGAATTAGTGATGAGTGAGTGAGTGAGGGCTTGTCTTTTCGAAACGAAACCTGCTTAACTTTTGTAAGTAAGTGCAATGAATGAGCCTGCCAAATTTAAGCCGTCTGCCTCCACGGCAAGTTGGAGAATTAGTGATAAGTGAGTGAGTGTGTGAGTGAGGGCTTTGCCTTTTCGAAACGAAACCTGCTTAACTTTTGTAAGTAAGGTGCAATGAATGAGCCTGCCAAATTTAAGCTGTCTGCCTCCACGGCAAGTTGGAGAATTAGCCACGGCAAGTTGGAGAATTAGTGATGAGTGAGTAAGTGAGTGAGGGCTTTGCCTTTTCGAAACGAAACCTGCTTAACTTTTGTAAGGAAAGTGCAATGAATGAGCCTGCCAAATTTAAGCCGTCTGCCTCCACGGCAAGTTGGAGAATTAGTGATGAGTGAGTGAGTGAGTGAGGGCTTTGCCTTTTATTAGTATAGATGATGATGATACTCACCGTTACAGGTGGAATGTCGAAACGAAACCTGCTTAACTTTTGTAAGTAAAGTGCAATGAATGAGCCTGCCAAATTTAAGCCGTCTGCCTCCACGGCAAGTTGGAGAATTAGTGATGAGTGAGTGAGTGAGTGAGTGAGGGCTTTGCCTTTTATTAGTATGATGATGATACTCACCGTTACAGGTGGAATGTCGAAACGAAACCTGCTTAACTTTTGTAAGTAAGGTGCAATGAATGAGCCTGCCAAATTTAAGCCATCTGCCTCCACGGCAAGTTGGAGAATTAGTGATGAGTGAGTGAGTGAGGGCTTTGCATTTTCGAAACGAAACCTGCTTAACTTTGTAAGTAAGGTGCAATGAATAGCCTGCCAAATTTAAGCTGTCTGCCTCCACGGCAAGTTGGAGAATTAGTGATGAGGGAGTGAGTGAGTGAGTGAGGGCTTTGCCTTTTATCAGTATGATGATGATTCTCACCGTTACAGGTGGAATGTCGAAACGAAACCTGCTTAACTTTTGTAAGTAAGGTGCAATGAATGAGCCTGCCAAATTTAAGCTGTCTGCCTCCACGCAAGTTGGAAAATTAGCCATGGCAAGTTGGAGAATTAGTGATGACTGAGTGAGTGAGTGAGTGAGTGAGGGCTTTGCCTTTTCGAAACAAAACCTGCTTAACTTTTGTAAGTAAGGTGCAATGAATGAGCCTGCCAAATTTAAGCCGTCTGCCTCCACGGCAAGTTGGAGAATTAGTGATGAGTGAGTGAGTGAGTGAGTGAGGACTTTGCCTTTTATCAGTATGATGATGATACTCACCGTTACAGGTGGAATGTCGAAACGAAACCTGCTTAACTTTTGTAAGTAAGGTGCAATGAATAAGCCTGCCAAATTTAAGCCGTCTGCCTCCACGGCAAGTTGGAGAATTAGTGATGAGTGAGTGAGTGAGGGCTTTGCCTTTTCGAAACAAAACCTGCTTAACTTTTGTAAGTAAGGTGCAATGAATGAGCCTGCCAAATTTAAGCTGTCTGCCTCCACGGCAAGTTGGAGAATTAGTGATGAGTGAGTGAGTGAGTGAGTGAGGGCTTTGACTTTTCAAAACTTAACCTGCTTAACTTTTGTAAGTAAGGTGCAATGAATGAGCCTGCCAAATTTAAGCCGTCTGCCTCCACGGCAAGTTGGAGAATTAGTGATGAGTGAGTGAGTGAGTGAGTGAGGGCTTTGCCTTTTATTAGTATAGATGATGATGATACTCACCGTTACAGGTGGAATGTCGAAACGAAACCTGCTTAACTTTTAAGTAAGGTGCAATCAATGAGCCTGCCAAATTTAAGCCGTCTGCCTCCACGGCAAGTTGGAGAATTAGTGATGAGTGAGTGAGTGAGGGCTTTGCCATTTCGAAACGAAACCTGCTTAACTTTTGTAAGTAAGGTGCAATGAATGAGCCTGCCAATTTAAGCCGTCTGCCTCCACGGCAAGTTGGAGAATTAGTGATGAGTGAGTGAGGGCTTTGCCATTTCAAAACGAAACCTGCTTAACTTTTGTAAGTAAGGTGCAATGAATGAGCCTGCCAAATTTAAGCCGTCTGCCTCCATGGCAAGTTGGAGAATTAGTGATGAGTGCGTGAGTGGAGGGCTTTGCCTTTTCGAAACGAAACCTGCTTAACTTTTGTAAGTAAGGTGCAATGAATGAGCCTGCCAAATTTAAGCCGTCTGCCTCCACGGCAAGTTGGAGAATTAGCCAACGGCAAGTTAGAGAATTAGTGATGAGTGAGTAAGTGAGTGAGGGCTATGCCTTTTCGAAACAAACCTGCTTAACTTTTGTAAGTAAAGTGCAATGAATGAGCCTGCCAAATTTAAGCCGTCTGCCTCCACGGCAAGTTGGAGAATTAGTGATGAGTGAGTGGAGGGCTCTGCCTTTTTAGTATAGATGATGATGATACTCACGTTACAGGTGGAATGTCAAACGAACCTGCTTAACTTTTGTAAGTAAAGTGCAATGAATGAGCCTGCCAAATTTAAGCCGTCTGCCTCCACGGCAAGTTGGAGAATTAGTGATGAGTGAGTGAGATGCGTGAGTGAGGGCTTTGCTTTTTTGAAACAAAACCTGCTTAACTTTTGTAAGTAAGGTGCAATGAATGAGTCTGCCAAATTTAAGCCGTCTGCCTCCATGGCAAGTTGGAGAATTAGCCACGGCAAGTTGGAGAATTAGTGATGAGTGGAGTGAGTGAGGGCTTTGCCTTTTCGAAACGAAACCTGCTTAACTTTTGTAAGTAAAGTGCAATGAATGAGCCTGCCAAATTTAAGCCGTCTGCTCCACGGCAAGTTGGAGAATTAGTGATAAGTGAGTGATGAGTGAGTGAGGGCTTTGCCTTTTCGAAACGAAACCTGCTTAACTTTTGTAAGTAAGGTGCAATGAATGAGCCTGCCAAATTTAAGCCGTCTGCCTCCACAGGCAAATGGGAGAATTAGTGATGAGTGAGTGAGTGTGTGAGTGAGGGCTTTGCCTTTTCGAAACGAAACCTGCTTAACTTTTGTAAGTAAGGTGCAATGAATGAGCCTGCCAAATTTAAGCTGTCTGCCTCCACCGCAAGTTGGAGAATTAGCCACGGCAAGTTGGAGAATTAGTGATGAGTGAGTAAGTGAGTGAGGCCTTTGCCTTTTCGAAACGAAACCTGCTTAACTTTTGTAAGTAAAGTGCAATGAATGAGCCTGCCAAATTTAAGCCGTCTGCCTCCACGGCAAGTTGGAGAATTAGTGATGAGTGAGTGAGTGAGTGAGTGAGTGAGGGCTTTGCCTTTTCGAAACAAACCTGCTTAACTTTTGTAAGTAAAGTGCAATGAATGAGCCTGCCAAATTTAAGCCGTCTGCCTCCACGGCAAGTTGGAGAATTAGTGATGAGTGAGTGAGGGCTCTGCCTTTTATTAGTATAGATGATGATGATACTCACCGTTACAGGTGGAATGTCAAACGAAACCTGCTTAACTTTTGTAAGTAAAGTGCAATGAATGAGCCTGCCAAATTTAAGCCGTCTGCCTCCACGGCAAGTTGGAGAATTAGTGATGAGTGAGTGAGTGCGTGAGTGAGGGCTTTGCCTTTTTGAAACAAAACCTGCTTAACTTTTGTAAGTAAGGTGCAATGAATGAGTCTGCCAAATTTAAGCCGTCTGCCTCCATGGCAAGTTGGAGAATTAGCCACGGCAAGTTGGAGAATTAGTGATGAGTGAGGGCTTTGCCTTTTCGAAACGAAACCTGCTTAACTTTGTAAGTAAAGTGCAATGAATGAGCCTGCCAAATTTAAGCCGTCTGCCTCCACGGCAAGTTGGAGAATTAGTGATAAGTGAGTGAGTGAGTGAGTGAGGGCTTTGCCTTTTCGAAACGAAACCTGCTTAACTTTTGTAAGTAAGGTGCAATGAATGAGCCTGCCAAATTTAAGCCGTCTGCCTCCACGGCAAATGGGAGAATTAGTGATGAGTGAGTGAGTGTGTGAGTGAGGGCTTTGCCTTTTCGAAACGAAACCTGCTTAACTTTTGTAAGTAAGGTGCAATGAATGAGCCTGCCAAATTTAAGCTGTCTGCCTCCACCGCAAGTTGGAGAATTAGCCACGGCAAGTTGGAGATTAGTGATGAGTGAGTAAGTGAGTGAGGGCTTTGCCTTTTCGAAACGAAACCTGCTTAACTTTGTAAGTAAAGTGCAATGAATGAGCCTGCCAAATTTAAGCCGTCTGCCCCCACGGCAAGTTGGAGAATTAGTGATGAGTGAGTGAGTGAGTGAGTGAGTGAGGGCTTTGCCTTTTGTTAGTATAGATGATGATGATACTCACCGTTACAGGTGGAATGTCGAAACGAAACCTGCTTAACTTTTGTAAGTAAGGTGCAATGAATGAGCCTGCCAAATTTAAGCCGTCTGCATCCACGGCAAGTTGGAGAATTAGTGATGAGTGAGTGAGTGAGTGAGGGCTTTGCCTTTTCGAAACGAAACCTGCTTAACCTTTGTAAGTAAGGTGCAATGAATGAGCCTGCCAAATTTAAGCCGTCTGCCTCCACGGCAAGTTGGAGAATTAGCCAACGGCAAGTTGGAGAATTAGTGATGAGTGAGTAAGTGAGTGAGGGCTATGCCTTTTCGAAACAAACCTGCTTAACTTTTGTAAGTAAAGTGCAATGAATGAGCCTGCCAAATTTAAGCCGTCTGCCTCCACGGCAAGTTGGAGAATTAGTGATGAGTGAGTGAGTGCGTGAGTGAGGGCTCTGCCTTTTATTAGTATAGATGATGATGATACTCACCGTTACAGGTGGAATGTCAAACGAAACCTGCTTAACTTTTGTAAGTAAGGTGCAATGAATGAGCCTGCCAAATTTAAGCCGTCTGCCTCCATGGCAAGTTGGAGAATTAGCCACGGCAAGTTGGAGAATTAGTGATGAGTGAGTGAGTGAGGGCTTTGTCTTTTCGAAACGAAACCTGCTTAACTTTTGTAAGTAAAGTGCAATGAATGAGCCTGCCAAATTTAAGCCGTCTGCCTCCACGGCAAGTTGGAGAATTAGTGATAAGTGAGTGAGTGTGTGAGTGAGGGCTTTGCCTTTTCGAAACGAAACCTGCTTAACTTTTGTAAGTAAGGTGCAATGAATGAGCCTGCCAAATTTAAGCTGTCTGCCTCCACGGCAAGTTGGAGAATTAGCCACGGCAAGTTGGAGAATTAGTGATGAGTGAGTGAGTGAGTAAGTGAGTGAGGGCTTTGCCTTTTCGAAACGAAACCTGCTTAACTTTTGTAAGTAAAGTGCAATGAATGAGCCTGCCAAATTTAAGCCGTCTGCCTCCACGGCAAGTTGGAGAATTAGTGATGAGTGTGGTGTGAGTGAGGGCTTTGCCTTTTATAGTATAGATGATGATGATACTCACCGTTACAGGTGGAATGTCGAAACGAAACCTGCTTAACTTTTGTAAGTAAGGTGCATGAATGAGCCTGCCAATTTTAAGTCGTCTGCATCCACGCAAGTTGGAGAATTAGTGATGAGTGAGTGAGTGAGTGAGGGTTTGCCTTTTCGAAACGAAACCTGCTTAACCTTTGTAAGTAAGGTGCAATGAATGAGCCTGCCAAATTTAAGCCGTCTGCCTCCACGGCAAGTTGGAGAATAGTGAGTGTGTGAGTGAGTGAGTGAGTGAGTGAGTGAGTGAGGGCTTTGCCTTTTTGAAACGAAACCTGCTTAACTTTTGTAAGTAAGGTGCAATGAATGAGCCTGCCAAATTTAAGCCGTCTGCCTCCATGGCAAGTTGGAGAATTAGCCACGGCAAGTTGGAGAATTAGTGATGAGTGAGTGAGTGAGTGAGGGCTTTGCCTTTTCGAAACGAAACCTGCTTAACTTTTGTAAGTAAAGTGCAATGAATGAGCCTGCCAAATTTAAGCCGTCTGCCTCCACGGCAAGTTAGAGAATTAGTGATTAGTGAGTGAGTGAGTGAGTGAGTGAGTGAGGGCTTTGCCTTTTATTAGTATAGATTAAACAGAAGCGGCCCCAGTACAGAACCCTGAGGCACTCCGCTTAGAACTTTAGCCCACATAGATGTAGCTCCATTAACCACCACTCTCTGTTTGCGATCCAATAACCAGTTCTCTATCCATGAACAAATGTTTTTTTCAAGGTCAACAGTCCTCAGTTTATAAATTAGTAGCCTATGTGACACAGTATCAAAGCTTTCGCAAAATCCAAGTATACCACATCCACTGCTGTGCCTGAATCTAACTTCTTACTAGCTTCTTCATATAAACCAATTAAATTTGTCTGGCATGATCTATTTCTCATAAATCTATGCTGACTACTACTAATAAGATGAGCTCTGGAGACAAAGCAAGGATATGATCCCATAACAAAGTTTCCAGCACCTTCCCCTTTTGCCCTATATATTGTTAGCCCTTAGAATATATACTGTTTTACAGAATTCTGCCTCCCATTAAAATCACCAGAGCTTAAAAAACAGGGAGATTCAATAAAAGCTCTTATAGTTAAAAATGGTGCTAATTTTGCCCCAATCAATCAGATCTTATTTAACATTGAAAACTAACATCTGATTGGTTGAGGCAAAATTAGCACCATTTTTAACGATAACAATTTGTATACAGACGTACAACCTCCTTAATAAAAACTTTTACTATTCAGAGGAACAACTTGGCACACAAAGAGGAATGAATTAAGCCATCTTAGAGAATCTATCCTTTACAATCAGTATGGAATTGTTGTCATGTCCCGAGGGATTAAATGTGTATAACACTTTTTGTATTCAACATTTTCAACATACCATCAACATTTTTATGATGCCTACAGTTACCTTACCATACTTCTTTATCACATCTTGGTTGCGCAGGTGCCTACTATCCATTGTATATTTTTGTGCGGAGGGTACAACCACAATACCATTATGAAAAAGAAAAAATATGTTTATTTCGTGCTTGCACACTGGATGTCACAGCACATATGTTCTCCTTTAAAAGAATTCTGTGCAGGCATCCTAATGTTAGAGATAGGAGAGATAGCAACGCTCTGTGCACATTGCAGAGTGCTGTGTCAGCTGCTGCTCAAGTGAACTTTGACAGCTCACTGCTCGTTCATCATTCGTTTAAGGCTATCTTTTACATTCGGGCTTCTAATAGGAGCAGGTGAAAAGCAGGGAATATACTTTAACAGTTACAGATATTACCCAAATCAAAAGCAATTTTCATTTTTTTTACAATGTGATTTTATTTGATCATTTAACTTTTACAATTTTACTTTCTTGGCAGGAAACATAAAATGGAAACTTATAAAGAAAATAGAAAGTTCCTACAAAACTATTTCTTACATTCTATTTTCGAACATGTATTATTTAGGCAAAGTACGGAATTTGGGACACACTTAGATGTATAATATAATTAAAATCAATGTTAGCAATACAGAATTCAATACCATAAGTGCTGTAAGTATTGCTCTTTAAATGGCAACATCACTCAAAAAACAAAGATTGTCCCTTGTTAGATGGCTATTATGGTATACCATTTACCTGGTTATTCCAATCTGTTTATGAGACACAGCATGGTAAAGTTTAAAAAAAAACGGCTGGGGGGGTGGATTACTGCTACACAGTCTTACCCAGTGGGTAACTCACCTTCATTGAAACCAAGTTTTTCTAATGAGGTTACCCCTTCCCTTGCATACTCACTGACTTCTTCAAGCAAACCTAGTCCATCAGTCAGGTAATACATTTCAACTAGTTTCCACTCTTTAATCACCCCAAAGCTGCAAATGTACACAAACTGTCCTTAACACAGCATACAGATCCCGTGTGCACAGATGCCCAACACAAGTAAACTAAATGTTTACAGTCATACGTGTGACTATAAATGGCAACAGCATCCTTAATTAAAAAAAGAAAACTTTCTCAAAAAGTCTTACCTGTGCATTGATTATTACGACATGTTTAATTGCATCAAGGCAAGAAAGGCTTTTATTTCACTTGTGAGAGATCACTGTGCATCACTGTGCATGATGGGAAATGTTATAATTTTCTAGTTTTTTGGAGCTGTTTAGGCAGTGTGTCACACCCATAATTTAGGGACTGAAACATGAAGTTGAGTTTCAATTTAAAGTGTTAACATAACTAAATATTACCAGAGGGAAATACTGTACTGGATTTTCTCAAGCACCTGAAACGTATTTATTACCAGAATTTAGTTATTTGGCTAATGTAGGGTTGCCACTTTCCCCTTTATTACCAAAACATTTGAAATCTACATGCTGCAGTGCTACTGTAAGTGCCATTGAATTGAATACATGCTGTATGGCTTCTAGAGATGTTTGAAACCAGCAAGTTCTTTGATGGAATTTATAAAAAGAAATCCAAAAAAACCACCTATAGAAGTCAAAGGGGCCAAAATAAAATCTGAAAGTTTAGCATAAAATAAGATTAGAAAACGCATGGTATATGACAGTAGATGGCTCAGGCACCTGGGAAATGATATGGGGAACCTTCCTGATTTCTTATTCTTTTGCATGTTTGTCACACTTAAATGTTTCTGCTCATCAAAAACCATTAACTATTAGTCAAAGATAACATAATTGAACACAAAATGCAGTTTTAAATGATGGTTTTTATTATTTAGTGAGAAAAAAAACTCCAAATCCACATGGCCCTGTGTGAAAAAGAAATTGCCCCCGAACCTAATAACTGGTTGGGCCACCCTATAGCACAATAACTGCAATCAAGCGTTTGCGATAACTTGCAACGAGTCTTACAGCACTCTGGAGGAATTTTAGCCCACTCATCTTTGCAGAATTGTTGTAATTCAGCTTTATTGAGGGTTTTCTAGCATGAACCGCTTTTTTAACCTTTTTATGCCACAACATCTCAATAGGATTCATGTCAGGACTTTGACTAGGCCACTCCAAAGTCTTCATTTTGTTTTTCTTCAGCCATTCAGAGGTGGATTTGCTGGTGTGGTTTTGGGTCATTGTCCTGCTGCAGCACCCAAGATCGCTTCAGCTTGAGTTGACGAACAGATGGCCGACATTCTCCTTCAGGATTTTTTGGTAGACAGTAGAATTCATGGTTCCATCTATCACAGCAAGCCTTCCAGGTCCTGAAGCAGCAAAACAACCCCAGACCATCACACTACCACCACCATATTTTACTGTTGGTATGATGTTCTTTTGCTGAAATGCTTGTTACTTCTACGCCAGATGTAACGGGACACGCACCTTCCAAAAAGTTCAACTTTTGTCTCGTCAGTCCACAAGGTACTTTCCCAAAAGTCTTGGCAATCATTGAGATGTTTTTTTAGCAAAATTGAGAAGAGCCTTAATGTTCTTTTTGCTTAAAAGTGGTTTGCGCCTTGGATATCTGCCATGCAGGCCGTTTTTGCCCAGTCTCTTTCTTATGGTGGAGTCGTGAACACTGACCTTAATTGAGGCAAGTGAGGCCTGCAGTTTTTAGATGTTGTCCTGGGGTCTTTTGGGCTTCTCGGATGAGTTTTCTCTGCGCTATTGGGGTAATTTTGGTCAGCCGGCCACTCCTGGGAAGGTTCATCACTGTTCCATGTTTTTTCCATTTGTGGATAATGGCTCTCACTGTGGTTCGCTGGAGTCCCAAAGCTTTAGAAATGGCTTTATAACCTTTACCAGACTGATAGATCTCAATTAAGTTATTTTTTAACAAGGGGGGCAATCACTTTTTCACACAGGACCATGTAGATTTGGAGTTTTTTTTTCTCACTAAATAATAAAAACCATCATTTAAAACTGCATTTTGTGTTCAATTATGTTATCTTTGACTAATAGTTAACGGGTTTTTGATGAGCAGAAACATTTAAGTGTGACAAACATGCAAAAGAATAAGAATCAGAAGGGGGCAAAATAGTTTTTCCATGCTGTAATGTAAAATACATAGTGCAATGAATGAGCCTGCCAAATTTAAGCCGTCTGCCTCCACGGCAAGTTAGAGAATTAGTGATTAGTGAGTGAGTGAGTGAGTGAGTGAGTGAGGGCTTTGCCTTTTATTAGTATAGATTAAACAGAAGCGGCCCCAGTACAGAACCCTGAGGCACTCCGCTTAGAACTTTAGCCCACATAGATGTAGCTCCATTAACCACCACTCTCTGTTTGCGATCCAATAACCAGTTCTCTATCCATGAACAAATGTTTTTTTCAAGGTCAACAGTCCTCAGTTTATAAATTAGTAGCCTATGTGACACAGTATCAAAAGCTTTCGCAAAATCCAAGTATACCACATCCACTGCTGTGCCTGAATCTAACTTCTTACTAGCTTCTTCATATAAACCAATTAAATTTGTCTGGCATGATCTATTTCTCATAAATCTATGCTGACTACTACTAATAAGATGAGCTCTGGAGACAAAGTCAAGGATATGATCCCATAACAAAGTTTCCAGCACCTTCCCCTTTTGCCCTATATATTGTTAGCCCTTAGAATATATACTGTTTTACAGAATTCTGCCTCCCATTAAAATCACCAGAGCTTAAAAACAGGGAGATTCAATAAAAGCTCTTATAGTTAAAAATGGTGCTAATTTTGCCCCAATCAATCAGATCTTATTTAACATTTGAAAACTAACATCTGATTGGTTGAGGCAAAATTAGCACCATTTTTAACGATAACAATTTGTATACAGACGTACAACCTCCTTAATAAAAACTTTTACTGATTCAGAGGAACAACTTGGCACACAAAGAGGAATGAATTAAGCCATCTTAGAGAATCTATCCTTTACAATCAGTATGGAATTGTTGTCATGTCCCGAGGGATTAAATGTGTATCAACATTTTTGTATTCAACATTTTCAACATACCATCAACATTTTTATGATGCCTACAGTTACCTTACCATACTTCTTTTATCACATCTTGGTTGTCGCAGGTGCCTACTATCCATTGTATATTTTTGTGCGGAGGGTACAACCACAATACCATTATGAAAAAGAAAAAATATGTTTATTTCGTGCTTGCACACTGGATGTCACAGCACATATGTTCTCCTTTAAAAGAATTCTGTGCAGGCATCCTAATGTTAGAGATAGGAGAGATAGCAACGCTCTGTGCACATTGCAGAGTGCTGTGTCAGCTGCTGCTCAAGTGGAACTTTGACAGCTCACTGCTCGTTCATCATTCGTTTAAGGCTATCTTTTACATTCGGGCTTCTAATAGGAGCAGGTGAAAAGCAGGGAAGATACTCTTAACAGTTACAGATATTACCCAAATCAAAAGCAATTTTCATTTTTTTTACAATGTGATTTTATTTGATCATTTAACTTTTACAATTTTACTTTCTTGGCAGGAAACATAAAATGGAAACTTATAAAGAAAATAGAAAGTTCCTACAAAACTATTTCTTACATTCTATTTTCTTGAACATGTATTATTTAGGGCAAAGTACGGAATTTGGGACACACTTAGATGTATAAATATAATTTAAAATCAATGTTAGCAATACAGAATTCAATACCATAAGTGCTGTAAGTATTGCTCTTTAAATGGCAACATCACTCAAAAAACAAAGATTGTCCCTTGTTAGATGGCTATTATGGTATACCATTTACCTGGTTATTCCAATCTGTTTATGAGACACAGCATGGTAAAGTTTAAAAAAAACAGGAGCTGGGGGGGTGGATTACTGCTACACAGTCTTACCCAGTGGGTAACTCACCTTCATTGAAACCAAGTTTTTCTTAATGAGGTTACCCCTTCCCTTGCATACTCACTGACTTCTTCAAGCAAACCTAGTCCATCAGTCAGGTAATACATTTCAACTAGTTTCCACTCTTTAATCACCCCAAAGCTGCAAATGTACACAAACTGTCCTTAACACAGCATACAGATCCCAGTGTGCACAGATGCCCAACACAAGTAAACTAAATGTTTACAGTCATACGTGTGACTATAAATGGCAACAGCATCCTATAATTAAAAAAAGAAACTTTCTCAAAAAGTCTTACCTGTGCATTGATTATTTACGACATGTTTAATTGCCATCAAGGCAAGAAAGGCTTTTATTTCACTTGTGAGAGATCACTGTGCATCACTGTGCATGATGGGAAATGTATAATTTTCTAGTTTTTTGGAGCTGTTTAGGCAGTGTGTCACACCCATAATTTAGGGACTGAAACATGAAGTTGAGTTTCAATTTTAAAGTGTTAACATAACTAAATATTACCAGAGGGAAGTACTGTACTGGATTTTTCTCAAGCACCTGAAACGTATTTATTACCAGAATTTAGTTATTTGGCTAAATGTAGGGTTGCCACTTTCCCCTTTATTACCAAAACATTTGAAATCTACATGCTGCAGTGCTACTGTAAGTGCCATTGAATTGAATACATGCTGTATGGCTTCTAGAGATGTTTGAAACCAGCAAGTTCTTTTGATGGAATTTATAAAAAGAAAATCCAAAAACCAACCTATAGAAGTCAAAGGGGCCAAAATAAAATCTGAAAGTTTAGCATAAAATAAGATTAGAAAACGCATGGTATATGACAGTAGATGGCTCAGGCACCTGGGAAATGATATGGGGAACCTTCCTGATTTCTTATTCTTTTGCATGTTTGTCACACTTAAATGTTTCTGCTCATCAAAAACCATTAACTATTAGTCAAAGATAACATAATTGAACACAAAATGCAGTTTTAAATGATGGTTTTTATTATTTAGTGAGAAAAAAAACTCCAAATCCACATGGCCCTGTGTGAAAAAGAAATTGCCCCCTGAACCTAATAACTGGTTGGGCCACCCTTAGCAGCAATAACTGCAATCAAGCGTTTGCGATAACTTGCAACGAGTCTTACAGCACTCTGGAGGAATTTTAGCCCACTCATCTTTGCAGAATTGTTGTAATTCAGCTTTATTTGAGGGTTTTCTAGCATGAACCGCTTTTTTAAGCCTTTTTATGCCACAACATCTCAATAGGATTCATGTCAGGACTTTGACTAGGCCACTCCAAAGTCTTCATTTTGTTTTTCTTCAGCCATTCAGAGGTGGATTTGCTGGTGTGTTTTGGGTCATTGTCCTGCTGCAGCACCCAAGATCGCTTCAGCTTGAGTTGACGAACAGATGGCCGGACATTCTCCTTCAGGATTTTTTGGTAGACAGTAGAATTCATGGTTCCATCTATCACAGCAAGCCTTCCAGGTCCTGAAGCAGCAAAACAACCCCAGACCATCACACTACCACCACCATATTTTACTGTTGGTATGATGTTCTTTTGCTGAAATGCTGTGTTACTTCTACGCCAGATGTAACGGGACACGCACCTTCCAAAAAGTTCAACTTTTGTCTCGTCAGTCCACAAGGTACTTTCCCAAAAGTCTTGGCAATCATTGAGATGTTTTTTTAGCAAAATTGAGAAGAGCCTTAATGTTCTTTTTGCTTAAAAGTGGTTTGCGCCTTGGATATCTGCCATGCAGGCCGTTTTTGCCCAGTCTCTTTCTTATGGTGGAGTCGTGAACACTGACCTTAATTGAGGCAAGTGAGGCCTGCAGTTCTTTAGATGTTGTCCTGGGGTCTTTTGTGGCTTCTCGGATGAGTTTTCTCTGCGCTATTGGGGTAATTTTGGTCAGCCGGCCACTCCTGGGAAGGTTCATCACTGTTCCATGTTTTTTCCATTTGTGGATAATGGCTCTCACTGTGGTTCGCTGGAGTCCCAAAGCTTTAGAAATGGCTTTATAACCTTTACCAGACTGATAGATCTCAATTAAGTTATTTTTTAACAAGGGGGGCAATCACTTTTTCACACAGGACCATGTAGATTTGGAGTTTTTTTTTCTCACTAAATAATAAAAACCATCATTTAAAACTGCATTTTGTGTTCAATTATGTTATCTTTGACTAATAGTTAACGGGTTTTTGATGAGCAGAAACATTTAAGTGTGACAAACATGCAAAAGAATAAGAAATCAGGAAGGGGGCAAATAGTTTTTCACATGACTGTAAATGTAAAATACAGTAGTTGTAAAAAGGAACAATACAGTCTTTGTATTTAACGGATTATTGTTAATAACAATATTAAGGATTATTAAAGAAAGAAAATAAATAGAAATGCATTACTTTCTAAATAATTTATACTGTATAATATCGAGTATAAGTCAAGGTTTTAGGCTATAAAAATAGCCTAAAAATCGAACTCAAGTCACTTACCTGTCCTGTAATTCGGCTGCCGAACGCTTCCGCATCCACTCTTCTGGCCTTCAGGCGCCAGGAGACAGTGGATGCGAAGCAATGCAGCCAGATTGCAAGTCCTCTCCTACTCCTGCAAGTCCTCCCACAGCAAGTCCTCCAGATTGCAAGTCCTCCCACAAGGAAAGTCCTCTGTCCTGATGTTTGGGGCGTGCAGTGCTTGCCACTACAGATGTTTGGAAACTACATCTTCCAGCAACTGAATTGGGGAGTTACTGTATGGGATTACCTATACTGTGTGGGATTACCATTTAAAGGGCAACTAATAATTTAAATCAATACTGAATCAGGAGGATCGTATCTATTGTTAAAGATTACCTTCTGATTAAGTATTGTTTTGGTGGGTTTAGTTGCCCTATAAATGGACAGCAGAATTCCCATACAGTAGTGGATACTGGATTTGGCTGTATGGGACTACTGTATGGGAAATCTGCTGTCCATTTAAAGGGAAACTAAAGAATCAAAACAATATAGAATCAGAAGGCAGTAGTGGTCAATTTCTACCCTCGACTTGTACTCTAGTCAATCACGTTTTACTCATTTTTCAGGTGAAAATAGGTACCTCGACTTGTACTCGTATAGAATTATTTTTGAATATATACGGTACTTAAAAAAAAAAGAAGACACTAATAAAAATTTTCTCAAAAAAAAACAGCACCTTTTGGACATAATCATGTGCTATATTCAAATTGATTTAAACTAAAATAATTATTGGTATTGTAACCCCCTGACCAAGCTGGTACTGTAGAAAATGACCACCAGCTAATTGATGGGTATGCTGAGCACTTCTGATTCAGCTATCATAGGAAATGGAAGGACATCTGCATAGAGGAAACTACACCCCCAGCATGCGCTGCAAATGTCACATGTGGAGAAACAACCAGTGGGGAGGAGTTTTTCTGTGAGGAGAAGTGAGGGAAAGGATTGGACCGTGTGTGGAGGACAGAGGCAGAATCTACCTGTGGGGAAAGCTGAAAGAGGATCCAAGGATTAACCCTTTGTTCCAGTCTGGTGGTTATAAGTCCTTGATCTTCAGAGTTGTGGGATATTTGCATCAGACTATGGTAAAGTTTGCTACCACATATTTATGGTTTAAAGTATAGGACAAGACTTTCCTAGGGAGTTATACAGACCTTTCTGCTACTGCTGGATTAATGTGTTACACAGATTCTCCTGCTCCTGTTAAAGACCATATTCCTTTGGATTACAATTTAATGCACTTTCCTACACTAATGACTGTTTAACTTGCCTGAAAAATAGTTATCAAAGGGCCCCAACCCAAGCAATTGCCAGCATAAGGACAATGTTATTATCTGCAAGGAACTAGGGACAGTGACTGCTATACCGCTTAACCTAGCTATATACCCAGATATGGATTTAAACTGTATAATGCCTTCTTAGATTTGTTATATTGTTTAATTGTTTGTTACCAATGCATATTGCTGTTACTAAAATTATATTTCTAAATACAGTTGTTGCATGATCAAAATAAATGAAAAGGGGCGTCACCTGTAATTGCAAAGAAATGTACCCATCATTCTCATGACTACAGTACAGTATTTTTAAAGGAAGCCTTTTAAAAGCCTTAGATCGAATGTAGCAGTGCTTAGATGTTTAGCTAAGCAATGGGATGATTTTTAGAAACTAATCAGTATTAGTAATTGCAAGATCATATCATATTGTTCAAAGGGGTGGAGCATAATAAATAATCTATTACTTGTAAGCACGTGTTATGTATATTTCCTTCATGCTTAGGGCGACAGATCAGTTCAGGGCAAATTAACATTAGCTGCTTTATGGTATTTATCAGTATCTTTCATTGAATGGCATTAACATAAGAAACATTGCAACTTGCAGCCGTAACCAGGCAGTTTTAAATTAGTGATAAATCCAATTTAAAATAAATGTTGGAAAGTAATTGAGATAAAACTCCATTCAGAAGGAATTAGGCAGAAATAAGAAATGTCTCTAGTAATACCAGATTTCCATAAACATACAAGCAGTTTGCCATTTTTCATGTTTTAAGAGCAGTAACAATAATGTAAAAATTAAGGATAAAATCTACTTAATGAGAAGATGCATTGGAAAAACGATTTTAAATAATATTTGTTTACAGAATAGCTGTACCCTTACAATAGCCCATTAAATTTCACACTGCAAGGTATTGCAAAACTAAACCTAATTAATTTAGGGATTTACCCCAGCACAAATTTAATAAAAAGGCATTAGTTGGTTGCGCTAAACCTAGCACAAAACCCAGTATTAAATACTGTATATACTCGAGTATAAGCTCATCCGAGTATAAGCCAAGGTGCTTATTTTTACCTGAAAAATTAGTTAAACTGATTGATTCGAATATAAGCGGAGGGTAGAAATTATGACCACTACTGCCTTCTGATTCAGTATTGTTTTAAGGCTTTAGTTTCCCTTTAAATTGACCCTTTTATAATAAGCAGCAGAATTCCCATACAGTACTGGTGCCAATATAATAATAGCCAAGGGGCGCCTGAGGTTGGAGGAGCAGCTGTCAATCACCTTCCACCAATCCAACCCCTTTACAGTCTATTTTTTTTTCCCAAAAAAGAGGGTGGGGTTTAGGAGTGTGGTCTGTGTTTAGGGGTAGGGCTAATGGTGCCAGGCTACCTACATGCTCCTGAGGCATAAATCTGTCCCTGGGTGCAATGAAGGAGTTAAACTCACACTATATAATCAATATCAGTAAGCATGACCACCCCTTGTTTTATATTCATTGCCCAGCAGTAAACAAGGCCCATAGACTCTTGTCCTAATGCTTTCTCCTCTTTTTATAATTCTCTTTAACCAGATCTCTTGTATGGAAGATAGTTAAAGGGGCTCATAAAATGTGTTGTGGCTATTAAGTTAGTGAACAGTGCTCTATGGGGGTAAAAAAAAAGTGTCTTGTCATGGAACATTTTCTCCTCTAGAGAGACAAAAGCATTTTAAAAGCTTAATAAAAGTTACCGTACATGTATACAATATACAAAGTTGCTCATAAAGCAACAGATTGCAATAACAACCCATATGTGATCACCTCATATAAGTATAGCATAGTTTTTACATATGCCCTGTAGCAATAGAGCTTAAAGGCTGTGTCTAGACATTCTCCATCTCCACCTCTACAGGCTAGGAATATGCAATAAATATGTAATTATCTTTGTGTACCCTTTGGCACATTGCCCCATGTTTTAAAGCCACAGTATTCCACTATTGTTTTTTTACCCGCTTGAATACATTAGTAGTACATTAGTACCTCCAAAATGGTATGCAAACCACATAAAGAAAAAAAAGATCCAGAAAGGTATACTGTTAGAAATATATAATATTTCCCTATTCATTGCAGGACAGTAAAATACCATGAAACTGTACAATTACCAAAATGATGTGCTTAGTATTCCACGTGGATATTGCTCGTGTTGTCTACTGTAACAGTCTATTACTTTTATCATTAAATGTGAGAATCCTAGTGTATTCTGTTGTTTGGTGATAAGTAACTTTAGAAAGCAGAAAGTAGACTATCCACCTCTTAGATAGAGAATTCTCATTTAGGCAGGAATCCGTCCAATAAATGTATTTCTGCTCATCTTGGAATATAGTCTCTATTATCTGTAACATTTCTGGACATTGCTGTTGGTATCATGGCAGCTTATCTGCCATAGAACATATTGTATTTCATCATCAGCGGATATGTTATGTGAGATGGGAATAATCACACTTCATGAATTTACAGGGTATTTTTCACACGGTAATCACAACCTCAAATTGTGTTATTTTGAAATAGTTTCTAGTTATAACTTTTAAATCTGGTGTTGTTCCTTTGTGTTCTAAGCTGGTTGATTAAGTGAAAACAAAAAGATAAAAGCAAAGACTTAATATTTTGTTATTTGTGTTTCATTTAGCTTATCAAAAGGGGGACATTTAGAGAGACATTGTTTGCTCACCCCATTGCCCCTACAGAAGGAATTTAATGTGATTTTAATTTGTTAGCCATTAGAAAATATTTTCCAATTTGGTCTTAACCCCCTGTGTGACTTTAACACCATCTTATATAATGTTGTAATATCTTATATAGTCTTGCAAACTCCAAGACAATATTAAATCAGCGATCCCAACCCACCCATCCCTAGGCAGCTGCTGCAAGCACTTTCCCTGCTGCCTTGTTTCCTTCTGCCTGATTTATGTTAGAGTCATACTGACTTTTTCCAATGGGTTTTTCTTTTTGAGTCTTCAGTTCCCATCAGATGACTGGCCCCTGGGGAGTCACAAAGTGCTATTAAGTTGTTTATGGGACATGCAAAGTTTTGTTCTTAACTAAAAATCTTGGTCTTTTTAAAGAGTGTAGGAATGTGGCCATAGAGAATATTTCTTGTCTTTGTAAATGCATTTACAGGCAGTCCTACATTTTGTTATTAAATAAATTGTGTTTTTGGGCACTGACTATTAATATGCAATGTATTTAATTCATATAAATAATCTGTAATCCCACACTGTTAATGCATATCAGCCATAAATAATGTTTATCCTAACTGCGTTAGGAATGTGCTTTATGCTACAGTATGTTCGTTTGAAATAGGTTGAAGCCCCTATTTGACAGAATTAGGCTATTCCATTCTGTTCTAAATATGACAAGTTCTGACTGTTGTGTAAATTGATGTTACATTTTAAAATATATAATATTCGGTTTAAAAAAAAACTTGTTTTGTTCATTTTTCTTATGAGATAAGTGGAAATGGAAACACGAATGCATACTCTGCTAATATCAAGCCTTTTAAGGGGTGTTTGGCTTTCAGCAAATAAATGATGGATTTTGCTGTTCTTTACAGGTTTAGGTGATGATTTTACATGGACGAACACAACGCAATGAAACTGAAGATCTATTTTGTGCATTTCAGTTTCTGCAAGATGAACAGCTTTAGAAACCAATTTATTGTTCCTTTGGAATTAGCACTTGGCAAACATGTAAGATTTATATACATCCCTAGAACATATAGTAAGCCTTTTGGTATATAATTGCTTCTGATAATTTCTATCTTTAAAAATGTGCTGTTCATAATGGACTCACTCTTTCGCTTCTCTTTAATTGACCTCAGTTGAAAAAAATGACATTTTGGTCTTAGCCTTGGACCCTTTTCAAGCTTAACAGGTCCAAGGCAAGGTCGAAAACTTTGCTGTTATCTTGCACATGTCATATTAAAGGCATTTGAAAAAGTCCCTTGAGTGCACCTTTAATTTCTCGACTTTATATATATATTATAGATATATATGGTAGAAGAAATAGGCAGAGAATTCCAGGGTCTTGTGCAAAACTTGTTTTTTATTGTGCACACAGCACCAAATTAGGCTGTCACCAGGAAGTGACATCACCTCTATTAATGGTGAATTCACTCTCCCCACCCAGTGCTGACCATTACCAGTTAAACAGGGGATCGTGTTCCCAGGAGTTTATTCAGAATCTATATTGAACCTGGTAGCTGTCCCCATGCTGAAAGTGTTGGCCATGCTCACCAAATCAGTGCTGGCTCTGGGAGCTGTCCCAGTTCTGAAAAGTGCTGAGCATGCTAGTACAATCAGGAATTATTATCCACATTCGCAAAGTATTTACAGGGAGATCCAATAAAAGTTCTTATCGTTTAAAATGGTGCTAATTTTGCCCCAACCAATCAGAACTTATGTAACATTTGAAAGCTAACATCTGATTGGTTGGGGCAAAATTAGCACCATTTTAAACGATAAGAACTTTTATTGAATAACCCCCTTAGTACCTGTAAAGTGCAGTGGAGGGTTGCCTCTATGTTGTATGATCAGTGTTCAGTCTCCAGGGGATTACTTTATATCTCCTCCACTCCTATGGGTGCTGAATAGCATAAAGTGCAGTTAATAAAGTTCTAATGTCAGAAGTGCACACAGGTCTCGGGGTAAATAAGTTAAGAAGCTAAAGATATTGGGACTACTAGCAAAAAAGTGCTTAACTGCCCGCTAAGTGTCTCAAGTTAATAGGTTAAAATATATAAAAAAACACAAAGAACAAGGTACCCAGGAATACATATAAAACCATTAGTACATTTATAGATGTAATTTATAAGATCTAATTACAATCTGCTTTTATATCCCTATTTCATAGATTAAAGTTGGTTTGCTGTTCGGGGTAAAGTTTACAATAACTATCCTCATTGGGGAACTATATCCTAGAAGTCAGCATATTTAGGGGTACCTTTATTATCAATGATAGGGTCCTTACTCAAAGGCATGGTTAATAAAGGGATCTATTAATCTAAGACTCTAAAGAAAGCATGATAATGCCCATAGTTTATTAAGACCCCTTGGTTTAAGTGTGTCCAGTCTTTTAATCCATCTTATTTCTCATCATAGGAGGGCTTTATTTCTATCGCTTACATGGCTTAGAATATATAACCATCCATTTGGGTGTGGCTAGTTATGGTCTTTCGGGGCCTATTTCTTCTATCATATATGTCTCCCTGGCAGTTGTAGCACTCAGGCAGATGAGCGGAAAGAGCGATGAGTGACCATACCACTGATCTTCATAGATATAGATACAAACAATACAACAGCACTCCATTGGTTCAAGGTAGTGGTTCTGTGCACACACAAACGAGCAAAACCTGCACACCTCCAATTCTAAATAGTAAGAAAAAACATCAGTAGTGCAGCACTCCATAATATTATTAGATTAAAACACTTTCATATTGTAAATATTCTAAATAAATACATATAGGTCATAATCCCTATTGAGTCTATTAGGCCACAAAGTATTATAAATGAAGCCAAAATCTCACAAACACAATTATATTACAAAATACTGTCCCTTACTAAATAGGTTACTAAATAAGTAACTTATTTAGCAAATAAACTAGCTCCAGGGCCTTTATGGTGTCCATACATTATACAATAGTCACCGTTTCTCATGATATGTCTATAAATAGAAGGCAAAACAAAAACAAATACTATGCCACACTGGCCTAACTAATACAAAATAAGTGCCTCTCACTTCTGGAATGCTACAGCCACAATAAAGCAAACTATATCACAATTTAAACTGTTTTATGGCTGTCTGGCTAACTTTTACACCTTTACAATAGATTTATATCTATTGCATTGAGTTTTAAGGAGCTACCAATGAGGTGGAGGTATAGTATATTATATATAGGAAAGGTGTATATGTATGTGTGTATATCTGTTGTATTCAATTAGATCAACTGGACTTGAAGTTTAGTTCTTGAAGACGTTTCACTAGTCATCCGACTGGCTTTCTCAATTCAGAATGACTTGAGAAAGCCAGTCGGATGACTAGCAAAACGTCTTCAAGAACTAAGCTTCAAGTCCAGTTGATCTAATTGAATACAACAGATATACCATGACCTGGATGAATGAGAACCTTCACAAGCATGTATGTGTGTACTATCTTACTATTACCATATAAATGACCATCAATAAATATATATAAAGTATAGCTCTGACTTATATTAGCTACAATACAAAATATACAACTTACAGAGCTGAAATTCCTATTTTAACATGGGATAGTCAAAAGGTGGAGGTTAAACCACACCCCTGTGAATGCTAAGGGGTGTGTGAATACTGGAAGGAAGTGGTAATGTCTGTATAATATCCAATGATTTGCAGTTTTTAGACCATGTGGCAGTCATAGCCAGCCGTGTACACATGTGGGTATAGTATTTTTTACATGCAGGTGTGTTTGGTTTAGATGGAAGAGACAAGGGGAAAAGAAGTGCACAGTTGGAAATGTACGTCATGTATTTAATAGTTATGAGTTGAGGAGGTGACATTGAGGGAGGTATAGCACATTTGTTTATATACAACGTTATCAGTTTTTCCACTTGGAGCGTAAATATACAAATGTTATGGTGAACATTCTACATGGAATTTGCCGTGGGGAAAACATGTTGATTGCAACTGAATACCGCAGCACTTGAGTGACTGATGGGCATCTGTTCTTGTGTCTCTGAAGCATGTGATTTGTCTGTGTTGTTAAAGCCGGGCTTCATTCTGTTGCGGTGTCTGATCTCTATGTGTTTTTATTAAGCGTGTTCTATTTTTTGCACATTAGCAGTATGTCACTTTGTTTGCACTTTAACACTTTATCCTTGCTCAAGGACCATTTTATATTGACTATTAGATCCCAATCAATAAAGTTACTTTCTGGTCCGAATTGAAAGTGCCATGATGTCTTTGTTCTTTTAGTTGTAACCATGTGTAAAGTTTGTGACGTGGGCAGTGTGTGCCTGGTGCTTAAGTCCAGGTAATGCAGGTAATTCCTGTAGTCCATACCCCCCAACTGTCCCGTTTTGAGAAGGTGGGTGGGGCATGCCTGCAATGGTGTGGTGGGTGGGGCTGGGCATTCTAGGGTGTGGATGGTCTGGGGGTGTGTCTGTGATGTTGGGGTGTGCAGGAAGCTTGAACATGATATTTGGTAGTCGAGATATTTGGCGGCGTGGCCATGCCATTTATGGGTGTGGGTATGTTTGGAGGCATGGACTGGATGTTTGTGCATGTGATTCTGGGATTGCCATGATGAATGGGGGTGGACCGTAATGGCTTTTTTTGGGGGGGGGGTGATCACAATATCTGGTTAAGTGCTCACAACATTTGTTGAACTTACAAGGACACGCAATATACAGGCCTGGTCAATATTTAAAGTGGTGCACCATAGACAAGGACACCCCTGATTATTGCACATGTTATGTGGGGAACCTGTTTATGTGCATTCTCTGCTTTGTGCCAGACCACCAGAGTAATCCACTGTGTGCCATGCTACCCATAATCCTTCCATAAAGCAGTGATCTGGTACAAATTGGTGGCAGCGGTGCTGGTAATACCATTTATTCTTCCTGTTTTCTCTCTATATTTGTTCTCTGTATTAAGCTATGGAGGCTGCTACTGAAAGTATTGATTTAAATCGTCCTGTCCTTGTACCTGCAGATGAAATTCTCCAATAAGACTCAGTAGCTTTACCAGGCCCTATTGTTAAACCTGATCCATTTGATAGGGTAACTAGGTAGTGGACTGATTGGCTAGAACAATTTGAAATAGCAGCCACTATTAATGGTTGGGATGAAGGTGCTCGCTTGCCTTTTGCTTAGTGGTAAAGCCAGGCAGGTATACCAAGGATTTACTGTAATACTGAAATAAAAAACAGTTATTAGTTATTAAACATTGCTCTGAAACAATTTTTTTCAAAAAATCTGTATAAAAGAGTATATAAAGAATAAATCCATCTTTATATAGAAATGTTTGTTTATGCGTTAGATTATTAGGGCAATGCTATTATAATAACATGATGCTGGGAGGTACCTTCTGTTATAATATATGAGATACCATCACCACTTGCCGTGGTGAATACTAATATGTATTAACCTATCATGTTTAGTTTCAACCACACAGTGTGGCAGGGTTGCCTGGGTCTACTCTCAGACCTGCAGGATTATCTTATTTATTTCCTCTGGAAGCTATTGATTGTCTGAGTAACAGTTTAAAATATACCTGTGTAAAGAGTCTATATCCACTATATCCACACATAGCAAAATATACACACACATAATTTTCAGTACTTCTGTACAAATATGAACAAGTTTATTACTTGAAACAAAGTGTTTGACGCGTTTCCGCTCTCACAGGAGCCGTCTTCAGAAAACACAAACATAGTGACAAACCCCTCCCCCTATTTAAAACCTCCCCCAACCACCTAAAGTGCATGTGCCCACAATTAAAATATGTATGAATAATAAAACCAATAAATATAGTATACATCACCATTCCAATCTTGTTCCATGTCTAGGTTGCTATGTGTAAAGCTAGTTCCCACATCGGGAGCGCATGGTAACACATCATCACTAGAGCCCGCACACACAAAAGGCGTGTATGAAGGTGGCCAATCAAAACCAAGCCGAACCGGAGATACCTGAAAAGCCGGAAATCTCCGAACACCAATGCGAAACAAGGGCCGAACACACGCCCCCCTCCAACCAAGCATCACCGAGGCAACCATAGCCCACAAGGACGCTCTCCACCCAGGACGAAGGTTGCTGGCAACTCGTCCCAAACACTACAATAACACCTGCCCCCTAGAGGATGGAACAAGATCAGACAAACAGTTTGCACAAAAAACATGCATAGAGGAGTCTAGTACATAGATACTGTCACACGGGTCCCTCCACTGCAAGTGTAGACCCTAATCTAAACAAATAGATAATATACATCCTAAGTCTCTCAGGTATCGCATCCCGTAACTAGTAATCTCCAAGCGACGAATACACAGATCACAAGAATTCACATAATCTCTAGGGTATACTCTAACTCCCCAATTCTACAAAGTGACTCAAGATCCCAGATATTAAAAACTATCAATCTCTAAAGATGGTACATTACTGGTGGGCTCATAGTGTACTCAAATAGCGACAGAGGGCTGTCATAAAAAACATTGGAGGGCCCACTGTTCATTGAGGCCCTTGGGAGAGAGGGTTTCTAGGTTGTATATCCACCTCGCTTCCCGGCGGAGGAGCGCAGTTTCTCTTTCCAACCCACCACCTCCTTCCCCTATACCATCAATAATCATACACCGCAATGATGATAGAGGGTGATGTAATCATTTAAAATGTCTTGCGACAGCCATGTCCCCAAACTTGTTAGCCATCTCACTTCCCTTCCCCTCAATCGCATTCCTGATGGATGCCCTGTGATTGGCCATTCTCTCTCGGAACGTTGTGGTGGTCTTACCCACATACACTAATGAACATGGGCATATAATAAAATATATGGCAAACTTGCTGGTACATGAATACCAGCCCCGTATCATCATGCGTTTCCCTGTTTGGGGATGGACAAAACTGTTCCCTGTTAACATACTGCGGCATGTAACACAATTAGGACATTTAAAGCATCCAACTTTCATAGTGAGGGGTTTCCTTTCAGGCATACTGTTGGTACAAACCAACATATTGCGTAAATTTTTCCTTTCTTATAGACATGCCGAATGTAGGTCTTGGCAAAAGGTAACTGCCGGTCCCTCTTGACCAGTTCCCAGTGTCTATTAACACTCTTTTTCACTTCCTTACTCAAGGGGTGAAAGCTGGAAATAAAGTTAATGCTCTCCTTTTGTAAGTGCTTTCGTTTCCCCCCCCCCCCACTCATAAGCCAATTCTCCACTTTAGCTAATGCCGAGTCAATTTCTGACTTCCGATATCCCCTTTCCGAAAAACTCTTAATAGCCTCCATTACTTGAATGTCCCGTTGTATACTATCTGTATTATTCCTATAAATTCTCAATAATTGGGAATACGGGACACCTTTCTTGACGGGGGCCGGATGGTAGCTCTGTTTATGCAATAAGGTATTCTTGTCGGTAGGCTTTCTATACAAGGCCGTTCCTAGTTTACCACCGTTCTTAAAGATCCTCAGATCCAAGAACTCTATGCTTGACTGCTGTATATTGGCTGTCAATTTAATAGGAGAGTCCAGAGAATTAATCTGAGTCACAAACTGTTGGGCTGATACACTATCACCCTTCCAGAGAAAAAGCATATTGTCAATATAGCGAACATACATAAGTATGCTCGAACTATATTGGCTCATGATATGCTCTAATTCAAATTTCTCCATATAAATGTTGGCAAACGATGGGGCCACATTGGACCCCATCGCCGTCCCTGCTATCTGTCTAAAGAATTGGCCCTCAAAATGAAAATAGTTATAAGACAGTATAGTTTCCAATAAGTCCATCAAAAATTCGATAGGTGGGGATACATGTCCTCTTCGGACCAAAGCTTCACTGCAGGCAATGAGGCCCTCAGTCTGTGGAATCACCGTGTATAAACTCCCCACATCACATGTCATCAGGACCAAGTCCTCTTGATATTCAACACCTTTCAACATCATGTCATCTGTTTCACACTTTCTTGTAGAAAGGAGTCCACATACTGTGCCACTGGACAAAATAACGACCCTACAGCTGACATGATCGGTCGGCCAGGAGGGGCCTCCAGAGATTTATGAACCTTCGGCAGGGTTCATATTTGTACAGAAGTGAGTGTACAGAAGTGAGTGCTATCGGATAAACAATATATGTAGAATATGGCAGAACACTCCTGGGGATATTCTTTAAAACTTAACTTTTATTAAAAAGTCCACATCAATGCAATGTGTATATATATATATATATATATATATATATATATATATATACATTACATATCCCTCCTAAGCCAACCAGGAGTCTGAAAGGCAGGAAAATTGGAACCGTATACAGGAGCAGGATACAGGATATGAAGAATGGAATTCTATATATAAATGCATATCTCACAACTTTTCTGTTCAGGGAGGTGGGAACTCGCAGACTACCAAGCAGGGCCCCTAGACCGCCTAGCTATGTCCCACCTATTCCTGTACAAGGCTCTACAATTAGGAATTGTATAGAATTACATCATTTTAATCAGCAGCTTCAGGGCTGTGATTAAGATAAAATGTTTTAGACTGGGAATCAACTTTAATGTAGGTCATTGATAGGATATTAAATGCATTGTTTCAAAAACAAAATCTCATTTTCTTAGCAGACGATTCTAAGAAAGAATTTTCTATTGGGAATTCTAGTAAGCACTGCACGAGGGGCTGTTTCCTTTTACACTGGTTATCAATAAAGAGTGTCAGAAAAGCAATTATGGTTGAAAAAAATGAATATATTGTATCACTTTTGAAAGTGGTTAAAACAGCAAGCAGGATTATTTTGAGAAGATTGAGGATAATGGATATAACATTAAAAAGACATGTACAGTACAGGGAAAGTGAAAAATCAATAATGGAGGAAAAAAGGAGAGGAGGATTGTAATGAGTATGTAAGGCTTAAAACAGCTGTCATGAATTGCCATCTTAGATTACATCTCGAAGTAAGTTAGCAGCAGAATGTGAAAATCTGAGTGCATTAACAGTGGGTTAATAATTTAAAGCTTGGTGGATAAAAGGGTATTTACACCAAATTTTTATCCTCAAAGCCAGATCCGCCCCAAACCTTAGTATTGCAATACTTACCTAGTAACCCAGCTTTACTGATGGAAGATATTCACTTTGAAGTCTGTTGAAGAATAAACAATAATAGTGTTTAATTGGGGAGCTCCTGTTTAGTAGAGAGTCACAAAAAAAATTAAATAAGAGGTATAAAGGTATATATAAAGGTATAGGATTTAATAAAGGGCTACCATGGATATTATACAGAGGTGTCCTTTAATTTTTTTTAGTAGAGAGTGTAGTGAGTAGCTGTGTTTAGGAAGAACTGAAGGAATACTTATATAATAGCTTAAAGGATAACTTGGGACCAGTATATAGGACTGGTTATTCTTGACTCCCAATATTGTTTCTGTGAGGAGCACCAGCCCAAAGAAAACTGATTCTACCAGTCTTCCTCCTGGCTTCAGCCTATCTTTAATACAGGAATAGTCCAGGGCTAACATGGCAAATGAAAACTGTAAGTGCTGTAGCTCCACAATGAAATGATATTGTGAGGTAGGAATAATCAATCCTATAACTCCGCCTCAGGTACTTTCTATTTTTAAACAGTTACAGTTTTAGAATATAGTTATCCTTTAATACATGGTTACAGTTATCCAGACATGGACATAGGATGTGAAACCATTTTGGTAGAGGAACCAACTCATTTTTGCAATTTTACTAGTATAAAAAAACAAATTTAAAGGGCATGTCGGGGGGGGAAAGAGGCAACGTAAGTAAAGATCGGCTAAGATTTTAGACAAAGTACTTTATCGGTTGGAGTTGGGGGAGGGAGCACTACACTACAGAAAAGGGAATTTACACTAGGGGGAGGGAAAGCAAAATGGGTGGGAGAGAGAGGGAGGGGGAGAGGGCTTCAGTGGGCATGGCAAACTTCTCCCGGAGGAGAGAAAGGAGGCAGAGACAGAATGGGACACAGGCAGGCTCTTGGTGTTCTTTTTTTTGGGACTTTGCAGGGACATTGCAGGGCAGCCATGTGGAGCAGGGATATAAGTTAAGGATTTTTCTACACTACACAGTGGGGCCAGTTAAAATATAGTTTTGGGGGTGGAGATGCCCTTTAATATGTTTAGAGAAGATGGTGATAAGTGGTAAAATTAATTGTTTAGCTTTATTAACATTTAGTCCGAGCCACGCTGTGCCATCATGGAGTAGATTTGGAGTAGAAATTAGCTGATGACATTACTTAGGGAAATTGTGGCGCCCCTACACTAACAGGAAATTGAGAAGGGGTGTTATTCCTATAATAGTCTGACAGAGAGATGTTATACTTACTGCAGCACTCCTCTAACCTTCCATGTTCCTGCGATACAGTGAATCTTGCAGGAACACAGAAGGTAAGGTGGCCTGGCGGCATGCGTTTAAATTTAACTGCCCCGATCCAGTAAATCAATTCCAGATTAAGTATTTGTGTCAGGGGGAAATTATTAGCAGAGGAGAGGTCCAGAGATTTAATTAGATTTAAATTAGAAAATAATTAGAGAATAATTAATTATAGCTTTGCTAGCATGGAAGTCATTCCCAACCTTACAGCAGTCTCTGTACAATGGTGGGAGAGCAGGGATTAACATTGTGATACCTCATAGGCTTGGTCGATGTGATGACAATTATGGTATCCCTGGGCAGGCAGTTTACTGTAGGATAAGCATGATTGGTGGATCAGTGTTACTGGGGAAAGGTGGAAGGACATAGGAGTCCTATTAGTTAATTTGGATAGCAATGTAGATATGTTTTATATACCGTATACTCTAGTATAAGCCCTTCTGAGTATAAGCCCAGGGTACCTATCTTTACCTGAAAAAGGAGTAAAACTGATTGATTTGAGTATAAGCCCTTCTGAGTATAAGCCCAGAGTACCTATTTTTACCTAAAAAAGGAGTAAAACTGTTTGATTTTAGTATAAGCCAAGGGTAGAAATTACAACTACTGCCTTCTGATTCAGTATTGTTTTGATTCTTTAGTTGCCCTTTAAATGGACCCTTTTATAATAAACAGCAGATGTCCCATACAGTATTGGTACCAATATAATATTAGCCAAAACCAGGAACTCCCAATTCCTTGGCCTTCAGATGTTTAGAAACTACAACTCCTAGCATTTGTTGTAGTTTGTATTTGTAGTGTCTAAACATCTGGAGTGGCAAGGTAGAACAAACTTTTTTCCTGCCCACCTCTAAACCCCCCATAGAAGAAGAGGTGCTTGTTCTTACCAGCACCAGTTACAGCAGAGTCAGACCTTGCACCTCCATTAGGTACCATATGTCCAGTGAGGACTGATTATACTCGAGTACGGTATATACGGTCTAAGAAAAATATATTTAAAAAGTGGAAAGAAAAATGTGTTAGTGTCGCAGCTGGAGGGGAATGGAGAGATTTAGTTAAATATGGATTGCAGCCAGGTGTTAAAATGGGAGGGCCACAGAAATATGGTATAGGCGGCCTAAAGTACGGTTTTGCTTCAGGTATGGTGAGTTGTTTAAATGAAAGGTATTTCTCAGTAAAAATGTTTTAATAAAATAGCTGCGGCCTTTTTTCCACTCAATACAATTGTTGTCAGTGTGTTTATTTATTTAATTAGCATTACAGCAGCAGGTGAAAAACTATTGATCGTGTCACGATTTAAAAATTCAAGAATATTGCTCTTGTAAGAACTTATCCTCTCGTTATTTTTATTTACTGTAGTTCTTATCTGTTTTGTCTGTTTACTGGGTTCCTCTGCATGTATTCCTGGGCATTCTTTGCACAATTGAAAAATAGCTTGTGTGTGTTTGATAGGGCACTTAAATTGTTAGCATTTCGGGGTAGGCCTTTTGCAAGTAAAATGAAAGCAGTGTTCAATATATTAAGTGTAATAACTTTCAATTATTAATTCATTTTAATTAAAATGCCTTTTCACAAAATTATTATTTTAGTTATTATTTTTGGTACTTTCAGTCAATAGTAGAAGAATGCTTAATAAATGTTATAGGAAGATTCAATAAAAGTTCTTGAAAAATGTTCGTTAAAAATGGTGTTAATTTTGCCCCAACCAATCAAATCTTTTTTTAACATTTGAAAGCTAACATCTGATTGGTTGGGGCAAAATTAGCACCATTTTTAACTATAAGAATTTTTATTGAATCTCTCTGTAAGTTTTTTTAAAGTCTTTAATATTTGTATGTTGATTATTTTAGTGCAAGATTTATTATCCTATTAAATTCTATATTAAATTTCCATAGTACTTTGCTACATTTTGAAGCATTTTGTGTGTGCCACTACTGTGGTTTTCTGTTCCATAAATAAGTTGATTTGCATAAAATCATATGTTTCAAAAATGCTGTTGAGTCAGGCTGCATCTGTCAGCTTTTCACATCTCTCCTACTGGGCTACTGAAAAACTTTAAGGTAGGATCACCAGAACTTCCCTTTGGTTCAGCAGACCTGCATAATTTATTTGAAATTCTGCAAAATAACCTATAGAACCCTGCTCTGACTATGAGAGTACAATTCAGGAGAACTGAACTTAATTTTTGTTAATCCTAATGTGAAATCTTTTCTTCCCAGAAAACCTATACATTGTAAGATACTACTGTAGTAAGTTGCGTTTACTTGTTTACTCCTTGTTATCCTGCAGTTTATATTCCAGCCAGAATGCTGGAAAATAAACTGTTTTTAAAGTTCTTATTGTTGTATTATTGTAAAAATGGTGCTAATTTTGCCCCAACCAATCAGATGTTAGCTTTCAAATGTTAAATAAGATCTAATCAGTTGGGGCAAAATCAGCACCATTTTTAATGATAAGAACTTTTATTGAATCTCCCTGAAATTTTCTAAATGTACTGGTTTTCTTTATATTAGCTCTGGTCTTGTTTTTGTATGAAAACAAAGGAATATATCATTGTTAGAGACAGGAGCATTAAAATTTGTTTACAAAAACCTACACTGAAATTCCTTTTCTGTGTAAGGGAGACAGAGGATCTCTGAGCTGTAACAGAATTGGCTGTCAGCTTCTAGAAAGCAAGGCTGCATCTTTTTGTGAATTGTACAGTAAACAGTTGGATTATGGGAGCTGACCCCTAGTACCCACTGGTTGATTTTATAGAGTATCCAACAGCCGCAGCAAAGGGAGAGGTGAATGTGCTCTCTCTAATGGGACCATGTAGTCTGAAAGGGTATCTCCACTGATAAGTCACCTGGGTTGTAAGGATAGATATGTGTAAGGTGGATATGTACCTGCAGTATCCTGTGTCTTTCAGCAGTAGTTTAGAAGAAATCCAATGAGTTTCGCCAGAACACTGTGGATGGTGCAGGTCCACCCACTTTCAGTGACTGCCTGTCTGGGGAATGTCCGACGCGTGTACACACACACACACACACTTTTCAAGCTACTGAGTTCACTGCTTAATGGAGGAATAATCACACGACTATCACAGCAGCTTGCTGACCTCACTAATTAATGGAGGAGTAATCAGGTACTATCTTTTTCTCTCTCCCACTCCCTCACATACCAGATTGCCTCATATTCCCAGCATCCCCTATGAAGTCAATCATTGATCAGAGTTAGACACAAAACATCTTTATTAAAAACAACGCAAGTCCCCCTGCCTTTGTTACAGTAGTGTGGGAAGAGGGTATTAACTTTTCCTCCCCTGTCTCTCTCTGCATGATTAGCTGTAAAAATGAACTTAGAGAGTCAGGGAGGAAAGTATTTCTTACTGCAGCCAAGTGGGTGTGTCTGCTACCATGATGATGCACATTGAGTGACAGCACTCTCAGCACAGGGGAAGACACACCCACAGGAACCTGCACAATTTCCCATGCTGCTGCAATCAAACGAAAGGGAATTCTGGGGAAAAAAGGTAGGGGGAGGGTTGGGGGATGGTGTACTTTAAAATAAAGTACTTAAAAAAAAATTGCTTTTTCCCCTTGAAGGTCTAAGTTCCACTTTAAACCATTGAACTTACACCACAAAAATGCATGCTGCTTTATAAATGACAAACATGTTCTACATGATGTTTTACACATTTTTCTATATCTATACCCAAACTATTTCTATATCCAAATTTAGTTTATGTAGATACACTAATGATGTCCAGTCTGCTATTGCCAATGAACCATTTTTTCAATTATTACCCTTGTTAGCCTATTATGCTTTTCATTATTTCAGTTTACTGTAAATTGTTCACGGTCTGGACACTGGAAATCAGGCCACATGTTGGTTTTCATCTTACCTGCCAAACCACTTTTGCATTTAAATAATGAGACAGACTGTTAGGCTTCCCTCTGAACTCTGGTCTCCAACGTCAAACGGTGTTCTTGAATTTGTTTGTGGGGCCGAACTTTGTGAGGTAAAATTATTCTTGCTATTGTTGGGATAACCTTTACACTGTACCAATCCTTCAAAGATGACAGATAGAATCTGCAAGATTCTGTCAGCCATCTTTAAAAGATGTGACTACGCACAGTCACGAGTGTATATAAAGCAGTTTTTTTACTGCCATACTCCCTATGATCACAGCTGAATCCCTATACTTAAGTACAGGGGGTCGGCCATGAGCTACATACATTTTTTGTTTGAAACAACTGTTTCTGATGCTGACATGGAGGTTCAATAAAGGGACAATCCCAATCCCAGGATTAGCCTATTATCAGCAAAGTTTGTACCCAGATTTACACTCTCCATATTATATCACAGCAATACAGATAAAACCTGTAAAACTATAATATTGTAAGGATTCACTCATTTACCTTAAAATTACATGCTAAAATGTTTGTAAATAATCTTATCCTGCCTAAACTTCAGTGTTCTACTCACCAGCTCCAAGCTTTTGTCTCTTTATTCAACCTGAAACTTTCTTTAAAACAGTTCTTTCTCCTATGCCAAGTTACAGTTCTTCACACACATCTTAATTTGCTAATTCAACCTAAGGAATTATTTTGCTCAGTATGTTAACCAGCTAAATTCCCTAAATATTTCTATGTTTATTTCTATTATTAGCTTCCCTTGATATGTTTGTAAAAAAGAATTACACATCATTCCTCCATTGTTTTGCTCTCTATGTTTATTATGTAAAGTTTTATTTGCTTACGTATACACACACTGTACATACCCATGGCACAATGCGAAGTTTTATTGTAAGTAAGCTGTTTAACCAATATGGCTCTATCTACCAATCTATTCCAATGCATATTTTGGAACTATGTTGAAATATCAGGAAAACACTGTAGCAGTGAATTAATAATAATAATTATATCATCTTCGGTTTACAAATAAGGGATGACTAGAATTGCTCAGAGATCAGCTGTGTGCAATGTATCTATTACATCTTGATTGTAGTAGAATGGTGCACATGGGAATGTTTAATTAGTGAAGGCAATCAGTGAGTTGTTGAAGTGTTCCTTAGGAATAAGTAAATTGTTGCAATGTCTCTGAAATGAGCTCCAGGTGTTGTAACTATTGAATTTTGAGTGAAAAGGGGACAAACATACAATAAATATATATAAAATCTGCTGCTCAACCACACTCTGCATATTAGAAATGTAGTGGTGCAAAAACAGTCCAGGGAATAGATACTGCTTGCATAAAATGATCCTCCCAAATGTGAATTGCTGGCATATAGCAAAAACAAACACACCTCCTTTTGTGTCTTTTATGTACGTTATTAATTACCTGGGCTATTGACAGCTGTATTTTTCTTACTTTATATGATAATGCAAATAAGGAACAAAGACTTCTGGGAATTTACCATGTTTCCATGGAAGCTCTTAGGAACGCTATATCTTTAAAAAGACTTTTACAGCATTCCAGAAGATAAATGCAAAACCATTGTTTATATGATAACGAAACAGGAATTATATGTATAACCTGAATGAGTATTCCTGTTAAACTACAATGATGTCATTGCTTTGGGATGTATTGCAAATAATTTATAGAAACTGTAATAATGACAAGATAGATGTATAAAAATATAACTAATACTTGTTTCCTATAACTGTACTAAGAATAAAAGGTCCACACTGTTCAGGTTTCATGAACTGTTTAATCATACTTTTTTTTGTGTGTGTGTGTGTGGTGGGGGGGACCTAGTTATAACTATTAATAATGGATTAAAGGGAAAGTTCAGTGGATAATTATTTTTAAAATTCTTACAGGGAGATTCAATAAAATTTATTTTTGTTTAAAATGGTGCTTATTTTGCTCCAACCAATCAGATCTGATTTAATATTTGAAAGTTAACCTAATTGGTTGGGGCAAAATTAGCACTATTTTTAACAATAAGAACTTTAATTGAATCTCCGTGTTAGTTTATATTACACATACATATTCCCTTCCGTTTTGAAAAATCAGTTGAATTGATACCCCTTGCTATTCCCTGCTATTAACATTAGTGAGCTGATGTTTCAGGTTCTGTAACGGTCCTTCTTCCCAGAATGCACCACATCCTTGAAATGTTCCTAACAGTAATTTCTACTGATTGGCTGTTGAGCGGCTCAAACATGCTCAGATCTCTACCGAGCAACTAAATCAACCCAGGTGCTGGGTCAAGGGCAAGACCATAACGGTCTCTACTAGGGGTCCTGCAAACAGGAAGTCATTACTTCATGAAGCATTTATTTATACACAGATAAAATGCTGAATGGGCAGGTTATGGTCATTAGAATGGAAAAATTCTGCTTTTTGCTTAAAAGTAAATGTATTTGCACTGAACTTCTCCTTTAATTATTGTTTTACATTTGTGACAAACCTTATTGTGAGCTCAAGGTATTTCTTTAAAGCCAGTAAGACACATTTTCTCCTCCCTTAGTTTAAGCAGTTAATTTGTTGCACCAGTTTAGACTTTCATTTGGCGCAATATAACACACAGTAATGGTTTGGCCCTCAAGATAAATGCAATTCCCATTCTCACAACTCAACTAATAGTACACAGTTGGGTCTGCTGTCACAATGTTTACACTGCTGTATACATTTTTGCCACGTTGCCTCAGGGTTGTATTTGCATGCTACAATACAATATGTCAGTTTATTTTTGCACATGTCTGAATAAACAGACACAGTATACATTGAATTCATGTATGTATCTTTTTCATATTAATTGGATGTTGTGGTAGTGGCCTTAAGAATAGACAGCACTGGACATAAGGAGGGCAGTAAGGGTGTTCAGGGCTCCTAATATTTACCAGTTTATTCTGGATTTACTCTGAATATATGTAGCTCAATATATCAATATAGCATATTGAATTGCCACCATTTTTTAGTTTTTTGCTGTGAATAGTAGTTGTAGTCACGGGGGAATGTGGGGATTTTTTTTTAGGAGGGATGGTGCCTTTAAGAGGGGGGTGGGTTGGGCCTGATTTGTCACTTCAGTTATATGGGACTTGCAATAAAATAATTTCCCCTCTTTAAAGGGGGAAGGACTACTGCAAGAGGAATAATAAAATAGCCCAGTTTCCCTGTTGTGTATATAAACCATTCACTTTTTTGAGGGAGTGGAAATCTAATGTACCCCCAGAGATAAACACTTTAGGCACATTAACAGAGAGGAGGGTGGGTTTGTGGGAATAGTTGGCCTTTATTATCTGGTAAATAGGAGCCTTAAAGTGCATACAGACGTGTAATGGCGGGGCTGACCCTGGCTGTGCATCTGTAAGAGGAAAGGGCATTCCTGCTGACTATGGGTAGGTCTATTGGGTGCTCGGTCGGGCTGTTTCACCGCCATTTAACCATTGTTGATAATACGACCAGGCAGATTATCAACAAACTACTACTTTGGAATGGATTCCACCACACACCAGATTTGACATTTAACAATCTTTATTAGGTCGACGTTTCGGGGCCCGCAAGACCCCTTTCTCAAGACAGATCAATATAAAAATACAAAATCACTGTGTTAATTACTGTGTTACTGTGTTATATTGATCTGTCTTGCCTTCCATATAATAATAATAATAATAATATAGGAAAATGTAGAAGAAAATATGGCACTAGAGTTGTTCTGTAAATTGTGTTGCTTTAGTATTTTTTTGTTGGATTTATAAACGTTCTTAAAGAAGAATTATTTTTCGTTTGCAGTAACTATTGTTTAGTTTAACTGTATATGTGCTGCAATGTTATTTATAAATTACTACCTGTCTAGTTTTGACTCTTCCTGTGTCAGTATTCAGTTACATTTTTGTTCATTCTGGAATCAGATGAATATTTCCTTAAACAAAAACCAAGGTAAAAAAATCATTAATTCTCTGCCATAAAACAGAAATTACACATTAACAGAACAAAACTGCTGCTTTCCATCCAAAGAAATACAAATAGTTCTCAAAATATCAGGAGTTAAAAAAGAAGTGAATGTTGTATATACACAACAGGGAAACTGGGTCACTTTACATGGATTTAATGAGGAGATTGTACAGCTCCCTTTGGGATTGATTAACTTCGGAATCTCGGCTGTCATAGCACAATTGTGAAGTGTAGACATTGATTTTTCAAACTAAACCAGAAACAATGAGTAAAAGGTTAAACACATAAAGAACACAATATTGCATGGTTCAACTCACAAATACCTTCTAGTCCCAAGGCCATATATTAAAAACATAAAATCCTTTATGCTAAAAAAAAAATGTTTAAAGAGCAATGAAGAATAAAAATAATCAAAATCTTAGTTTTTAGTTCCAATATTATTTCTCTCTTCTCTCATTCATGTCAAAGTTATTAGATCCCTCACTAGGCTAATATTCATTATGTTTTATACAAGATTTTTAGAAACTGTAATGTTATTATTTCAAAGGTCTTGTAGCATCTTCAGGGAAGATATATTCAATACTAGAAGAGATAATAAAGATAAAAGGTCATGCTAGCAAAAGGTTCTTTTGGGCTCCAAACTTCTTATTGCTGTTTCACTTGCCTTATTTGTCTAGATGCTAGACTTATAGGTTATTTTGTGCACAGGATAATCATATTCTAAATATACACAAATATATTTGTAAATGTATGAGTGATATCACCAGAAAATGTAAAATTCACCTGAAACACCTACACGGAAATCATATTGCAATACACAAACATGAATAAAGGAATCTGGAACTTTCTTGGATTGGAAAATAGACATTTATTGGTATCTGGCAATATAACTTTTCTCTGTCAAAATAACATTATTGTTTATTGAGGATTAACATTGCAATTTAGTATTTACATGCACAACCACAAAAAACGTGCTTTATCTTACTGTGGGTATATAATGAAACTTTAAGGTAACTACAAACATGTAAGTGCTGATGCTTTGTGACCTAAGTATTGTGAAACCTTGTGTGCATCATGTCAAATAAAAATATTATAATATTCACTGAAGTGTGCAATCCTTTTTGTCTAGTTCTGTTGTGAAGTTCTAAACTGGCCAAGCACTGATCAATTTTTTTTTTACTTAATCACTTCAATCAAATTGGTGAAAAAGGAATTCTGCTTATGTAACCACTATGTAACCCCGACGTTACTACCCCACCTTTCGTTTAGCTTGTACTTTTAATGCCTGTTTGCTGTTTGAAACTTAACCTGGCAACATTGTGCTGGTCAAGGTGTATTCTCTTCTAACCTTTATGCCTGAGTCCTTCATATACAAATAAACATGTAAGCATGTATTAGCTTAATTTGAGTGTATAAATCACCCTTCCGATATGGTGGTTCGGAGGCAGAGATGCCCCGGACCTGTTGCTTGGTGCTGTAATCCTCACTCTTAACTCAGTCATTGAGGCGAACTGGCACACTGTAACAAATAAGCTCCAGACTTAGTTCAATATATCCATTAAAACAGTATTTTATTACAACATGAATGAAAAAAACATGCTGGCCTGACGCGTTTCGAGCACCCCCGTGCTTTTAGCCATTGTTTCCATTGTTTCTGTATCTTGTTCATGGTTCAATAGAGTGAGTGCACTGTCACCCCTTGAAGGAGGAGTTTGGCTACTTACAGTAGATGCTACTGAACGCTATTTGTTAGATGATATCTATCGTTATTGTACTTGTATGTTCTACACATTTCAACTTTGAGTGGATATTAATTTAAAAACAAACTCCTACAATTCTAAGATACACATAAGTGCCGATAACCTTTACATAGATAAATATCCATAATTTCTTCCTTAAAGGACATATCCACCCTTAAAGGAGAACTAAACTTTTTTTTAAAAAAATTTTTTAATACAAATATCAAAGCTTTTCTCCCCAGAACACTTATACATTGTACAATTCTTCTCTAGTAAGTTGCATTTAGTACAAGAAATGGAGTCTAACTAAGAAGGTTTGGGTTTCCATGTTATTGCCAGTACAACCCACAGCCCATGAAATCGTGACTGAAAGAGCCACGCCACCTGACCCCAGTATTCACTGTCTCTATGCACAGATTATTTTACATGCATGAGTCTCCACACCAATATAGAAGTCCCTGATAAGACTTTGAAAGCTGCTTGTTAACCTGCAGTTTATTTACCATTCAGTGTGAGTTGCTGGAAAATAAACTGTAGGGGAACAAACATCTTTCAAAGTCTTACCAGGAACTTCCATATTGGTGTGATTATTATTCTGTTCCTTGCAAAAGATAAAGCTTCTAAATGTACCTGGATTCTCTGCTTATTCAGTGGTGGTCCCTAGACTTAAGGTGGCCATACATTAAGACAAATTTACTTACCCGACTGAGCGATCCCACAACATTAGACCAATCCTGCTAAAACCACCCTTCCCGTATGGAAGGGCGGTTTATATATGATTATTATTCTGTTCCTTGCAAAAGATAAAGCTTCTAAATGTACCTGAATTCTCTGCTTATTCAGTGGTGGTACGCTTGGCAAGGCTCCAGTTTTAGAAACACACAGTCAAAAAAGGTCACAAAGTTCAAATCCAAGGTTTAGTCATTATGTATTAAAGGGGGGTTTAGTTAGAGATTCAGTTTCTTGGTAACGTGTCATATCAGGTAAATAAGTAATAAAAAACATTTTTTAGAAAAAAAGCAATACCCATGCATTTAAACAGTTTCAATTATTAAACATAATATTTAACATAATTAACTTATAATTGCCTCTGTCGTACCCTAAGAGGCTGCGATCCCTTGGGGGGGGGGGGGGGGCTGTATCTTTGGGATCTTGGGATTAGTTCAGTTTCCTGGTTTCCCATTTAAATCTTAAGTTTATATTATGTCAATAGATTGTTACCTGACCATGTTTTAGGTATGTGATTTCCTTTTCTTTTTCCTTTTATTGTTTCTGTTGTTTTAGAGGGGGTAATTTGGTTTCGTAGATAGGTTTTTATTGTTTTAGCGGGGTGGGGTTTTCCTCATTTTTGTTGTTGTGTGGTTTTGTTTACGGTGAGATGATTTGGCTGTTTGCCATGGGTAGTCGTGAATTTCTGTAATTTTTTGTATAGGTAGATCCCAATCTTATATCTGGAAGGTTAAATTTGTGTAGGAAGTCCTGGTGGTTTTCTGGGTCTTTTAAGATTGTTCCTTCTTTCCATGCTTGTAATGAAAAGTGGAAGCCCCATCTGTATTTAACATTGTTTTCCTTTACTAACATTAGTAATTGTTTAAGTGCTCTTCGCTGTTGAAGGGTGCGATTTGATAAGTCTGTAAAATTTTTTATTTGGGTGCCATAAAATTCAATTGCTTTGCATTCTCTTGCTTTAGTCATGATTTTTTCTTTTATCATGTATTCATGCATGCAGCATATGACATCCCTAGGTATAGGGTCTTCAGGCTCTCTAGGGTGAATGGCTCTATGGGCTCTTTCAATTTTTATTGTGTTGTCTGGGGGTTGTCCCAGTAATGTGTTAAATATTTTTTGTAAGGCTTCCATAAGTTGGCTGGGTGGGATTGTTTCTGGTAATCCTCTTATTCTAATGTTATTTCTCCTTCCTCTATTTTCCGTATCATTCTCATGGTTTAATAAGTGTGTTATAATTGCTGACTGGGAAGATATTGTGGTAAAAAATTCTTTTAGGGTAGATGCGTGTGATTCTGTTGTTGTTTCTAGTTCTGTGACTCTTTCAGCCATGCCAGCTAAGTCCGTTTCAATACTTGCAATTTCAGACTTACAGGTCTGTTCTACTTTTGTGATTAAATCTGCAAAGTCCTGTTTTGTAGGAAGTGAGCGTATCAGGCTTTGTAGTGACTCTATGTCTGTGTTATTATTATCCAAAACTGTGGTTGTGCCTCATGGAGCATGTCCTGGGCGCCGCCATGTTGGATGGGCTGTGCGCCGCCATGTTGGATTGGGCTGTGCGCCATTTGCTCTGGGGAGTTCTTCTTGAAGAATCCCAATAGGCTTGCTGTTGCCGTTTTTTTATGTTTGGTGGGTGTTCTGGGTACTTTGTTCTTCCCCATAGGACTGTAGTGTTTGGATTTGGTCAGTTGAGTGCTGAGGAAATCAGCTATGGTCACGGAACTATCGTTTCATGCGACTAGCCTGGACAACGTTCAGACCATGCCCCCCCCATTCGTATTTTCAATGGATAGACTCCTGATAAATTTAAAACAGTTTAAAATGTGATCATACATTATTGAAATTTCCATTAGTCAGCACCAGTGACTACAGCTCATTGAGTAGATTTCTAACTAAAATCTAGTGCAGATTGAAGGTCAACCAATCATTAATTTTATGGGCTCCATAAAAATATGTAAAAACTCAAATATTTGAGTAAAAAAAAAAATGGTCAATTCTACAGGTCTCTGACTTGCTGGATTATCAGGGTTGGGGATGGTTAGGGATGGTTGGGGCTAATTAAAGCTACATTGTAGATAAACTGATAAACATGTTCCCTGTCAGAGTGTGTTAATCTCTAAAGCATAACTTCATTTTTTTGTAATTTTTCAGAACTACAGGCCACAGATTCTCATCCTACAGTATGAGAATGTGTGTGTGGAGAGTACAAGGACATTTTTTTTTAATAATGAGTAAACTGTGCTCGGATTTATACTTTATTAGTGTACAGAAATAGACCTGTTTGACTATACATTGCAGATTTAAGTAGTAATACAATAAAATTTTAGTGCTGAAATTATAGAACTTTCCTAACATAGGCTCATTAGCACATGTATAATAGTGTACGAAATTGTTTATCTAGGTGATGCACTGATCCCAGTCAACAATAAGTGATAAGATGATGTCATAGGAGTTAATTTGCATTTCAGGTAGATTCTCAGTAGAGAGGCTGGAGTTGATTTAAGATATAGCTTCCAAATGAACATAACTTGATTTTACAGTGCACTTATCCTTTAAAAATCAAACATTTATTACCTCAAACCCTTGGAAAGTATGGTGGGGGAAATGTTTTAGTATAGACTGCTATGGCAGCTTGCTGTCTTATAATGCACTAAATTTAATTATTTGTTGTACAAGATGGTAATGGTGGATAATATATCACTGGCGACTCAAGCTTAAAATAAAGTGAACCATTCAACAGGGCCATAAATACATTCTATTAGATCTGCTAAATAAAAAAGCATACTGTATCTATTAATTTATGTTTATATACTGTGTGAATGAAGATTAACTACTGTCATTTCCACATATTAAAGAAAAGAGAACAGAAGAATAAAATTGTGTTGTACTGTATGATTTAAATAATTTAAAATAATGAAGGCGTGGGCTGGGATGGGATGTAATTAAATTACATCATGACTATTTGGTGGTTGTATCTCAAATACAAAACATTAAAATTATTTTTAACAAAATTATATAGTATATACATGAAATTGTGCACATCTAAAAAGATTTTCGGGTATTTGGTTCATTGGATTCCACATTGACAATTAATTTTCTTTTTCATTCATTGTTTTGCAATGTAAGTATTGAATTTGAAGAACCCATTTTACATTTGGCAAACATACATAGAAGATCCCCCTGAACAATTCCTTAAAAGATCTTATATGTTTTGTTCTGCACTTCAGGCAGCTTACATCCCTGTTCTTTGCTTCACTGCTCAGAAATAAAAGGATAAACACCTGTCTGCAGAGGAAGAATCCATTTGCTTCTGTCTTAGTGTTTGATTTAAAAAGAAAATCTAAACAGACCATGCATTGACATTATTAATTGGACTGAGAATTTGCAAAATGTCATTAACCTTTCTTACTCGAGGGCTTTGCATCAATAAAATGAGATTATAGAGAAGTAAACATAGCACACACTGTATGTCTTTACTGTATCTTTAAAGGGCATGTCCACCCCAAAACTAGAATTTAACCTACCACTGGCCCACTGTGTAATGTTAAAAAAAAATCCTTACTGTACAACTTTGGTCCATATGGTTCTCCTGCAGTGCTTGTCCAGAGTCCAGGAAACAGAAGAGTAGGAGCCTTCCTGCCAAAAGGTTTCTGCCTCTAATCTGTCCTCCTGGAAGGATTGTGACATATGCAGGGGAGCTTCCCCCCCCCCATCATCCCTCTGGAGCCCTCTTTCCTCCGTGGTGCCCTACATCAAAACGCTTTTCACACATTGTAAGTGACCCTAGCCCACCCTCAACCACTAGGTTTGTTTGTCCTTCATTCCCCATGCGTTCTGTTTTGCTGGCAACTGTGTCTGTGATTGGCTACCTCTCAGCCAATCACAGACATGGCTGCAGTTCCGGCAAGCAGAGGGCCTGAATCAGAGTGCCAGGGAATCGAAGGATTGAAGTAGAGTTCTGCAGCTTTTTTTTTAACAAGCAAAACTAGTGGTTGGGGGTGGGCTAAGGTCCCCAACAATATGTAAAAAGTTTTTTTTTCTAGGGTGGACATACCCTAGATTCAGACACTTGGCTTATTACTAATAGAGTCAGTGTAATGAGAGAATTCAGACCCCCCCCCCCCTAGAAGTTAATTACTGTACTGCAGTGTATAATGTTTGTCATGTAATTGACCTTTGTCTCCATATTTCTTGTTGCAAAAGTATTATTTATTTCATTTACTGTACTGTAGCATCTAAAATGATTAATAAAGTAAAATGTTCTCAAAAGTTTATTAAAGGTATGATTTTCAATTAAAAAGTAATACCAGTAATTACACAGAAAGATACTATTTCTCTTGGCACAACAGTAATTCTACACCTTACCATCTGTTCAAAGGTTTGCAGTTTCTTCTTTAGATGTTTTTGCTTTATGACATTGTGAAAATGTTAATAGCTTTGTATATATTGTATGAATTTTTCCGTCTATTTGTAAATTAAGCTCCATTCACCTTTCTTCTGGCAGACAATGTGTGGTCTGTTTTAGAGAGATAATGAACTTCAGCTGAAAAGTTGACACATTCTGATACTTTTCAGCAGCATCTGTTTGCCATAATTACACAAACACAATAGCAAAAATGGAATAAAAATCTCAGCTCAAAACCTTTAAAGGAGGATATATATTATTATATAAATATATTACTATACTTACTATAAGAAATTGGTGCTCTCTAGGGTCTTCTACAAAAGTTTTAATTGTGTTCACAACACTACGAGCATATCAACCTGTTTCGATGCATTGGGTTACTACTAAATACTCTACATTATATACTGCAAAAAAATCTTGGATATAACATAATTAAGCTTTCAAAGCACTTGGACTTTTTCTTCAGGCATGATACAATATGGAATCTTGTAAAGCCCACTGTTTAATACATACAAGAACAAAGAATTTCTGACACTATACAGATGTTATCTTTTGCTCCCATGCCTCTCAATGGCTGTCTTAAATAAAACAGTTAATATACATTCATTGATCACAGCAGGTAATAAAAGAATTTGCAGGTTATACACCTGGTCAGACACACCTCACCTTAATTGTCAATGAAGGGTCTGGTATAAATTAGATATTTATTAGTTTGGGTGGTTTTGAGGAATTTGGTCTGATGAATTTTAAATGACATTTGGGATCTAAAATTTCCCATGAACACCATGACTTTTAGGTCTTTCAGGCTGTGTCCTCGGCTGCAGAAATTGGCACCCACAGGGACTTTTTTTATTTTTATTGATTTGAACCTGTGGGGGTTCATACTTTGCCTCAATGTCTATCCTGTTTCCCCTACATATAGACCTGAGGGGCACATAGCACATAAGATTGGGTATACCCCATTTGATGATTTGCAAGAGAAAGTTCCCTTTATTTCAAACCAATGATGGAAACCTGACATTGGTATCCTACCTCCAGTGTGGATGTGCTTACAGATTTCACACCCAACCCCATATGTATCCAAGTTATACCACACCCTCCATTGAAACTTAAAGGGTAAGTTCAGTGCAAATACATATGCTTTTAAGAAAGAGCAGTCACTTTCCATGACCTTAACCTGCCCATTTCCTGTGTATAAATACTGTAAATGCTACCAAAATAATGACTTCCTGTTTGCAGGATCCCTAATAGTGTTTGTAATAGTTTTGCCCATGACCCAGCGCCTGGGTTGATTCAGGTGCTTATTGGAGATCTGAGCATGTGTGACCACTCCAACAGCCAATCAGTATAAATTTCTGTAAGGAACATTTCAAGGAAGTGGTGCATCCTGGGAAGAAGAAGGACTGTTTAAACCAGAAAGTCTTTGTTCTTGTATGTATAAAAGAGTGTGCTTCACAAGAAGTAGAAGCCTAAATGTGCCCATACACTGGGCCAATGTTACGATCAATCCAGTATATTCGAGTAGACATTTCTATTGATTAGCCCAAAAACGGTATGTTTCCCTGATAATGCGATATAGGATCATAATATATATCATAGTTATGATCTGGAAAGTGTTTGTTTTTTTTTTAGTCGATTGGTTAAATGATTGTAGTATTTTCTGAAATTCCAGTTAAATGTAAATGAAATGTAACCTTGCAATAGACGACATAATAATGACTATAAATTCAATGTTGAACAATATGTATGGTACATCTATGTATAATTAACATTCTACAACTGTCTATGGTCGGTGTTACAATCACAATAACCTTTTTTTAGTGTATGGTCACCTTTACTTCAAAAGATTGCATTTTACATAATTTTAGTTAGAGAATAAAAGATATTATTTTATATACAAGATGTCTTCACTTTCATCAATTGCAAAACTGCTATTGTTGTTTAGCTGCAATTAAAATTACCATAATGCCTAAGCTCCAATACCTATTTACCAGCTTATTTCCCACTAAGACTTCAGTATTTAAATGGATATTTTTCATTATATTTAGGGCTATAAGGCACATCACCTTTCCCAGAAAGTTATAACCTGACTTCAGTCACTGGGAGATTAAAAGTTCCAAATATCTGGCATTATTACCATGTGGCCCAACTCAGACAACTTGTCCATTAGACAGTCCTTAATCTGACAGCTAGATTGAAAAAGTTGGACTGGTTACTTTGTACAGAAGTAAACAGAAGAAAATTAATGCAACTTACTGATTAATTCCTTCATTTCGCACAAACTTATAGCATTCCACAAAGCATTATACCAACCCTAACCTTTGGCTACAAGCACGCCTAATAAGGATCAATGATTACTTTGGTACCGATTTACTTTGACTTCTTCTTTTTGGCTTTATGATTTTACAGAATTACCAACCATTAAAGATGCTGGCTAGAACCCATGTATCCATTTATATTTTTTCTGCATTTTATAGGCCCACCATAGCATATTTATGGTTTAAAGACATTTATGTTTTTTAAATTTGTGTTGCTTTTGGTATGCTTTTACCTCCAAGCACTTGCTGGAAACTGCAATTGCTGTTCTGGTCTACCCCACCCTCTGCTTTCAGTTCAGGCCTGACCAATGGGAATACATGCTCTGCAAGATTGCAAGTAATTGGAGGTAATCCCAGGGATGAGGACCTTGCGATTTATGTCCTTATTCTGGGTTATTATAATGGAAGGGAGTGGGTTGTAATGGCATTGTTGTCCTTTAGTAATGTATTATAAAATTATCTGTGTTAATGGAACAAAGGTAAGGTCCACCAGAAAACAAAGTCCATTTTATAATTTATCTTCCATTAATAATCATTTTAATATATTTGCTTTTACAGGGAAAGGGGAACATGGGAAGCCATATCCACTTAATGAGGAAGATCAAGATGACACTGTTTACAGAGAAAATGGATTTAATATATTTGTAAGCAACAATATCGCGCTGGAAAGATCATTGCCTGACATTCGTCATCCAAAGTAAGTTATATTTAACCACTTAAGCTATAATGATATGAAAATTTAAAATTTTGTTGAGGATTTAATTAGTTTAAAAACACTATCGGGATTATTCAATAATAGTTCTTATTGTAAAAAATGGTGCTAATTTTGCCCCAACCAATTAGATGTTAGTTTTCAAATATTTAATAATATCTGATTGGTTGGGGCAAAATTAGAACCATTTTAACGATAAGAACTTTTATTGAATCTCCCTGTATATATATGTGACTGTTTGCTTGAGAAAGGGTCAACAGCCCGAAACGTTGCTATTTATGGATACAGATGTATGCTGCTATAGGCGTATGTATTAAAGCCTTTTTACATGCTATTGTGGTGCTGTAGTTTTGTATTGACTATATTATCCTATCCTATGGAAACTGCTGTTCCCGAAGGGGGGGTATATACAAGAAAATGCAGGATGCACTTACCGGTCTTAGTGAACCAGAAAAGGTGTTTATTCACCCAGATGAAGTTGACATGTTTCCGCCCCTTTGCAGGGCCATCATCATATATATTTATTTTGCACTGAGCACTTTATTTATACAATGTGACACTTTATATTAATTATGCATAATTGTTGTATCTTGCACACTATTGGCTCACACTCTCACTCTTATTGTGATGTTGGTGGATACGTATATAAGCACCTACCTCATTATGCCTCAGATGTTCTGATGACCCTTTTATTGTGCGTCTACCTTTATCTTCGAGTAGCACCGGGGTCCTATATACTTACCTTACCTATATTCGAAAATTGAGTGCCTACCAACTCATTTGGCTAAGAACCATTTTCGTTTTATGGATCAGTACTATGTTCAGTGCCAAGGCACTGCGATGGGGTCCAATGTGGCCCCTGCCTTTGCCAATTTATACAGGTCTATTTTTTACTGGTAATGGGTTCAGGTGTGCACCTGTTTAAGAGGTATAAAGATTATATATTCCTTAATTTAGGAAGGTGGTGAGGCTTTATTATGGGAGAGGATTGCTATAATTAACTCCCTAGATACTCCCATTAAACTTCAATATCAATGAGAATGAAATAGAGTTCCTTGACCTCTTAATCTTTAACTGATACTGATCGCAACACAGTGTTACATGCTACCAGTTTCCATGCCCCGGCCCTGAGTAAGGCTATACCATACACCCAATATCTAAGGGTATTTAGGAATAACTCTGAGGGTGAATGTACTGAGGTTCAACTTAAAGAGATGACCTGCCGTTTTATGGAAAGGGGGTATACTGCCCAACTCTTAAAAGAACAACTCACTAAGGCCTTATTGACAATGACCACTGAATCAAAACGTGAAAGGGATGCCAAATGTATGACGTTTTCAATGGACTTTTCTGTGATGAGCCAGGACATTGTGAACAAAGCGAAGGAATTGTGGAAAATCATTGAATGTAATGAATCCTTACCGTTTCAACATTATAGGATACGCTTTGCCAATCGGAGAGGTAAAACTTTGCATAACATGCTGGTGAAAACTGACTTAAATAGAATTATGAAGGTGGAAATGACTAAACCATGGGGTATCCAAACAGAAGCAATTCAGAGCGCACTCCAGTCTTGAGTATTCAAATCAATTTATTAAACACCTGACGTTTCGGTGTTCGTGCGACACCTTCCTCAGATACATGTTTAATAAATTGATTTGAATACTCAAGACTGGAGTGCGATCTGAATTGCTTCTATTTGGATACTATTACCATTGGCTATGGTTTTTTGGAGCAGCACCCAGCGATTTCAACAATATACTATAGGTGTGCGGGGGAACTATCTACTTCTAAACCATGGGGTACTCCTAAATTATTGTGCTTTAAATGTCCCAATTGCACAACCTGTGAATTCATGCTGACAGGCAAAGATTTTCCACACCCCAGGACTGGTAAACGCATCACTATTAATTATAGACTTACCTGTACCAGTTCCTTTGTTATTTATTTTCTTACCTGCCCATGTGGCTTATTTTATGTGGGGAAGACTACTACGTCTTTCCGGGATAGATTTGCCAACCAACGAAGTACGATAAGAGCTGCTCTCAACAGTCAGGTGTTGGATAATAAAAAAAAAAAAGTAAATTTGGGGATCAACCCGTGGCGAGACATGCATGCTAATTGATCATGTACCAGCCATGGAGGGTGATAGGGTGAGGAGCCTGCTACGATTGGAGGCACAATGGATTTCACGCCTACAAACGATGGTGCCCAATGGCCTCAATGAAATGAATAATCTGAGTTGCTTTTTGTAAATTGGATATTGGGTTTCTGTATCTATTGGTCCCTGTATCATCTTTGATACATCAGGGGTATTATTGCTATATAGTATCCCTGTTGCAACTGCCCCTGTTAGAGTGCTAAATTGGATATGCTGGCTTTGTTGCCAGTGCTCCTCTCTTCGTTGCTATCTGGGATGGACCGGTTTCGCTACACTTCCGTGATACATTCGTTTTGTTTACACCGTTGCCATGGAGTTCAGCCATGTGACCATGACATCAATATTGACGTCAGTGGGGAGGCCCGGCTGGACCTCTTTTTGCGAGGTTTTGTATGCTGGGATGCGACCAGAATGTTAGTGACCCGGAGATTTGCGTCTCCAATATGACTTATGATATGTTCTTGCTGTATAGTCCTCCTATTAGGATTGAACAGGTATTTGGATGCCGATTTCTAATATTATATTACTGCAGTTTTTATTATATTTTATGTATTTTCTATGTGGTTTTAGGGTTTTTCTGAGATTGGTGTTTGGGATATATTTTATTTAGGGTTGGGGTGTGATGATGGGTTGGTCATAGGGTGCTATTTAAACTGGATTACTTCTGCAGTATTTTAGTCCTGATGACGCCTTGTAGGTTGAAAACATCTTGACTGAATAAACTATTTGGATGTGTTTTTCTGAAGACCTGTGAGTGCTTCTATTTTTGTGGAGTTTTTGTAGAGAGAGAAGAGAGAGACCTTCTGATAACGGCCCTGAGGCTGAAACGCGTTAAGGCACAATAAAATTGTGGAGTTTTTTGAAAGCCCTTGGAGTTCTCTTCTTTGGATTTATATATATATATATTTATATTATATATAAATCCGAGAAACAAATGGCAGGCACACTCCCCGCGAAACAGGTAAGTGGAGACAAGGTCCCCTGTACTCTGGTGCTACACAGATCAAATAGATAAATATAATAAGAGAGTCCGTGCACTCAGGGATTTTCCAAACGAATTAACTTTATTGTGTTACATAAAGGCAACGTTTCGGCTCAGGTCTAGAGCCTTTCTCAAGCCTATCCAAACAAACACACTTCTGTGAAACCAATAAATAATGTGAGGGAGACTCCTCCCTGTACGTGACATCCGTGAACATAACATTTGATCAAGCTTCCATGACACCAATAGTAAATAGTTAAAGTGCTACAGTTACAAAAAAAAGATTTTTCAAAGCATTAAAATCTTAATAAATAGTGTAAAAAGTTAAGTACTAAAAAGTAAATCTAGGTGTACATTATTGTAAATCTGATAAAACATGATTAATGGGTAGATTAATGGGTAGTTAAAACACAGTGTATACATTGAATTAAATATCAAAGTGCAACATTCAAATAGATATTACTGAAAGGACACAATATAATATATTAAAGGAAATCTATAGATACCAAAGTGCACATTCTACCAGATAGTATCTCAAGTGTGTGAGAAACAATTCTAGACCTTGTTAGAAATACACTAAAATGGCATAAATGGGATTACTAAAATCATATTCCAATGGCATATTGGGATAACTACCTTACATTCATGGAATTCCATGAGACAGATTTGTGTTGAGAATCTAGATTTCACCTTTTGGGTAGTTTCCCCGATGTACACCAACAGTACAGAACCCTAGGATACGCCAGGATGCCGATAGTATCGGGGATAATTCTATTTTTTCTCCCTTAGCGGTTACCCTGACAAAATCCTATCTCTTCTTGTCTTGAAAAGAAATCTCTACAGATACTAATGATTTTTTGCAAACACTACATGATGTCTCATTTAATGGTACTGACCCACTTCTGCTAGCCACTATGGATGTATCCTGCTTGTATACATCCATCCTTCATTGTGAGGTCTTATGGCAGTCAAGTGGCTCTTAAATCAGGTGGACCCATAGTATGTGATTAATGTCTTTTGTACTTGAAAGTTTGGAATTTTCCTATGTAAAAAATATTTCTCTCTTAAGAATGAATTTTTTCTTCAGCTTTGTGGGACTGCGATGGAGTCGAATATCGCTCCCTGGCCTATGCCAATGCCTTTATGGCGGCGTTTGAGGATGGGCACGTCTATCGCGATGATCTCTTCCAGGCCCATTGTTGGCCTGGTGGAGATATATCGATGACGTGTTCATCCTCTGGCGGGGTGACAGATCTACCCTGTCGCGGTTCCAGACCATCTGAATCATTTCCATGAATGTATCACACTTGATTTACAAGTTAGTGACCCAGTCTATTCCTTTTCTGGATGTCCGATCAATAAAGGTAATGGTCAATTTTTTATGGGGCTCTATAGAAGCCCTGGACCGTAATCAGTTTCAATTTCACCAGCTATCATCCTCCTATATATTAATGTTTGACAGACTGGTTAATGAGCCAGAGAAAAAGGAGATTCAACTGGTGGAAATGAGCAAAAAATTCTATGCACAAGGATATCCGGATAAAATTGTTGCTCAAGCAAAGAAAAACTCGGATTGAGATCAGAGAATAATAAGAATAGGAACAGAATAGGCTTGTTTTTGTATCTCAGTTTAATCAAAATAGTAACAAAATAGCAAAAAGCATTAACAAATATTGGCATTTTGAAAGAATCATGTCCAGGGATTAATGAATTAGGGAACAGACCCTTATGTCTGTGTGAAGGTTCTCATTCATCCAGGTCATGGTATATCTGTTGTATCAATTAGATCAACTGACTTGAATTTAGTTCTTGAAGACGTTTCGCTAGTCATCCGACTGGCTTTCTCAATTCAGAATGACTTGTACAAGAATCTTTGGCAATTATGATCCTGGAAAATCCTAATTAGCATATCACAGCCAAGTGTTAAGGGCGTGATTGGATAGTGGCTAAGAGGTGTTATAGGAACACCCACAAGCTATTTCAAATCATTTTGGGGAGAAAACCCTCAAACTGTACAGCAATATGAAAGAACAGCAAGGAAATTGGCAGCCTACAGAAACCACCTGCGATTTAACCTCCGATGCAGACAACAAAGGCTATAGTACCATGCAGCATAAGTCTGGATTCCACAGTTTAAGGCATCAAGCCAAGCAGATACTGCAAACGCTCAAACACAGCTCCTAATGAACGGGTACGACAGACACATTTTAGCTGCCTGTGGCCATCTGGGAAAGAGTATGGAGTTCACCAAACAACGCAGCTTTCTCAGCATGGTAAGGCAAACAAAGGCAACAGAACAGTTCTCTATTCTGTCATCCCAGAACACCCCCAAGGAGAACAACTACCTGGATACAAAAGGAGGAAAGTGTCACTTCACAAACAAGGAAACGAGGAATGGGTGAGAAACTTGTCTAACAGGACCCTGACCCAGCCAGAAATGGAAGTCCTTGCTAAGGGCTTGAATTTTGCCATCACTCCTAAGCCATCCCTGTGGTGGATATTATAGCAGCCACAGAAGCCTCAATTCACAATAATAAGGTACCACAGAGTGAGCAGAACAACTTCGCCTTAAGGTATCTGCACCTTAGCCAGTGCTAAAACTCCTTCATCTAACCTGACCACACGAAAGAAGAGCCTTAACATCCCTCAAGAAAGATTCCAGTATCACCATTCTACCAGCAGACAAGGAAGATGCACAGTGGTACTCAACACCCATGACTACCATGATATACCATGCTCCTGGCCAATAACAACACTATGAGGCTTTAACAAAGGATCCCACCAGCCGTTACAAGAAAAGCGTCATAGACTTACACAACAGCTTCAAAAGATAAAGCCATTGATCGAGCATGTATCATCGCCTCTACCCTGGTGAGGCACATCCTGCATATATGGACTCCCAAAGATACATAAGGAAGGGCACCACTAAACCTATAGGCAGCATAAACCTGTAACATACAAGGTAGCAAAATACCTAGCCAACATCTTAGACCATTGGTGGGAAGTTCAAGCATCACATCCATAACTCTCAGGATTTCACCAACAAGATTAAGATATAGTACTCGGTGCAGAAGAAACTATGGTGTCCTATGATGTGACATCTCTCTTCACCTGTATACCCACCAAGGAGGTTGTTGACATGGTGAGAAAACGGCTAGCCAAGACAGCACTCTTACTAACAGAACTGATCTCAATCCAGAACAGGTGTGTTCCTTACTGGACTTGTGCCTGAATACCACCTATTTCAATACAGGGACTATTTACAAGGGAAAAAAACAACAAACTGGCTTTCTTGGACTGCTTGTAAGTTAAGGAAAATGGTAAACTGGGGTAGAGGTTTACAGAAAGCAACACACACAGATCAGTATTTGATGTTTGACTCCCACCACCCTTTAGATCACAAGCTGGGTGTCATCAGAAACCTGCAACACAGAGCTGAGAACATCCCCACTGCACAGAGGCGAAGGCTAAAGAATGAAACATCTCAGAGGAGCCCTTAAAACTTGTGTATCCAGACTGGGCCTTTGTCAAAAGAAGTAGAAGGAAAGAAAAGAACATGAATACCAACATGAAGGGGAAAAGCAAGACATGAGAAAGAACATGGTCATCCCATATGTAGCAGGGTCTCCGAGAAATTAAAAGAATTTTCAAAAACACTGTATCCGTCTGCTTTAAACCGAACAACACCCTTAGGGCAGCAATTGGTACAACGAAGACCCAATACGAACACACAGAAAAGCGACATCATATACCACAGTGCAGTGAGGAATTCTCTGATTTGTATGTGGGGACAGCACTGCATCAACGTATGGCCCAGCACAGAAGAGCCAATTCCTCGGGTCAGACTCAGCCGTGTACCTGCAGGACTACACCTTTGATAAAGGACATACCTTGAAGATTGTAATGTTAATATTTTGGCAAAGGAACGTGACTGGTTCAAGAGAGGTGTTAAGGAGGCCATTTATGTGAAATAAAGAAATCAAGCCTAAATAGAGGGGGGGGGCGGTTCGACACCAACTGTGTGCCATGTACAATGCTGTTTTGACACCTTACTCTGGGCGTTCCTATAACACCTCTTAGCCATTATCCAATCACGCCCTCAACACTTGCTGCTAATTGAGATTTTCCAGGGTACATAATTGCCAAAGATTCTTGTACAAGTCATTCTGAAGAGAAAAGCCAGTCGGATGACTAGCGAAACGTCTCAAGAACTAAACTTCAAGTCCAGTTGATCTAATTGAATACAACAGATAGACCCTTATGTCAAAAAAGAGGTAAAACTATTGGATCGATTGTGACATAGACAGTGCTCAGGTACTTCCCAAAAAGCACCTGGCTTAAGAGTGCCCGTATGGGCATGGCCCGTGTCTCAGTTGTCTGCAAGTCTGTATTAAAGGCCCTGTATTTACTAACCCTCAAATCAGGAGGTATTTAAACTTGGTTTAAAAACTCAATTCAGAGTTGAGAAAGACAGTCGGATGACTAGCGAAATGTTTTCAAGAACTAAACTTTAAGTCCAGTTGATCTAACTGAATACACAGATATACCATGACCTGGATGAATGAGAACCTTCACAAGCATCTCCCACTATACAGTATGGATTTTGTTTTTTTAATTGAACCTTTAATTTTTCAAATAAATTGTATCATTTCCCTGTATGAATACAATTTGATTATAATCAAAATTCAGTAATGTAACACGATAAAATAAATGTATAGCTATGTAATATACAGTAATACCCTGGGGATTTCTTTGCAGCTTAAACCAATGGTGCAAATTACTTTTTGTTGGATTTTGCAATCTAACATAATTAATTGAGGTTTAAAGGCCGGTGCTTTAAATTTGGCAAAATCATTTAAAATCTCAAGGATTTATCATGACATTAGCTAAACGTTACCTGTGCAAAAACAAACAGGGACCACAATCTGTTCTTTGAAAAGAGGGGATGGACTACCACATAATATTTGATAAAATTAACAACCATTGTAAAAATCAATGAGGCTCAATGTAATTGAATTTTAAACAACTATTTTTAACAAAAAACATCATTATAAATGGACCCAAACTCGGTTTTGAAGCAGATTTTACGGATCCGACGAAATTTGGACTACAAATTTACTAATTTTTCGGATTTTCCTGACCCGCAGAACTATTTTTGATAATTATTGAAATTTTTTTATTTTCAATAATAAAATCAAATGTTGGTATTTCTAGAAATTTTGAATTTACAAATTCAAAAATTTCGGAAAATTTGAAAATAATACACAGAATGGCAAAACGAGGTGCTTCCAGTGGGTTCAATGGGTCCGCTTGTGGAGTTTTTAAATTTTTGGAAACAGCAAGCGAAACATATTTCAGTGAGTTCGACCAACTCTAAGCATTATGTAATCATACAATTCTATTTAATACTGAATCAGTCTTTAAGATACATATTTGTATTAACACCTTTCTTATCCTACATAATAGAATACAAAAATTCTGGTATTCTGGTATACATTTTTTAAGCTGTTTATGGAGGAACACTAATTGTATGTTCTTATTAGACATTATTTTTCAAGTATAAATACTATACTAGTTAATATATTTAAAGGCCAACTACACTAAAAAAAAATATATTTATCTATACATGTAAGTAGCCCTTACTACTTGAGGTTGTGTCTGCTGCATGCCTTCAATCCAGTACATGTTTTGCTCAGGCTCAGTACCCCCCTCTTCCCTTTTAGCCTTCAATTTGACCTGTTTTTTTGTGAAATTAAGCATACCAACTGTCAAAACTCTGTCACCATTCCAGCTACAGCAAAACTGTTTACAGCAGAAAAGTTTACGATTACTTGATTGGCAGCTAAATGTAAGATGTTTTTCTGATATTTAAAAAAAATAGAGGACAGATTAAAAAACAAATGTACCAGTGGTGTTTTGGGAAGAATTATAGTTTGGTTTTTTGTATACAGTAGATCTTTGTTGTGTAAAATAAGCTAGTACTGTATAATGTAGTTTAAAGCAAAGTATTATATGCTTTTTAAATATTTTTTAACCAAAAGCATTCCAAACCATAAAAACAACTAGCTGAAATAAGTTAACTTTTCACTAACAGCCAGTTCACTCTCCCTTTCCCCCTTAGTACATGGATATATAAGAAGCTCATTGGGCATTCCTCTTCCCAGCGCTTGGATGTAGAACACCACAGATACTTGGCCAGAGGAGAGACCTGTCTGTTTAGGAATACTTAGAAAGGCAAGTGATATATTTTCTTAATGAGCAGTTTTTAGGCTAAAATGTCAGGAATAATCAGACAAGAAAATGAATAAGCAAAGACATTTAATTAGACAAAGAGGATCCTACTAGTTTGCAATATCTAATTTCTGTCAAAATTTAAAGGGATCTATAAGTATTTGCCTATGCATGCTGAACTTGCCTACATAATTAAAGTACTTTTCACCAATATCTTCAGAGTGTGTGGAGCAGGAGTCTATATCTATAATACTGTATTATTTCACAATGACATGAGTTTCAGGTATTGATCTCTACCTAGAGTTCACAAGTGAATATGCTGCTACAGTATATCTCTACATAGTAGGATAGACCAGAGAGACAAAACTAGTCAACTTTCCTAAAGAAATCAAACCAGGTCTTCCAGTAACAACCAAATACCCTATTAGTAAATCTAACAAACTGAATACTGGATAAATAGTCATTGTGATTCCTTCTAGGCTCAGAACAGAAATAGTACTTTATATTTTAGGACAGCTTAATATTTCCCTGTTCTATACTGTATAGAGTGTATTTTTTTTAAAAATAAATAAAAAAAGTGCTGAATGCCTGCATCTCACAGTTCAACACATTTTACTTTAAGATGTACTTTTCCTGTGACAGCCATAGTTTCTCTGCGAAAAAATTGAGTTTATTGATACATTAGTCATTTTTTTTGTCTCATTTGTACTTATTCTAATGGTAGTGAGTTATAAGAATTGCTAACCCCCATTGCCTTGTTTTTTTCTGCTTATTATGGTGTATATGGTAAAACATTTTAGATGAAAACAACAAAATAGATATTAAGCTGAAACCTTTTCTTGACTGAGATGATAACCATAACAATCTGAATATAAATCATATGTACCATAATTCCTTTTCAAACTGATGACAATGAATGAGTTTGTGGTATACAGTATAGAAGGAATGTTCTATGAACTGTATGTTAGATGATTAAACAGGCAGATATTTGTAGACCTTTGTGTTACACATTTGCACATTTCTGTTGATCTTTTGAATAATGTTTAGAAAATTGTATATATACCACAAATTGCAAAAGGTTTGTTGTAATTCACTATGGTATCATATTAATTAGCTTACAGGTTTAAACTTTACATGACTTTTGATATATTTTATTATTTTTATTCATTTTTGCCTTTTTTAATTACATATTATGGTAGTATAACACTTGGGCCAAATCACTGTTGTATTTTGCAGACTATAGGCTACACACTGATAAGAGCTTTGTACCTGATATGTGACACTGTATAATAATCTCAATAATGACAAAACGTTTTATTCCACTTTGTGTATTGAAAAGCTACCAACATTTATATTGAATGATCTACCGCATGACTGTTTTTGTAGGTATTTTTAAATCTCTATAGAATGCTGAGAAAGCTAGTCCCTTAATGTACTTTAAATGAATTTAGCCCCCAAACTGTGTATCATAACAAGATATTTATACAAGCTGTACAGCATGCACAGAGAGCAGTTAGGGTAAGTTCTCATCCATACTGTGGTATTGGACCATACATATGTCCTTATTTCCTGTTGCTAGTTACATAAACCTGTCAGGTTTCAATTAGGATATGGAAAGAGGTGCTGACATTTTCAACTTACTATTCTGTAGTTTTATTTTTTCCGTTTTCAAGCAAGAAATATTTTCATGGGAAACATTTAAACTTCAGCATATGCAAGTTATTCTATATGAATCTCCATTCTTATTAACTCATTTTTAAAGCTGACATAGAGACATAGCAAACTGCCTGAAAATGTGGTGTTGCCAGAAAGGTGCTTTAAATTATCAATAAATGTAGCAAAAGGCTATTAGTGGAGAGATTTATTCACCTGTAGATAGCAAAGCATAAATCACCAATTTGAATTATGTGGGATGTTATGTTAGCAAAAAATGAGACTGCATGTTAAGCCTTTCATAGTATATTAAACCAGTATTTAATAAGTATACAAAATTAAGTTAAATCCTAATTATTGTTTAGTGTTGAAAAGAGCAAAAGTCTGTTTATCACACACCCTTTTTTTTCCGGGGGACTGAAACATAAAGTTTTATTTAAAATATATGGATTCTATAAAAATATGCATTTAATAAAATAATATGCATTTTCTTCATGTTTACAAATATTTTTTGGTTGAGTGAATGAGGTTTATGCAATTCAAATATTCTGCCATTTTCCTCTAGTCATATTCAAATTTATGGCATGTGTTTGGATATTTTTGGGATTTTCTTATCAAATGTTTGCTGATGAGCTTGCTCTGCGCACTATTTCATATAAAATAGGTACATTTTCAACTTCTATTACCGGTAAGCACAAAAACTTTTTATTATAAGGGTGAAAAACACATATTTTTTTCGTCTTCTATTATTCGAACTTAGTCTAAAGCTGAACTGTCTAGCACCTGGAATGATTCACAGTCAATCATCTTACAATGAACATTTTCTCTGTGTAGTAACCATCAGACTATGTCATTCAGGGAGCTATATACTGACAGTATTTTTATATTCAGATAACTAGTCAACTAGCCCAAAAACCTGCTGCGTCTTTTGTGTAGAAATACTGCCATGTCAAAGGATCTGAATCAGATAAACTTATTGGTAAATTAGCCTTTGTTTAAGCCTTTTTGACATGGAAAAAATGTTATTTTTTTTGATTGAATAGTCTGCTATTTAGCTATACACAAAAGTGGATTCTTATAATGGGAAAGAAATATTTTTGGAGAAAAAATTACTACCAAAATATTCTGCTACAAAAAAAGATGTGTCTAAATCTATGGGTGGTCGTTCTTGAAGACGTTCGCAGTCATCCGACTGCTTTCTCAATTCAGAATGACTTGTACAAGAATCTGTGGCAATTATGTACCCTGGAAAATCCCAATTAGCATATCACAGCCAGGTGTTAAGGGTGTGATTAGATAGTGGCTAAGAGTGTTATGAACGCCCAAGTAAGGTGTTAAAACAGCATTGTACATGGCAGACAGTTGGTGTCGAACCCCCCCACCTCTATTTAGGCTTGGTTTCTTTTTTCACATAAATGGCCTCCTTAACACCTCTCTTGAACCAGTCACGTTCCTTCGCCAGTATGTTAACATTACAATCTTCAAAGGTATGTCCTTTATCCCTAAGATGCAGATACACGGCTGAGTCCTGACCCGAGGAATTGGCTCTTCTGTGCTGGGCCATACGTTGATGCAGTTGCTGTTTGGTCTCCCCACATACAATCAGAGCATTCTTCACTGCACTGCACGGCATATATGATGTCGCTTTTCTTGTGTTTTGGTATTGGGTCTTTCGGATGTACCAATTGCTGCCTCAGTGTGTTGTTCGGTTTAAAGCAGACAGGATACGATGTTTTTTGAATACCTTTAAGGGCATAGCACCCACCACTGGTTCAGATATGTTGATGACACCTGGGTTAAAATCCACCAGAAGGAAGTACAAGCTTTCACAGAACACATTATTGCGGTGGACCAAAACATTAAATTCACAAGGGAAGAGGTACAAAACAACAAACTGTGCTTTCTTGGACTGCTTGGTAGAAGTTAAGGAAAATGGTAAACTGGAAGTAGAGGTTTACGAAAACCAACACACACAATCAGTATTTGATGTTTGACTCCCACCACCCTTTAGATCACAAGCTGGGGGTCATCAGAACCCTGCAACACAGACCGAGAACATCCCCACTAGCACAGAGGCGAAGGCTAAAGAAATGAAACATCTCAGAGGAGCCCTTAAAACTTGTGGATATCCAGACTGGGCCTTTGTCAAAAGAAGTAAAGAAAGAAAAGAACACGAATCACCACAGTGAGGGAAAAGCAAGACAGGAGGAAGAACATGGTCATCCCATATGTAGCAGGGTCTCCGAGAAATTAAGAAAATTTTCAAAAACATCGTATCCCTGTCTGCTTTAAACCGAACAACACACTGAGGCAGCAATTGGTACATCCGAAGACCCAATACCAAAACACAAGAAAGCGATCATAATATGCAGTGCAGTGCATGAAGAATGCCTGATTTGTATGTGGGGGAGACCAAACAGCAACTGCATCAACGTATGGCCCAGCACAGAGAGCCATTCCTCGAGTCAGGACTCAGCCGTGTATCTGCATCTTAGGGATAAAGGACATACCTTTGAAGATTGTAATGTTAACATACTGGCGAGGAACGTGACTGGTTCGAGAGGTGTTAAGGAGCCATTTATGTGAAAATAAAGAAACCAAGCCTAAATAGAGGTGGGGGGGTTGACACCAACTGTCTGCCATGTACAATCCGTTTTAAACACCTTACTCTGGGCGTTCCTATAACACCTCTTAGCCACTATCTACACACACTTAACACCTGGCTGTGATATGCTAATTGGGATTTTCCAGGGTACATAATTGCCACAGATTCTTGTACAAGTCATTCTGAATTGAGAAAGCCAGTCGGATGACTAGCGAAACGTCTTCAAGAACTACATTCAAGTCCAGTTGATCTAATTGAATACAACAGATATACCATGACCTGGATGAATGAGAACCTTCACAAACACATAGAAAATACATAAAATATAATAAAAACCGCAGTAATATATATTAGAAATCGGCATCCAAATACCTGTTCAATCCTAATAGGAGGACTATACAGCAAGAACATATCATAAGTCATATTGGAGACGCAAATCTCCGGTCACTAACACTTCTGTCGCATCCCAGCATCAAAACCTCGCAAAAAGAGGCCAGCCGGGCCTCCCCACTGACGTCAATATTGATGTCATGGTCACATGGCTGAACCCATGGCAACGTGTAAACAAAACGAATGTATCACGGAAGTGTAGCGAAACCCGGTCCATCCCGATAGCAACGAAGAGGAGCACTGGCAACAAAGCCACAATCCAATTTAGCACTATACAGGGCAGTTGCAACAGGATACTATATAGCATATAATACCCCTGATGTATCAAAGATGTACAGGGACCAATAGATACAGAAACCCAATATCCAATTTACAAAAAGCAACTCAGATTATTCATTTCATTGAGCCATTGGGCACATCGTTTGTAGGCGTGAAATCCATTGTGCCTCCAATCGTAGCAGCCCCTCACCCTATCACCCTCCTGGCTGGTACATGATCAATTACATGCATGTCCGCCACGGTTGATCCCCAAATTTACTTTTTTTTTTTATTATCCAACACCTGACTGTTGAGAGCACTCTTATCGTACTTCGTTGGTTGGCAAATCTATCCCGGAAAGACGTAGTTAGTCTTCCCCACATAAAATAAGCCACTGGGCAGGTAAGAAAATAAATAACAAAGGAACTGTACAGGTAAGTCTATAATTAATAGTGATGCGTTTACCAGTCCTGGGGTGTGGAAAATCTTTGCCTGTCAGCATGAATTCACAGGTTGTGCAATTGGGACATTTAAAGCACAATAATTTAGGAGTACCCCATGGTTTAGAAGTAGATAGTTCCCCCGCACACCTATAGTATATTGTTGAAATCGCTGGGTGCTGCTCCAAAAAACCATAGCCAATGGTAATAGTATCCAAATAGAAGCAATTCAGAGCGCACTCCAGTCTTGAGTATTCAATCAATTTATTAAACATGTATCTGAGGAAGGTGTCGCACGAACACCGAAACGTCAGGTGTTTAATAAATTGATTTGAATACTCAAGACGGGAGTGCGCTCTGAATTGCTTCTGTTTGGATACCCATGGTTTAGTCATTTCCACCTTCATAATTCTATTTAAGTCAGTTTTCACCAGCATGTTATGCAAAGTTTTACCTCTCCGATTGGCAAAGCGTATCCTATAATGTTGAAACGGTAAGGATTCATTACATTCAATGATTTTCCACAATTCCTCGCTTTGTTCACAATGTCCTGGCTCATCACAGAAAGTCCATGAAAACGTCATACTTTGGCATCCCTTCACGTTTTGATTCAGTGGTCATTGTCAATAAGCCTTAGTGAGTTGTTCTTTTAAGAGTTGGGCAGTATACCCCCTTTCCATAAACGGCAGGTCATCTCTTTAAGTTGAACCTCAGTACATTCACCCTAGAGTTATTCCTAAATACCCTTAGATATTGGGTGTATGGTATAGCCTTACTCAGGGCGGGCATGGAAACTGGTACATGTAACACTGTTGCGATCAATCAGTTAAAGATTAAGAGGTCAAGGAACTCATTTCATTCTCATTGATATTGAAGTTTATGGGAGTATCTAGGAGTTAATTATAGCAATCCTCTCCCATATAAAGCTCACCACCTTCCTAAATTAAGGAATATATAATCTTTATACCTCTTAACAGTGCACACCTGAACCCTTACCAGTAAAAAATAGACCTGTATAAATTGGCAAAGGCAGGGGCCACATTGGACCCCATCGCATGCCTTGGCACTGAACATAGTACTGATCCATAAAACGAAATGGTTCTTAGCCAAATGAGTTGGTAGGCACTCAATTTTCGAATATAGGTAAGGTAAGTATATAGGACCCCGGTGCTACTCGAAGATAAAGGTAGACGCACATAAAAGGGTCATCAGAACATCTGAGGCATAATGAGGTAGGTGCTTATATACGTATCCACCAACATCACAATAAGAGTGAGAGTGTGAGCCAATAGTGTGCAAGATACAACAATTATGCATAATTAATATAAAGTGTCACATGTATAAAAAAGTGCTCAGTGCAAAATAAATATATATGATGATGGCCCTGCAAAGGGGCGGAAACATGTCAACTTCATCTGGGTGAATAAACACCTTTTCTGGTTCACTAGACCGGTAGTGCATCCTGCATTTTCTTGTATATACCCCCCCTTCGGGAACAGCAGTTTCCATAGGATAGGATAATATAGTCAATACAAAACTACAGCACCACAATAGCATGTAAAAAGGCTTTAATACATACGCCTATAGCAGCATACATCTGTATCCATAAATAGCAACGTTTCGGGCTGTTGACCCTTTCTCAAGCAAACAGTCACATATTATATCAGGGAGATTCAATAAAAGTTCTATCGTTAAAATGGTTCTAATTTTGCCCCAACCAATCAGATATATTAAATATTTGAAAACTACATCTATTGGTTGGGCAAAATTAGCACCATTTTTTACAATAAGAACTATTATTGAATAATCCCGATAGTGTTTTTAAACTAATTAAATCCTCACAAAATTTTAAATTTTCATATCATTATAGCTTAAGTGGTTAAATAAACTTACTTTGGATGACGAATGTCAGGCAATGATCTTTCCAGCGCGATATTGTTGCTTACAAATATATTAAATCCATTTTCTCTGTAAACAGTGTCATCTTGATCTTCCTCATTAAGGATATGGCTTCCCATGTTCCCCTTTCCCTGTAAAGCAAATATATTAAAATGATTATTAATGGAAATAAATTATAAAATGGACTTTGTTTTCTGGTGGACCTTACCTTTGTTCCATTACACAGATATTTTATAATACATTACTAAGAGACAACAATGCCATTACAACCCACTCCCTTCCATTATAATAACCCGAATAAGAACATAAATCGCAAGGTCCTCATCCCTGGGATTACCTCCAATTACTTGCAATCTTGCAGAGCATGTATTCCCATTGGTCAGCGTGAACTGAAAGCAGAGGGTGGGGTAGACCAGAACAGCAATTGCAGTTTCCAGCAAGTGTGGAGGTAAAAGCATACCAAACAACACAAATTTAAAAAAATAAATGTCTTTAAACCATAAATATGCTATGGTGGGCCATAAATGCAGAAAAAATATAAATGGATACATGGGTTCTAGCCAGCATCTTTAATGGTTGGTAATTCTGTAAAATCATAAAGCCAAAAAGAAGAAGTCAAAGTAAATCGGTACCAAAGTAATCATTGATCCTTATTAGGCGTGCTTGTAGCCAAAGGTTAGGGTTGGTATAATGCTTTGTGGAATGCTATAAGTTTGTGCGAAATGAAGGAATTAATCAGTAAGTTGCATTAATTTTCTTCTGTTTACTTCTGTACAAAGTAACCAGTCCAACTTTTTCAATCTACTGTCAGATTAAGGACTGTCTAATGACAAGTTGTCTGAGTTGGGCCACTGGTAATAATGCCAGATATTTGGAACTTTTAATCTCCCAGTGACTGAAGTCAGGTTATAACTTTCTGGAAAGGTGATGTCCTTATAGCCCTAAATATAATAAAATATCCATTTAAATACTGAAGTCTTAGTGGGAATAACTGTGAAATAGGTATGGAGCTTAGCATTATGGTAATTTTAATGGCAGCTAAACAACAATAGCAGTTTTGCAATTGATGAAAGTGAAGACATCTTGTATATAAAATAATATCTTTTATTCTCTAACTAAAATTATGTAAAATGCAATCTTTTGAAGTAAAGGTGACCATACACTAAAAAAAGGTTATTGTGATGTAACACCGACCGAATAGACAGTTGTAAATGTTAATTATACATAGATGTACCATACATATTGTTCAACATTGAATTTTAGTCATTATTATTGTTCTATTGCAAGTTACATTTCATTTACATTTAACTGGAATTTCAGAAAATACTACAATCATTTAACCCAATCGACTAAAAAAAAACAAAACACTTTCCAGATCTAACTATGAATATTATTATGATCCTATATCGCATTATCAGGGAAACATACCGTTTTTGGGCTAATCAATAGAAATGTCTACTCGAATTACTGGATTGATCGTAACATTGGCCCTGTAGGGCACATTTAGGCTTCTACTTCTTGTGAAGCACACTCTTTTATACATACAAGAACAAAGACTTTCTGGTTTAAACAGTCCTTCTTCTTCCCAGGATCACCACTTCCTTGAAATGTTCCTTACAGAAATTTATACTGATTGCTGTTGGAGTGGTCACACATGCTCAGATCTCCAATAAGCACCTGAATCAACCCAGGCGCTGGGTCATGGGCAAAACTATTACAAACACTATTAGGATCCTGCAAACAGGAAGTCATTATTTTGGTAGCATTTACAGTATTTATACACAGGAAATGGGCATGTAAGGTCATGGAAGTGACTGCTCTTTTCTAAAGCATATGTATTTGCACTGAACTTACCCTTTAAGTTTCAATGGAGGGTGTGTTAAGACTTGGAATACATATGGGTGGGTGTGGTTGTGTGTGTTGGTTTTTTGGTTTTGGTAATAGCGTGTGGCGTGAAGGTCGTTTGTCCACTGTTTCGGTGTGTGTTGTGAGATTCGGGGATAACCAATGTCAGGGTTTCCATCATTGGTTTGAAATAAGGGAACTTCTCGTCAAATCATCAATGGTGGTGGTAGTGTACCAGATTGTGTTTGGGTGGCGATGGTGTTGTGGGTTGTTTTGTTGCCGGTGTGGGTGTTGTCGGGTGGGGGGCGTTGGCAGGCGAGTAGGTGGGGGGGTAGGAAGAGAGAAAAGAAAGGAAAGGATAGGAGGAAGGGGGTGGGGGGGAGAAAAGAGAGAAAAGAAAAAGGAAAAGGTGTGTGTGGAAAGAGGAGGAAAAAAGAGAAGAGGAGGGAGAAGAGAGAGAAATTAGAAAGAGAGAGAGAAAGGGTGTTGAAGGTGGTTTGGAGGTGAGGGGTGGGGGTGGGGGGTGAAGTATGGGAGGTTGGGGTGGTGGGTGGGTGGTGAGAGGGGAGGGGGTAGAAAAGAAAAGAGAAAAGGAAAAAGGGGGGTGGGAATAAAAAGAAGGTGTGAGGTGTCTTTTGGTGGGTTGTGAGTGTTTGTGTGGTGGAGTGGGGTATGTGTATGGTGTTGGGTGTGTTGGGGGGGGTGGGGTAGGGGTTGGTGGGGTGGAGGGAGGGGGGTGTGGTTGTGGGTGGGGGGGGGGGGGGGGTGGTTGGGGAAAAGGAAAAAGGGGTTGGGGGTTGGTTGGAATAGTAAGGGAGAAAAAAGGAGGAGATAATATAAAGAAGAAGAGAAGAAAAAAAAGAGAAAGTAAAAAATAGAGTGGGGTTTGGGGTGTTGGATGGTAATGGGAGTTTGGGGGGGGGTGAGAGCTAAGAGAAGATGTGGGGGTTTGTGGTGTAAATGGGTGATTGGAGGGAGTGGTGGTGGGTGGTCGTTGGGTGGGAATGAGAGATGAATAGAGGAGATAAAACATTTTTAGAGGAATTGAGTGAGTCCTCGGGGGGGGGGGTTTTGTGTGGTGGGGGGGTGGGGGGGGGGATTTGGTTGAGGATGGGTGAGTTGGTGGATGGTAGGAGGGGTGGTCTCTGGGTTGTTTAAATAAAGAGATGGATGAACTACATTTCAAGTCCAGTTGATCTAATTGAATACAACAGATATATTTTCTATGTGGTTTTAGGGTTTTTCTGAGATTGGTGTTTGGGATATATTTTATTTAGGGTTGGGGTGTGATGATGGGTTGGTCATAGGGTGGCTATTTAAACTGGATTACTTCTGCAGTATTTTAGTCCTGATGACGGCCTTGTAGGTTGAAACATCTTGACTGAATAAACTATTTGGATGTGTTTTCTGAAGACCTGTGAGTGCTTCTATTTTTTGTGGAGTTTTTGTAGAGAGAGAGAGAGAGAGACCTTCTGATAACGGCCCTGAGGGCTGAAACGCGTTAAGGCACAATAAAATTGGTGGAGTTTTTTGAAAGCCCTTGGAGTGCTCTTTCTTTGGATTTATATATATATATATATATATATATATATATATATATATATAATCCGAGAAACAAATGGCAGGCACACTCCCAGCGGAAACAGGTAAGTGGAGACAAGGTCCCCTGTACTCTGGTGCTACAAGCAGATCAAATAGATAAATATAATAAGAGAGTCCCGTGCACTCAGGGATTTTCCAAACGAATTAACTTTATTGTGTTACATAAAGGCAACGTTTCGGCTCAGGTCTAGAGCCTTTCTCAAGCCTATCCAAACAAACACACTTCTGTGAAACCAATAAATAATGTGAGGGAGACTCCTCCCCTGTACGTGACATCCGTGAACATAACATGTGATCAAGCTTCCATGACACAAATAGTAAATAGTTAAAGTGCTACTAGTACAAAAAAAAGATTTTTCAAAGCATTAAAATCTTAATAAATAGTGTAAAAAGTTAAGTACTAAAAAGTAAATCTAGGTGTACATTATTGTAAATCTGATAAAACATGATTAATGGGTAGATTAATGGGTAGTTAAAACACAGTGTATACATTGAATTAAATATCAAAGTGCAACATTCAAATAGATATTACTGAAAAGGACACAATATAAATATATTAAAAGGAAATCTATAGATACCAAAGTGCAACATTCTACCAGATAGTATCTCAAGTGTGTGAGAAACAATTCTAGACCTTGTTAGAAATACACTAAAAATGGCATAAATGGGATTACTAAAATCATATTCCAATGGCATATTGGGATAACTACCTTACATTCATGGAATTCCATGAGACAGATTTGTGTTGAGAAATTCTAGATTTCACCTTTTGGGTAGTTTCCCCGATGTACACCAACAGTACAGAACCCTAGGATACGCCAGGATGCCCGATAGTATCGGGGATAGATTCTATTTTTTCTCCCTTAGCGGTTACCCTTGACAAAATCCTATCTCTTCTTGTCTTGAAAACGAAATCTCCTTACAGATACTAATGATTTTTTGCAAACACTACATGATGTCTCATTTAATGGTACTGACCCACTTCTGCTAGCCACTATGGATGTATCCTGCTTGTATACATCCATCCTTCATTGTGAGGGTCTTATGGCAGTCAAGTGGCTCTTAGAATCAGGTGGGACACATAGTAGTGGATTAATGTCTTTTGTACTTGAAAGTTTGGAATTTTTCCTATGTAAAAATAATTTCTCCTTTAAGAATGAATTTTTTCTTCAGCTTTGTGGGACTGCGATGGAGTCGAATATCGCTCCCTGGCCTATGCCAATGCCTTTATGGCGGCGTTTGAGGATGGGCACGTCTATCGCGATGATCTCTTCCAGGCCCATTGTTTGGCCTGGTGGAGATATATCGATGACGTGTTCATCCTCTGGCGGGGTGACAGATCTACCCTGTCGCGGTTCCATGACCATCTGAATCATTTCCATGAATGTATCACACTTGATTTACAAGTTAGTGACCAGTCTATTCCTTTTCTGGATGTCCAGATCAATAAAGGTAATGGTCAATTTTTTATGGGGCTCTATAGGAAGCCCATGGACCGTAATCAGTTGCTCAATTTCACCAGCTATCATCCTCCATATATATTAAGTGTTGACAGACTGGTTAATGAGCCAGAGAAAAAGGAGATTCAACTGGTGGAAATGAGCAAAAAATTCTATGCACAAGGATATCCGGATAAAATTGTTGCTCAAGCAAAAGAAAAACTCGGATTGAGATCAGGAGAGATAATAAGAATAGGAACAGAGATAGGCTTGTTTTTGTATCTCAGTTTAATCAAAATAGTAACAAAATAGCAAAAAGCATTAACAAATATTGGCATATTTTGAAAGAATCATGTCCAGGGATTAATGAATTTAGGGAACAGACCCTTATGTCTGTGTGAAGGTTCTCATTCATCCAGGTCATGGTATATCTGTTGTATTCAATTAGATCAACTGGACTTGAAGTTTAGTTCTTGAAGACGTTTCGCTAGTCATCCGACTGGCTTTCTCAATTCAGAATGACTTGTACAAGAATCTTTGGCAATTATGTATCCTGGAAAATCCTAATTAGCATATCACAGCCAAGTGTTAAGGGCGTGATTGGATAGTGGCTAAGAGGTGTTATAGGAACACCCACAAGCATATTTCAAATCATTTTGGGGAGAAAACCCTCAAACTTGTACAGCAATATGAAAGAACAGCAAGGAAATTGGCAGACTACAGAAACCACCTGCGATTTAAACTCCGATGCAGACAACAAAGGCTAGTACCATGCAGCATAAGTCTGGATTCCACAGTTAAAGGCATCAGAGCCAAGCAGATACTGCAAACGGCTCAAACACAGCTCCTAAATGAACGGGTACGACAGACACATTTTAGCTGCCTGTGGCCATCTGGGAAAGAGTGATGGAGTTCACCAAACAAGCGCAGCTTTCTCAGCATGGTAAAGGCAAACAAAGGCAACAGAACAAGTTCTCTATTCTGTCATCCCAGAACACCCCCAAAGGAGAACAACTACCTTGGATACAAAAGGAGGAAAGTGTCACTTCATCAAACAAGGAAACGAGGAATGGGTGAGAAACTTGTCTAACAGGACCCTGACCCAGCCAGAAATGGAAGTCCTTGCTAAGGGCTTGAATTTTGCCATCACTCCTAAAGCCATCCCTGTGGTGGATATTATAGCAGCCACAGAAGCCTCAATTCACAATAATAAGGTACCACAGAGTGAGGCAGAACAACTTCGCCTTAAGGTATCTGCAGCCTTAGCCAGTGCTAAAACTCCTTCATCTAACCTGACCACACAGGAAAGAAGAGCCTTAACATCCCTCAAGAAAGATTCCAGTATCACCATTCTACCAGCAGACAAGGGAAGATGCACAGTGGTACTCAACACCTCAGACTACCATGATAAGGTGACCATGCTCCTGGCCAATAACAACACATATGAGGCTTTAACAAAGGATCCCACCAGCCGTTACAAGAAAAGCGTCATAGACTTACTACAACAGCTTCAAAAGGATAAAGCCATTGATCGAGCAATGTATCATCGCCTCTACCCTGGTGAGGCACATCCATGCATATATGGACTCCCAAAGATACATAAGGAAGGGGCACCACTAAGACCTATAGGCAGCATAAACTCTGTAACATACAAGGTAGCAAAATACCTAGCCAACATCTTAGGACCATTGGTGGGAAGTTCTAAGCATCACATCCATAACTCTCAGGATTTCACCAACAAGATTGAAGATATAGTACTCGGTGCAGAAGAAACTATGGTGTCCTATGATGTGACATCTCTCTTCACCTGTATACCCACCAAGGAGGTTGTTGACATGGTGAGAAAACGGCTAGGCCAAGACAGCACTCTTACTAACAGAACTGATCTCAATCCAGAACAGGTGTGTTCCTTACTGGACTTGTGCCTGAATACCACCTATTTCAAATACAGGGACTATTTACAAGGGAAGAAAAACAACAAACTGGCTTTCTTGGACTGCTTGGTAGAAGTTAAGGAAAATGGTAAACTGGAAGTAGAGGTTTACAGAAAGCAAACACACACAGATCAGTATTTGATGTTTGACTCCCACCACCCTTTAGATCACAAGCTGGGTGTCATCAGAAACCTGCAACACAGAGCTGAGAACATCCCCACTAGCACAGAGGCGAAGGCTAAAGAAATGAAACATCTCAGAGGAGCCCTTAAAACTTGTGGATATCCAGACTGGGCCTTTGTCAAAAGAAGTAGAAGGAAAGAAAAGAACATGAATACCAACAGTGAAGGGGAAAAGCAAGACATGAGAAAGAACATGGTCATCCCATATGTAGCAGGGGTCTCCGAGAAATTAAGAAGAATTTTCAAAAAACACTGTATCCCTGTCTGCTTTAAACCGAACAACACACTTAGGGCAGCAATTGGTACACACGAAAGACTCAATACTGAAACACAAGAAAAGCGACATCATATACACAGTGCAGTGAAGAATTCTCTGATTTGTATGTGGGTGAAACAGCAACTGCATCAACGTATGGCCCAGCACAGAAGAGCCAATTCCTCGGGTCAGGACTCAGCCGTGTACCTGCAGGACATACCTTTGATAAAGGACATACCTTTGAAGATTGTAATGTTAATATTTTGGCAAAGGAACGTGACTGGTTCAAGAGAGGTGTTAAGGAGGCCATTTATGTGAAAATAAAGAAATCAAGCCTAAATAGAGGGGGGGCGGTTCGACACCAACTGTGTGCCATGTACAATGCTGTTTTGACACCTTACTCTGGGCGTTCCTATAACACCTCTTAGCCATTATCCAATCACGCCCTCAACACTTGGCTGCTAATTGAGATTTTCCAGGGTACATAATTGCCAAAGATTCTTGTACAAGTCATTCTGAATTGAGAAAGCCAGTCGGATGACTAGCGAAACGTCTTCAAGAACTAAACTTCAAGTCCAGTTGATCTAATTGAATACAACAGATAGACCCTTATGTCAAAAAAGAGGTAAAACTATTGGATCGATTGTGACATCGACAAGTGCTCAGGTACTTCCCAAAAAGAACACCTGGCTTAAGAGTGCCCGTATGGGCATGGCCCGTGTCTCAGTTGTCTGCAAGTCTGTTATTAAAGGCCCTGTATTTACTAACCCTCAGAATCAGGAGGTATTTAAACTTGGTTTAAAAACTCAATTCAGAGTTGAGAAAGCCAGTCGGATGACTAGCGAAATGTTTTCAAGAACTAAACTTTAAGTCCAGTTGATCTAACTGAATACAACAGATATACCATGACCTGGATGAATGAGAACCTTCACAAGCATCTCCCACTATACAGTATGGATTTTGTTTTTTAAATTGAACCTTTAATTTTTCAAATAAATTGTATCAATTTCCCTGTATGAATACAATTTGATTATAATCAAAATTCAGTAATGTAAACACGATAAAATAAATGTATAGCATATGTAATATACAGTAATACCCTGGGGATTTCTTTGCAGCTTAAACCAATGGTGCAAATTACTTTTTGTTGATTTTTGCAAATCTAACATAATTAATTGAGGTTTAAAGGCCGGTGCATTAAATTTGGCAAAATCATTTAAAATCTCAAGGATTTAATCATGACATTAGCTAAACGTTACCTGTGCAAAAACAAACAGGGACCACAATCTGTTCTTTGAAAAGAGGGGATGGACTATCCACATAATATTTGATAAAATTAACAACCAATTGTAAAAATCAATGAGGCTCAATGTAAATTGAATTTTAAAACAACTATTTTTAACAAAAAAACATCATTATAGATGGACCCAAACTCGGTTTTGAAGCAGATTTTACGGATCCGACGAAATTTGGACATACAAATTTACTAATTTTTCGGATTTTCCTGACCCGCAGAACTATTTTTGATAATTATTGAAATTTTTTTAATTTTCAAATATAAAAATCAAATGTTGGTATTTCTAGAAATTTTGAATTTACAAATTCAAAAATTTCGGAAAATTTGAAAATAATACACAGAATGGCAAAACAGGAGGTGCTTCCAGTGGGTTCAATGGGTCCGCTTGTGGAGTTTTTAAATTTTTGGAAACAGCAAGCGAAACATATTTCAGTGAGTTCGACCAACTCTAAGCATTATGTAATCATACAATTCTATTTAATACTGAATCAGTCTTTAAGATACATATTTGTATTAACACCTTTCTTATCCTACATAATAATGAATTACAAAAATTCTGGTATTCTGGTATACATTTTTTAAGCTGTTTATGGATTGAAGCGACTAAATTGTATGTTCTTTATTAGACATTATTATTTCAAGTATAAATACTATACTTAGTTAATAATATTTAAAGGCCAACTACACTAAAAAAAATAATTTACATGTAAGTAGCCCTTACTACTTGAGGTTGTGTGCTGCTGCATGCCTTCAATCCAGTACATGTTTTGCTCAGGCTCAGTACCCCCCTCTTCCTCTTTTAGCCTTCAATTTGACCTGTTTTTTTGTGAAATTAAGCATACCAACTGTCAAAACTCTGTCACCATTCCAGCTACAGCAAAACTGTTTACAGCAGAAAAGTTTACGATTACTTGATTGGCAGCTGAAATGTAAGATGTTTCTGATTGATATTTAAAAAAAAATAGAGGACAGATTAACAAACAAATGTACAGTGGTGTTTTGGAAGAATTATAGTTTGGTTTTTTGTATACAGTAGATCATTTGTTGTGTAAAATAAGGCTAGTACTGTATAATGTAGTTTAAAGCAAAGTATTATATGCCTTTTTAAATATTTTTTAACCAAAAGCATTCCAAACCATAAAAACAACTAGCTGAAATAAGTTAACTTTTTCACTACAGCCAGTTCACTCTCCCTTTCCCCCTTAGTACATGGATATATAAAGTAGCTCATTGGGCAATTCATCTTCCCAGCGCTTGGATGTAGAACACCACAGATACTTAGCCAGGAGAGAGACCTGTCTGTTTAGGAATTACTTAGAAAGGCAAGTGATATATTTTCTTAATGAGCAGTTTTTAGGCTAAAAGTCAGGAATAAATCAGACAAGAAAATGAATAAGACAAAGACATTTAATTAGACAAAGAGGATCCTACTAGTTGCAATATCTAATTTCTGTCAAAATTTAATAGGGATCTATAAGTATTTGCCTATGCATGCTGAACTTGCCTACATAATTAAAAGTACTTTTCACCAATATCTTCAGAGTGTGTGGAGCAGGCAGTCTATATCTATAATACTGTATTATTTCACAATGACATGAGTTTCAGGTATTGATCTCTACCTAGAGTTCACAAGTGAATATGCTGCTACAGTATATCTCTACATAGTAGGATAGACCAGAGAGACAAAACTAGTCAACTTTCCTAAAGAAATCAAACCAGGTCTTCCAGTAACAACCAAATACACCTATTAGTAAATCTAACAAACTGAATACTGGATAAATAGGTCATTGTGATTCCTTCTAGGCTCAGAACAGAAATAGTACTTTATATTTTAGGACAGCTTAATATTTCCCTGTTCTATACTGTATAGAGTGTATTTTTTTAAAATAAATAAATAAAAGAAAGTGCTGAATGCCTGCATCTCACAGTTTCAACATTTTACTTTTAAGATGTACTTTTCCTGTGACAGCCATAGTTTCTGCGAAAAAATTGAGTTTATTGATACATTAGTCATTTTTTTGTCTCAATTTTGTACTTATTCTAATGGTAGTGAGTTATAAGAATTGCTAACCCCCATTGCCTGTTGTTTTCTGCTTATTATGGTGGTTATATGGTAATACATTTTAGATGAAACAACAAAATAGATATTAAGCTGAAACCTTTTCTTGACTGAGATGATAACCATAACAATCTGAATATAAATCATATGTACCATAATTCCTTTTCAAACTGATGACAATGAATGTAGTTTGTGGTATACAGTATAGAAGGAATGTTCTATGAACTGTATGTTAGATGATTAAACAGGCAGATATTTGTAGACCTTTGTGTTACACATTTGCACATTTCTGTTGATCTTTTGAAATGATGTTTAGAAAATTATGTATATATACCACAAATTGCAAAAGGTTTGTTGTAATTCACTATGGTAATCATATTAATTAGCTTACAAAGGTTTAAACTTTACATGACTTTTGATATATTTTATTATTTTTATATCATTTTTGCCCTTTTTAAATTACTATTATTATGGTAGTATAACACTTGGGCCAAATCACTGTTGTATTTTGCAGACTATAGGCTACACATGATAAAGAGGCTTTGTACCTGATATGTGACACTGTATAATAATCTCAATAATGACAAAACGTTTATTCCACTTTGTTGTATTGAAAAGCTACCAACATTTATATTGAATGATCTACCGCATGACTGTTTTTGTAGGTATTTTTAAATCTCTATAGAATGCTGAGAAAAGCTAGTCCCTTAATGTACTTTTAAATGAATTTAGCCCCCAAACTGTGTATCATAAACAAGATATTTATACAAAGCTGTACAGCAATAGCACAGAGAGCAGTTAGGGTAAGTTCTCATCCATACTGTGGTATTGGACCATACATATGTCCTTATTTCCTGTTGCTAGTTACATAAACCTGTCAGGTTTCAATTAGGATATCGGAAAGAGGCTGCTGACATTTTCAACTTACTATTCTGTAGTTTTATTTTTTACCGTTTTACAAGCAAGAAATATTTTCATGGGAAACATTTAAACTTCAGCATATGCAAGTTATTCTATATGAATCTCCATTCTTATTAACTCATTTTTAAAGCTGACATAGAGACATAGTCAAACTGCCTGAAAATGTTGGTTTTGCCAGAAATGTGCTTTAAATTATCAATAAATGTAGCAAAAGGCTATTAGTGGAGAGATTTATTCACCTGTAGGATAGCAAAGCATAAATCACCAATTTGAATTATGTGGGATGTTATGTTAGCAAAAAATGAGACTGCATGTTAAAGCCTTTCATAGTATATTAAACCAGTATTTACTAATAAGTATACAAAATTAAGTTAAATCCTAATTATTGTTATAGTGTTGAAAAGAGCAAAAGTCTGTTTATCACACACACTTTTTTTTCCGGGGGACTGAAACATAAAGTTTTATTTAAAAATATATGGATTCTATAAAATATGCATTTAATAAAATAATATGCATTTTCTTCATGTTTAGCAAATATTTTTGGTTGAGTGAATGAGGTTTATGCAATTCAAATATTCTGCCATTTTCCTCTAGTCATTATTCAAATTTATGGCATGTGTTTGGATATTTTTGGGATGTTCTTATCAAATGTTTGCTGATGAGCTTGCTCTGCGCACTATTTCATATAAAAATAGGTAAATTTTCAACTTCTATTACCGGTAAGCACAAAAACTTTTTTATTATAAGGGTGAAAAACACATATTTTTTTCGTCTTCTATTATTCGAACTTAGTCATAAAGCTGAACTGTCTAGCACCTGGAATGATTCACAGTCAATCATCTTACAATGAACATTTTCTCTGTGTAGTAATCCATCAGACTATGTCATTCAGGGAGCTATATACTGACAGTATTTTTATATTCAGATAACTAGTCAACTAGCCCAAAAACCTGCTGCGTCTTTTGTGTAGAAATACTGCCAGTGTCAAAGGATCTGAATCAGATAAAACTTGATTGGTAAATTAGCCTTTTGTTTAAGCCTTTTTGACATGGAAAAATGTATTTTTTTGATTGAATAGTCTGCTATTTAGCTATACTACAAAAGTGGATTCTTATAATGGAGAAAGAAATATTTTTGGAGAAAAAAATTACTACCAAAATGATTCTGCTACCAGAAAAAAGATGTCTAAATCTATTGGGTGGTGTTAATAGCATGTCTATAGAAAGGATATCAAAAATTATTTTACAAATATCTGCATTCTCACCTCTTTGTAATCTATAGTTTAACCAGATCTAGGAAGGCGGTTATAAAACACAAATTTAAGTCGTACAAGGCTGCTCAGGGGTGTTGCTCGGGTCTTCAAAGATCAAGGACACCACCAAAATCTTGATGGGTGTTTTGTTGTGTTGTGGTTCTGGTCTTAGTGAGCTTTGGCACAAAAACAAGATGGGTGTTATTTATAAATAGAGATGGACTAGAACAGTCGAAACCGAGTTGAGCCGAACTATTCGAGTTTGAACGAATTTGGACTTTTCGAACTATCCCGGACCCAGATTTTTGATATTTTCCGGACTTTCGATAATTATCGAATGTTCGACTGTTCAAGGAAATCGAATATGCGAGCAAAATGCCTATTATACCTATACGCGAGAATCGAATCCACAACTAAAATGTCCATTAAATCCTATACGCGAGCATCGAATCCACGAGTAAAATGTCCATGATGCCTAGGCGTAAGCATTGAATCCGTGAGTAAAGTGTCCATTAAAACCTATACGCGAGCATCGAGCCCGCGAGTAAAATGCCCATGATACCTAGGTGCAAACACCGAATGTTCGAATGTGAGAGCTCGAAAATAGCGCGAGTGAGAGTAAAATTGATTTTCGAATGTCCTGGATATTCGAACATGATCCCCAGACCATTTCCCTGGTTCCACAGCCATTTACATTAAGTTACCATTGATATTTTAATTTCATTCGTACTTTTCGAACTATTTGACTCCCATTGACTTTAATGGGTCAGTTTTCGAACTTTCCATATAGTTCGAAAGTTTGGAAACGAACCGAAAGTTCGGCCATCTCTATAAATTGCATTTTAAATGGATATGGAGAAAGATAAATTTTAAAAGAAAAGGCAGAACAAAAAGACAGTAAGCTAAATAGTAAAGCAGTGAAAGCAAAATAGAAAAGGGGGGAAAGCAGGAGTGAAAGGAGAATGAAAAAGTTATAAAAGCAGAATTCAAAGGGGTAAAGCAGAATGTGAAAGCTATAAAAGCACAATGCGAAATGGGTGAAAGCACACTATGTACTGAAACTTATGCAGTGTTGGTGCTCTTTCTGGCATTCTATTGGTGCTCTAACTGGGACTTTAGTTCCTTCATTGAATATGCTCCCCCATCACACTAAGACTATTAAAATGGCTAGCAAGCTGAGACTGATTAAATGGCTGTTAAGCTGAGACTGCTAATTTGGCTGGTCAAACCATCAAATTGCTGGAAATGGACTTGTGAAATCGTTGACAAACAAACTTGTGAAATGGCAGGCAAATTGAGATCAAATATAAAGTTATAAGAATAAAACACTGTTGTAGTATTTAACCTTTTCTAAAGTTTTTCTGACCCATATTGATTAATTGTGAATACTTTATATAACACCCCAGGACTGTTCAAATGGATGGAAAATAAACTGGTGAAATTGTTGGCAAAATGAGATTGGTAAAATTACCGGCAAACAGACTGTTTGAATGGTTGTAAAAAAGAATGGCAAAAAAGATGGCAAAATTATACTGGTCAAGTAATTGACAACATACATCTTGACCACACATCTTTCTATGTCTTGGGCCACAATCGCCTGTGTGACATACAGTCACTACTACTGAGTGTGCCAGTTGTAAATTATTCATCTCTGTGTGTGTGTGTGTGTAGGGGCAATGCCAATGTGGGACCTTGAGCATCGAGCAGAAGGTAAGGGGCATGTGTCCTTGGTGCCCGATGCTGGTAACATCACTGAGGCTGCTAGTAAGGTATTTTATTTTTACTGTACTGTTGTTAAAAAAAAATTCAAATATGTAACATTACTTTGTATTTAAGGGCATATTTATTCATGTGATATCACAAAATGTTGTCTTTTATAATAATTCAGTACATAAAAAAATTCATTATAGCATCAATATTTTATAAAATTGACCTTTTAATGTAGGTCTTTCCAAAGAACTAATACATAGATAATATAGATTTTCATATAATATGGTATTCCATGTAAAAATGTTGTTTTATCCAATCTAGTGTTTAAATAATAAAATAAACCCATTGCCCTTTACATAAATAAAACTATCCATTCAACTCTGGTACTGTGAATTCTGCAGGGTTTCTGCTGATAACAAGCAGAAAATGGTCTGGCCGTTTTCAACTGCAAACTATTTCTGTGTGATAACATGACTGTTATTTTCACACTGTGTGCTAGACATACCAACATGTGTATAATAATCCATATATCATACAATCAGTGAGATACAGTGAACAAATCAATAAGTATTAATACTGTAAAATTATGTAAATCTAATAGAATGATAGCGACAGGGCTATTCAATTTAGTCCTATTTATATTCTGAATATAGAGAATGAACTGACTTGACAACTTCCAAAGGCATTATTAATATTTGTCTCTTTAAGCCTTATCTAATAATGACAAGTTGCCTTTAGTCGAGTGTTATAGCACTAATTATCTGCTCAGTGGGCCAGTCAGAGAGTTTATCATCATTATCTGATTTTTTTATATTAAAAATACTTACTCCGGTAACAGTGATATTCTGTGTATCTGCCTCAGTAATATCTTTAGTGCTTTAGACCTTAAACTACTCTGTACTTAAAAAGGTTTTTTTTGCACCCTGCTATGACAATTTTAGCAGTTCAGCTCTCACACGCACTTCACATAAAGTGACTCAGCAGGAGGTGTGATCAATAGAAATAAATCATAGTGTAGAAAGAAAAAAGTGACAGATTTCTCTAAGCTTTAGATTGTAAATGAAAAATAAAAAAGAAGAAGAGGCACTGCTGTATTAATTTCTAAATGCTGTATTCGAAATATTGCTTGCTTACTTACGGATAATTACCCTCAAATCGCTGTTAATCAGCAAGGTGATGGACAGACGGTTTGCTTTTTCTTTATTATTCTATGGTGCAAACAAAGCCTAAGCAAACAATTTGATGGTTGCCAGGAGAATTCTATAATGTATTTGGCCGGAAGATAAATAGATGTAATCCAAAACTGAGAAAAGCTCATGTTTCAGAATCATCACTGTGGGAGTTTGTAAAAAGAAAAAAAAAATTACCTAAATGTCAGATGGATGCGACATTTATAAGAGTTAGTTTTAAAGTCACAATAGCTGATGCACCACAGCCCATTCTTATGAAAAAAATACACAGAGCGACTGAAAAGCAAAATAATATAATTGCAAAATAAATACATTGTTACAATGTAATACATTTTCTTACCATTTTTATTTTTAGTCAAACTTTTTGGGTGGGAAAATTGGTTGTGATTTTATTGGGCTTTAGGACATAGAGAATAACAGGGCTTGTAACCTAGGGCACGTATCAATAATAGAGGGGGGGAAAGGGGGAAATAAATGCTCCTTTTTTTTCTTTGTCAGTCACAGCAAGGTCTTACTTAATGCTTTACCAAGTGTCCTCTTATACTAATGTATGTATGTATGTATGTAAGTATGTATGTATAATTTGATTTATAAAGCGCCATTTGGGTACGCAGTGCTGTAAATTAAATACAATTTCATACATTGGTTAAGAAAGCATATATATAAATTATGTATAAATGGAAGTGCAACAAGCCTTGACACATTAGGAATGAGATCCCTGCCCCGAAGAGCTTACAAAATGGGTGGTACAACATACAGATACAAGTGTGGGGGGGATGAGTTCAAAATGCTTAAAAGGGCTAACAATAATTTGTTGTGCTGATGCTCAGAAAGGTAGAATAACTGATTTACTGATTTGTTTTATGAGGTACCTCTATAAAATGATGCAACTTATATGAAGCGTTTTCTTTTCTTTTGCTATTTTTAGTTTATGCAGGAAGGTTCCCAGCATTCCAAACCAGGTCCTAGTTAGTCCAGTACACATAAGACACATTCTAATAAACAGACAGGGGAATTTGAGTTACTTTAGGCTATATACCAGGGGTCAGCGTGACTTTAAGCAAGTCCATTGTGGCAGCTATTAGGGTTTTGCCCTATTTGCACAATTGCTAATGCCCAGTTTAAGAGTTGTGCATCAGGTAAAACTCGATCAGAAATTCCTATACCACAAGCCTCTATTAAGTAATTGCGTCTGTGGTTAAAGGACAATTATACTCACCTATTCCCCGATCCATGGCAGCATAGTACCCAGGGTGAGGACCTAAAATCACTCACCGCTCGGTCCCTACTCTCTTCCACTGTCAGTGACAGTCGCAGTGCAGCTAGTGCAGCAGTGCAGTGTGTCTTCCTATTGGCTGCAATTGTGATCTGTCACTGAAGCAGGAAGAGTGGAGGAATGGAGCGATCACCGAAGAAAATTTTCAGTAAGTAGTGCAGGAGTCAGGGAAAGTACCCAGGGTGGGGACTTAGCGATTTTAGGTCCTCACCCTGGGTACTATGCTGCCATGGAGGAAGAGGAGCAAGGGGTAGATGAGTTTAATTATCCTTTTAAAGTGATGCACAGACAATACATAGAGAATTGTTTTTTTCATTCTTATGGAATTACATTTAACTTGTCTGTGACAGATAAATTGTACATTTAACAGTGATTAGAGCAGTGTATGGGAAATTACTTCTATATAGAAATATAACTTCCTGGAACTTTTATAGTGGAAATGTCCAGAGTTTAGTCTTCGTGTACTTCATCGTCTTCCTCTCGCAGCAATCGTCCCTGTCATGTCTACAAAGCACATTCAGGGAGATTCAATAAAAGTTCTTATCATTAAAAATGGTGCTAATTTTACCCAAACAATCAGATGTTAGCTTTCAAATGTTACATAAGATCTGATTGGTTTGGGCAAAATTAGCACCATATTAAACGATAAAAACGTTTGTTGAATCTCCCTGATTGTGTGTACGGAACATTCTTTTTCTGTGTATTTATATTTATACATATGGGTGTGAGAAGTACAGAGTGAGGGTATAACTGATTTTGTATACAGAAAATTCCTTTTCTGTGTGTTTATATTTATGCATATACTGTATGTGGGAGATGCCATAGTGTTTCCCTGTACAGTATAGCATGAGGGTATAGCTTATTTTGTGTATAGAACATTGCTTCTCTGTATATTTATATTTATACATATGGGTGGGTGATGCCAAAGTGTTTCCCTTTAATAGTACAGTATGAGGGTATAGCTTATTGTGAGTACAGAACATTCCTTCTATATATTTTAATATTTATACATATGGGTGGGAGATGCCATATAGTTTCCCTTTAATAGTACAGTATCAGGGTATAGCTTATTGTGAGTACAGAACATTCCTTCTCTGTATATTAATATTTATACATATGGGTGGGAGATGCCATAGTGTTTCCCTTTGATAGTACAGTAGGAGGGTATAGCTTATTGTGAGTACAGAACATTCCTTCTCTATATATTAATATTTATACATATGGGTGTGAATTTTAATCATAAAACACTTTACAAAAATACAATTAAAATATTATCAATGCAATTTGTAATATACAAACAATTCAATTTAAAGAGATATTGTGTTATATTGTTAATATAAAGTTAGTACTACTTCACCTATTGCTTTTTACATCTCGCTTGTCATAGGTAATACCGTATTGTTGCTATTACAATGTACTTTGTTAATCTATTTACAGCTTTATGTTTTTATCTATTTATGTTTCTATTTGTTACTCCATACGCTGCTTGCTGGTAGGATAAACCCCCCCAAAGTGGGGGGTTCTCACAATGCCTTTGCAATCAGACAAATAATAAGGAAATGTTCCTGGGATTCTACTGTTTTACATCCCCAAGGACATTATCTATCTGCAACATTAATGTATCTTATATTTCCCCTTACATAGTTACCCTTGGAAAGTCAGTCATGCGGTATCTTGTAGTTTGGGGAGGAACCTGTTTGTACATCACTTGGACAGTCTTTCAGAACTGATGGGACAATAAAATTTGACTTTAACACTGTTTATTACAATTATTTCCATGACCTTCAAGTAAGTTCAGACACCCTGATGCCCCATATCCTTAGCAACTTTGACCCTAAATCCATATGTGGAGAAAGTTGATATCCTCGTACCTCGTAGTTAATAAAGGGTGATACCTGAGCCTTTACACTATTTCCCCATAGGGAGCTTGTTGTTTGCATCAAACATCTAAAATTATACTTTAGGAACATACAGGGTTATTCAATAAAAGTTCTTATCGTTTAAAATGGTACTAATTTTGCCCCAACCAATCAGATGTAAGCTTTCAAATGTTAAATAAGATCTGATTGGTTGGGGCAAAGTTAGCACCATTTTTAACGATAAGAACTTTTATGGAATCTCCCTGATAGTCCCAAAAAAGCAATAGGACACAGCATAACCAAACCTCCCTCCCTTTGCCTTAGGTAGGTAACCCCCCGCTTTACTTGGTTCAATCTGCTCCCCCACAGCATTTGGAAAAATAAACTGAATATTTGAGTATAAATGGCTTCTGGCAATGAAGAAGAAGGCTGGTACCAGGTATGTTTTAATGACTTTAACTCTTTCTAAATAGGACAACTTCCAAGACTTCCACCATTTTATTTACCCATTTCGGGATCTATTTTCTCTTTCTAATTTACTTTACCATTGTCCTCTCTCCCAAATGTAATCCCCAAAATCTTAATGTGATTAGGGTTTACTGGGAATTCTGGAGATGAAAAGTTGTCTCACTGTCCAGACACCAGAAAGCTTCTGACTTTTCATGGTTAACTAAAGAACCTGAGGTCTTGGTTGTGATGTGTTTCACTATAGCTCCCTCCTCAGCAGGATTAGATATTACAATGGTCACATCATCTGCATAGGCAATTACATTTAACAGCTGACCATGTAGAAGCCTTATACCCTCCTTAATGTCCATCTCTAGCAACCAAAGGACCCCTGTCTCACCCCTGCTACCACCTCAAAACCATCTCCTTGCCAGCCATTAATCATGGGGGAGCATTTTGCCCCTTTGTATAAAACACATAACCAACTGATAAAATATTTTAGGGATCCCATATTTTGACATAAATATACTGCCCATAAATACTGATGGTTTACCCTGTCAAAAGCCTTGGCTTGGTCTATACATAGCAGATACTTTTTCTACCCTTGTGCCTTCTCTTATTGACAGGACTGCTCCAAAGATATTTTGTCCTTTGACTGTACAAAATTGGAAAGGAGAAAGTAACACATCTGAAAACTGAACAAGATGAAAAAAAAAAACATTCACAGATAAATTGCTATCTGTATTGAGCAAAGTTATTGGCCTCCAGTTCTCAACATGTTTCCCATCTTTCCTCTTAGACAGAAGTATAAGAGAGGAAACTTACATTCCAAATCTGAGCCAGGGTTGGAGCCAAAAGATCTTTAAAAGTTTTATAAAACTCTGATGTCAACCGATTTGGACCTGGAGCCTTTTTATTACTGTTTTCCCTCCTCCTTTCCCTCCCTCATGGAGTTCTTTCCTACCTGCCCCAGTAGGGCCTTCTCCACCTGTTCACCTTCCTCCAGAGACTGTCAGCTATTTCCTTAGCTAGGGAGTCACAGGCCATCAGCTCACTCAACACTTTCACCTCCTGTGCACTGTTACTACAGCCCCCAGCGGTCTCCTCCATGTTACCGGCATCTGTGTTTCCTACCCCAGCATGGGGAGCAATCACAATCCTGGTATCTGCTTCACTCATTCTGACATCCATTTCTCTCTGCTGGGGGCTTTTCTGTGTCTTACTTTCCAATTGCTTAATTTCTTTCAAAAATTTATTTTTATCTTCCTTTTGCTTTACACATAGATGTGTTTGTTCTTACTGTTGGTTTCTCCGATCTCCTTAGGGTTCTCATGGCTTCCATGCTAGCACTGCATTTACCCATTATCAGGCCTCACAGGTGGGAGAGGATACAAGGAAATACCCTGCTATATTGGATAATAGTTTAGTAGAAAAATCACCTTCCCTGGTCCCAACTGCCCAGGACTGGGGGGGAAAAATGCAAAACATCCAGGAGCTCACTCCTTGCTTCTGCTCACATATGGGTGGGAGCTGCCATATTGTTTCCCTTAGACAGTACAGTATGCGGGTATAGATTATTTTGTGCACATAGTATAGTATAGTATTTAAGGTTGAATAAAGACATACGGCCATCCAGTCCAACCCATTCAGCAATACCCACATTTCCTGCCTAAATGTTGATCCAGAGGAAAGTAAGAAAAACCCCACTAGGGGAAAAATATTCCTTCCTTTCTCCAAGTGGCAATCAGAAATATCCCTGGATCAACTCTACTTTGTGTATCAATACCAGTAACATGCAACATTCCTTGTTTTTAGAAACTCATCCAGCTTTCTTTTGAAACTATCCAATGAACCAATGACCAAAGGAATACATTTCTATAGTTTTACCATTCTCACAGTGAAAAACCCTTTCCAAACTTGAAGACTAAACTTCTTTTCTTCAAGTTTGTCTTTATATTCAAGCTCCCCTATTACCAGAGTCCAGAGACTTGGTAAAAACTTTACATTTTATTTTAACTATTTAAAAACATACATAGTAGACCAGCCGACCGTTGCAAGATGGAGACAGGAAATCTCCGCCCTATGTGTTTTGTGGCCTATGCACCAATTCCTTGGGGCTCTTAGACACTACAGTATGAGGGTATAGCTTATTGTGTACAGAACATTTCTTCTCTGTATATTTATACATATAGATATGGAATAGAGATGGCTGAAACTCACTAGTTTCTTTCCGTTTTCGGATTCACAGATCTCGGGAAAATCCCGAAAATCTGAAACCGGAACAATTTTCGATAATTTTCGAATGTACGGGGCTATTTCGATAATTTTCGAAAATAGCCTTGAACGTTTCGAAAATTATCAAAAATGCGATTGGAGACCATTTTCGAATTATCGAAAATAGCCTGTACTTTCGAAAATCGAAAATTATTGGAAATGTCTTCCGAAGTCGCGAAATCTAGAGGATGCATCGGTATTCGGACGGATCTTTCTGATTTCAGAACCGAGGGGTTATGTGTTGGATCCAGGTTCTTGTCAAACCTGGATCTCATCTCTAGTATGGAGCTGACATTTTGTTCCCGTCTCTGTAGATTTATATATAAGCCTATGGTGGTGCTGGCATACATTCTTTCTCTGTATGTTTCTATGTATACATATAGTTAGGAGCTTACTGTGTGACCGTTATGGTAAAGTAGGAGGGAGTGCAAGGTAAAAGACTGATGACTTGGAGCTTGACTATCCTACATGCCTCCTACATGAAACTCTTGACTGAAGACTCTAGACAGCTTGTCTAGCTGTCCTCTTCTAACATCTTTTTTTACTTGTACCCTTTTGGAGGGACGTACATGCAGCCAAATCTCCCTCACATCCATCATTACATACTCTCCCTATCTCTATTTGTATACCCACAGAACCCTGGGGAGAAAACGTTTAACCCTTTCATGGACAAAAAACCCATTTCCCATTACACAGAATATTCCCATCCTTTGTCTCTCCCTTTTTATCTCATTGGTCCTATATGCCATTACCTGCCAATCTCCTCATGTGATTGGTCCAGTGGGTGTGGTGTTTGTGAGCTCACAGAGGGACATGGCCTGGTTTCTCTCCATGTGAAATTCTGTTGTGGTAGAAGATCAGTTCACTGTCACTGTCAGGTGCATCTTTCTAATAAGGCAACCTGAGAAAAAAAAATCTCAGGGTGGTGACCCTGCTGGTAGCCGGAGAAGCGGCAGTTGAAGGAACCCATTTAAATTTTTTTTATGCTTACCAGTGCCAGGTTGTTGACAGAGGTGGACAAGGAAAAATGTTGTCTGTCGCTGTTTTGTAAGGCATGGGCACACAAAGAGTATGTACACTGGAAGAATATTTTTTCAAAACTGGAGTGATATGGCAAAACCCAAGCAAGGACATTGAGAATATTCAAACTATATGGTGATGGAGCATATAGTGATAGATTTGACAACACTACTCAGGTGTGAGGCAGCAATGCTAGTCATTAAGATAATTGTTTCACACTGTTGCTGACTTTAGAAGTGGAAGACATGCTTAACAATCAGTTATTAATTATAATCCATTCAGGGCCAGTTATAGCGTAGCTTACATGCATGCTTTATTCTTATAGAAGTGCGCCTGTTATACAGTATTATAATAAAATATTTCATCAGTAACGTTGATTAATAAGCAATCATTTTATCCCAAAGAATGTTCCTTTTATATATACTTTGGTAAAGCCTTCAAGTGTAACAATAAATTTCTTGTTAGGAATTTTATTTTGTTTGCAGATTTAAAAATAGCCAGAATACCACTCAACGATTTTTATACCTAACAACGTTGTGAATGCAAATCGTTTGTTTTGGTTTAAAACACCTATTTACTTTAAAATATGATGTCATTATAGTGCTTTCATGGAGATTTAAAAAAGCAAAATCTTTCATCCTGAAGCTTTCTAATCTGATGATGGGAGATAAAACAATTTCCTTCCTGAAATGCTCTTCACTAAGCAGATGCATATCTGAAGCAATATCCAGTGCTACTCAACGATCTAGCTTGATAGCATTAATAGCTGTGTATAAAGATTTCGCCAATGGGGATGCAAATCTGAACCATAACTACATTCCCTTGACATGTAAGCCATTTTCTTTCTTTCTTTTGAGATGATCATCTTATAAATATGTTTACGCATGCTGTGTTTAAGGGGACTATCCAAAGCGGAAGCCTTTAGAGATGATAACATTTTAAGGTGCAATTTGCTGAGAATTATTGTTTGGTCTAAAAATAGTCATACTATTGGAAGCCTGACATTGAGGGTTTGTTTTCCTACTTGCTGTTAAAGGTGACTGCTGGGATCGTGTTAGCATATCAGCAGAATGCTCCAGATGGTAACACTTCTCTGGATGGCATTTTGGCAGTACAATTCATTCATAAATTCCATTTGTGTAACACTTTCTGGAAGGAATAACTGTGTTTACAAAATAATTACAACAGAAGTGTTGATCTCCCAGGTTTACATATGCATAGGTTTTGCCTTTTCTTTTAACCATTTGTGCACAGAAACAATCCTAAGAATAACATTGCTCTTTTAGAAATAGCAACCATTGGAGGAATTAGGTTGGGCTCATTGAAATACTGCTCTGAACTTCAGCTGACCTGTAACAGCAAGCCAATGCGCTAGTCATATTTCTGTATGTAGGCCAATAAGCCATAAAATGTTCTCTAGCCTTTTCTTTAATAATAATTTGACTGTGGTAGTTAGACTAAAACCATTTCAAATGATCAGAATATATAACAGAGAACAGCCATGATTATCTGTAAATTATATACTTATAAACAGTGCTTAGTTGTGTCAGCGGGTAATGTGTGTGTGTGTGTTGAACCTGTTGAAACATGATATGAACCTTACAAACATGATCTCTGGAGAGAAATACCAAGAGCTGATCTTACTGTTGTTTTGCTATTTCTTCTATCTGACCCATAAATCTTTCTTACTGGACAGTGGAATTTGAAATTTCAAGGAGACGGTGTGAAATTTATTTTCCATCCTTTTAGCTCATACCACTTCTTAACAGTATATTTATGTTGTTTTGACTATTTGTCAATATTTTTTGATAGTTTAATTCATTTGTTTATTGTCATTAGTGACCTGTCAACAATAAAGCAGTACAGTAAATTATTGTTATTTATTTTAAAAATACTATTTATTCTGAGTTTTATAGTAATTTTATTTTTTCATTGTTATAATGAACCTTTAAATATGAACTATATACCCTTTCTTTTTATGTAATCCCTGGGCTCACCTTATGCATGCCAACAGTACTTACTTTAATGTTCTTATTGGTCCTGCCCAGCCATGCCCCCTCCCTTAGTCTGGCATTTAGCCAATATGAATATGTGCAGAGTGTGTCCTCCCATAAGCCCATTTTAATGCATCAACCTTCCTTCATATGACTCGCATAGAGCCATCCTATCCTTACTAGAGACAACATTTTAACAATTTAAATAGAAATACTTTGCTCAGAAGCTGAAAAGGTTGATATGTATTGTAAGATACCAGCAGGGAAAATGGTTGATGATAGGTATATCCCCTTATGGTTTCTCACCCACACATGGTTAGAGATGGCCGAAACTGGAACATACTTTTGGGACTTCGGAGCGTATTTTCAATGATTATCGAACGTTCAAGGCTATTTTAGAAAATACTCGCAAATAACCTTGAACGTTCTATAATCCTCAAAAATGTGCTTTGAAGTCTCGAAATCAGAAGGATTTGCCCGTTTTCGAATGAAAACTTTGGATTTCTGGGGTTCCTTGTCAGATCCGAGTCAAGTCGGACCCAGATCCAACTCTACACATGGTGAGGTAAAACCAGAGTACCAAGTATTTGAAAAGGGCTGGTTTTGCCTCTTAGCTGTGGGTTACAATTGAAGGTTTTACCGGGTCTGGTTTTACTGGGAATCCAATAGTAAAGGGTGGGTGCATTCCCAATCACTTGACCTATTATGGGTTTTGAGGTGTGATCTTTAATAGGGTATTCCAGGTAGAGATGGCCGAACTTTCGAAAGTTCGGTCTGTTTTTGAACTTTCGAACTATATGGAAAGTTCAAAAATTCGAAAACGGACCCATTAAAATCAATGGGAGTCAAATAGTTCGAAAAGTTCTAATGAAATATCTGTTGTATTCAATTAGATCAACTGGACTTAAAGTTTAGTTCTTGAAGAACTAGACTTCAAGTCCAGTTGATCTAATTGAATACAACAGATATACTATGACCTGGATGAATGAGAACCTTCACAAGCATATTCTAATGAAATACAAATAAAATATTAATGGTAACTTAATGTAAATGGCTGTGGGACCTGGCAAATGGTCTGGGGAACATGTTCGAATATCCAGGACATTAGAAAAATCAATTTTATTCTCACTGGCGCTATTTTCAAGCTCTTGCGTTCGAACATTCGATGTTCGTGTCTAGGTATCATGTACATAGTTACATAGTAATTAAGGTTGAATAAAGACAGACGTCCATCAAGTCCAACCTATTCACTTTTTTTTTAACCCTACCTAACAGTTGATCCAGAGGAAGGCAAAAAAAAACCAGCTAAAAAGGGGGGGAAAATTCCTTCCTGACTCCAAACGGCAATCGGAAAGTATCCCTGGATCAACCAGATCTATATGCATTAATACCAGTAATTCTCAATATTTTTTTAAAAGTTATTCAATGAACTTGCCATTACCACATCTGCTGGAAGACAGTTCCACAGTTTCACCGTTTTCACTGTAAAGAAACCTCTCCTAACCTGAAGATGAAACTTCTTCTCTTCCAACCTTAAAGGATGTTCACGTGTCCTCTGATATGACCTATTAGTGAACAATGCACCAGAGAGTTCATTGTATGGGCCATTAATATATTTGTATAAGGTTATCATGTCCCCACGCAACCGCCGCTTCTCCAATGTAAACAGCCCTAACTTGTCTAATCTGCCTGCAGGTTAGACATTCCCCTAATTTAGTTGCCCTTCTCTGAACTGCCTCAATTTCCAAGATGTCCCTTTTGTATATGGGATTCCAAAACTGCACCGCATACATTTTACTCACAGATTCGATGCTCGCGTATAGGCTTTAATGGACAATTTACTATACCATGGACATTCGATGCTCGCGTAGATGCTCGCGTATAGGTTTTAATGGACACTTTACTGGCGGATTCGATGCTCGCGAATAGGTATAATAGGCATTTTACTTGCATATTCGAACGGTCGAACATTCGATATTTATCGAAAGTCCGGGGCTGGGATAGTTCAAGAAGTCCGAATTCGTTTGAATTCGAATAGTTCAGCTCGAACTCAGGTTCGAGTTCTAGTCCATCTCTAATTCCAGGTGTGTGTAGCTCTCTCTCACTCTGGACAGAGTAAAGCAGGAGAGCTGGAAGCTGTGGGATGCAGCATATAGTGTGTGAGTAACAGAAAGATATTTGCTATGGATTTGGTCCAGTTCAGTTAGTAGACACTGGTGTAGGAAGGAAACTGTTCCATGTTTTAGTTAGAAGCTCAGACAAGCAGGACTTTTTTTATATATATTTTTTCTACTGTTTTTTTTTTTCACCGTCTACTGCACAAGGCTGTTACCTATACAAATTAAACTGGACCTTTTGCTTTCCTGCATAGTCCATGTGTGTTGCTGCTTCATTGCAGGCAAGAAAAATCATTTGGCTAAATCCCACAACATGTGTATTTATATTTATCCATGTGCATCATTCCATAATATACAGTACTCGTGGTATTAATGTAGGATATGATTAAATGGGCTTTTTGAATAAAAACTGTTAAATGACAAAAATGTCACAAGCAATTTTTGGTAATTTTATAAAACTAGTGCTTTACTGAAATCAGTCTAGAATTTTTTTGAAATTATTGAAATGTTTTATTTATATAATGGTTTAGAACACTTTGCTGTAATTTATTACCGTGGCTTTTGTACTTTATGGATACAAAATTGTATTATTGTTAAAGGGTTTTGTATTTTAAAGTAGATGTTTAGCTTTACATAATAGTAGTAAGGTTAGGTAACATTAGGCTGTGACTGAAGGTGCATTTTAATAATTGACATATTGTTATATGATTTTCTGTGCATGATCATATTTTTTACTGCAATAAATGAATTATATTTGCATAGCGTTGAATAACGTTGCATTATTATTTTCAAAAGCCCACACCTTGTATTTTTTATTAAGTACATGAGTATATGAAGTTTTAACTGGGGGAAGTAAACACATTTCTCCTTGTCCAGTCACATTACACATTTGTTCTGCTGAACATTGACAATGGTAGACTCTGTGAAAACAGATAGAAGTAGAGACATCTTGGATATAAAATAATCAGGGTTATTCAATAAAAGTTCTTATTGTTAAAAATTGGGCTAATTTTGCCCCAACCAATCAAATGTTAGCTTTCAAATCTTAAATAAGATCTGATTGGTTGGGGCAAAATTAGCACCATTTTAAACGATAAGAACTTTTATTGAATATCCTAAATACCTTTTATTGGCTAACTAAAATGATTGAAATGCAAGCTTTTAAAACACTTAGGCTCCTTCCTCAGGCATAATACAAAGGCCTTCCTCAGGCATAATATAATATATAATTATAATTTTTCCTGAGGAAGAAGTGTTTCGAAAGCTTGCATTTCAATCATTTTAGTTAGCCAATAAAAGGTATTATTTTATATCCAAGATGTCTCTACTATCATCCGTGGCTAACATGGTAAATTTCTCTACTACTAGGCAGATAGAAATGATACCCAATGATATGGAGGTAGTGTCCATGTGACTTTCCCATGCACAGTTAAAACTTTGATGCTTATTCATTTGCAGCTACATGGATTAAGGTCACGCTAAACGATTCACAATCGGTTAGCTTAACTTTAACCCATTGCTTGCAAAGACTGTGTGAGTATTGGAAGAGACAGTTGCACAGCTGCTGCAAGCATGGCTGGGCTTACATGACTATTTAAAGCCTGCTAATATCTGGCATTGAATGGTCACATAAGGGGAAATAAGGGGGAAATTACCTCCTGGGTAAATCTCTACATTTAGGCTTGTGCCAAAGGAAAACAATATATTAGAGAAGGGTGATAGGCATCCATCTTTTAAAATGATCATTAATTGAAAAAGGTAATTTAAAAAAAGCTTTTCTGTATAGATGTTTTAAAAACACACCTTAACTGTTACAAGGCTAAAGCATGCCGTATATGTAGTGTCTTTTGGACAAGCACTAGACAGACTTAAATACTTGCTTATAAATTCCTTATGTGTTTTTTTCACAGCTGTAAGCACAAGCTTTATTTGGAGAAACTACCAAACACCAGCATAATTATTCCATTTCATAATGAAGGCTGGACTTCACTACTGAGGACTTTGCGAAGCGTGATCAACAGAACACCAGACAGCCTCATAGAGGAAATTATATTTGTGGATGACTTCAGTGACAGAGGTAGATTCTAAATTGCCACACACAATTATGTGTTCAAGAAGCATAAGCTTGCTTTATGCTGGTTTTAATATTAATAGTTTATATTTGTCAATACAGATGTGGACTGTAATATTAGAAAATGTAATATTTCATAAAATAAGTTAAAACTATGCTCGCGACTGTGCATGATGTCATCGATCGCTTGATTTATAATCTGGGTCTCCTCTCTTGGCTGTACTCCAGTCCGTGTTTTTCTCTGAAGTAGAGCCAAGAGAGGAAACCCAGAATATAAAGGATGTGAATGCGAACGTGATGACAGCGCACACAGTTATGGGTGCAATGATGTCACATACAGTCCCGAGCACGATGAAGTTGTGCGCATGGGCACATGCATCTCTGACTCTGACTGCCCAAACACTTGTTCTTCAAATCTCACAATAAATGTTCTCTTCTGTTCTACACATTTATTTCAGTTGTCTTAAGCTTGATGGACTCCTCCTCCCAGCTGTATATTTCAGTAGATTGTCTGGTTAGCGCAGATCAGGACATGTAAGAAGCCTCTTTAGGATAATATTTGCTCTTTAACTTTTCTTGGGTCATTGCCTGAGGCACAAAGTTAACCACATCATTTTGTGAAGCTTCTTATCCCAAGAAGAATATTATATATTTTCTTGTGAAGGTTCTCATTCATCCAGGTCATGGTATATCTGTTGTATTCAATTAGATCAACTGGACTTGAAGTTTAGTTCTTGAAGACATTTCACTAGTCATCCGACTGGCTTTCTCAATTCAGAATGACTTGTACAAGAATCTGTGGCAATTATGTACCCTGGAAAATCCCAATTAGCATATCACAGCCAAGTGTTAAGGGCGTGATTGGATAGTGGCTAAGAGGTGTTATAGGAATGCACAGATGTACAAAACAACAAACTGGCTTTCTTGGACTGCTTGGAAGAAGTTAGAAAAATGGTAAACTGGAAGTAGAGGTTTACAGAAAACCAACACACACAGATCAGTATTTGATGTTTGACTCCCACCACCCTTTTATGTCACAAGCTGGGTGTCATCAGAACCCTGCAACACAGAGCAGAGAACTTCCCCACTAGCACAGAGGCGAAGGCTAAAGAAATGAAACACTCTAGAGGAGCCCTTAAAACTTGTGGATATCCAGACTGGGCCTTTGTCAAAAGAAGTAGAAGGAAAGAAAAGAACACAAATACCAACAGTGAAGGGGAAAAGCAGACAGGAGAAAGAACATGGTCATCCCTATGTAAGGTCGGGCAACATCTGGAAATGGGCAGCTGTCAAACACGTACAAATCACCAAAACATAAATAAATAGAACTAGATATTTTCCAGCTTCTTCGGCAGTATATTCGTGGCTACTTTCGAAATTGGCCTAAAAATATGTGGTAACCCTCGTAAGCGGCTTGTTATTTTAGTAACCGCTGAACGTAACACTTAGCTCTTACATCAGAATATGTTCGATACAGCCCATAAATCTACAGCTCCCATGACCCCCACATTTTATTTTATTGGATATTTTAGATTTAAGTATTTAAAGAGCACAACCTAACACTCCTGTGATAGACTTAGTTTATGCGAGAAACTTATAGTGTTAAATTGGGATGGCACCCGATCCACCTACGGCTTAAAACCTGGGAAGATAGGATTAATAGAGTACTCCATATATACAGCTAATATAGGTTGGAAGAGGCTGCCCTGACAAATTTTTTCAAGATCTGAACTTGTTGGTACAACTATAAGCCGGTGAATCAATTACTGAATAAGGGGCAAACTTTACACATTGTTACTTACTCTGAAAAATTTTCCGATAATAATATATAAGATAGGAAATCGTACATAATCTCTTGCTTACTACCACCCCACTCTTTTTTTTCCTCTTCCCCTATTTTCCCAAGTTAATGTTCAATAAGATGTAAAAATAAGTGACTATATATAAATTAATAATACATTAATAAATATACTCTCATAAAATGAATGTGGTAACAAATCAAACAAACTGCTCTGTTTACTTTTTCGATTTATATGTTTACAACACCTTTATTGAATATGTAATATGTGGTTGTACTTTATCTTACAAACTAATGAGTTTTTTGAAAAAAAAGCATGCAGCATGTTAGAAGGGCTCTGACTAAAGTTCCACCTTAATTTTGACCTGCCAGTGAAATTATTCATTTAAAAAAAATGAATGAACGAAAACCTTTATTTCTCAAATATCACTGACTTCTTTGCAGTTTTAAACGCCTTGCAATCATTTATTAGTACACAGAATCACTGAACATTTGTAACCAGAAAACAAGTAGGTTAGTATTCCTATTGAACAAACAGTTTTCATGTAAAATATCAACAAAATCAACCTCTTACATTAGCCTAAACTGAACTGCACGTGACCCCACTTATACACTAAATTGTGCATTATTGCTAAATACTCGAAATTCCACCTGCTTTAAAATGCTCCTTCAACTTCAGATTAATGGACAAATATATTACAATATATTGCATTATGCCAAACAGCCCTTTATTTGAAATCTTTACAATAACCTGAGTGTTAATAAAGGGGAACCGAGAAGTCTCTGTAGATAACCATTACCCAAAGAGAGAGCAACTATTAACAAAGATACAAGTTTGTGTCTCAGCCTTCCCTTTTCTGCTGGCTGTTGGCTGATGCTATGTGAAATTAACCTTGAGGACTGGGTACGTCAGCTCCCCTAATTCCAGCCTACATTGCTTTTGTGTAAAGTCTAAGGATCTTGCCAAAGCTAACTGAAACTGTGAAAATGTGGAATTTGCTTAAGAATTTTTCTATCTAACTTTGATGGAATTTTGATTTTGAGCTTACTTATTTTCGCATGTGGTTTGTCCAAATTTTCAATATCTCTGATTTCAAAGTTCATAAAATGAAACAGATTTCTTAGAAGCCTGGGACTCATCTACATTAACTAAAAGTCGTTATAGAACCATTCTTCCTGGAATGATGCTGATAACCTTAAATTTCATTAGCTAACATATAACATATAACATAGGTAATTAGATTGAATAAAGACATTCGTCCATCAAGTCCACCTATCTCTCTATTTTTTTTTTTTTTTGATATAACCATACTACATGATCCAAGGAATGGCCTAAAAAAAACCCTAGCTCAAAAAGAGCGGAAAAAATTCCTTCTCTGACTCCAAACGGCAATCGGAAACTATCCCTGGAGTCAACCAGATCTATATGCCATATAATACCACTAAATTCTCATATTTTTAGTTAGAAACTATCAGGACCTTTTTTAAAGTCTATCAATGATATGCCCATTACGCCACTCTCTGCGGAAGACAGTTCGCACATTTTCACCGTTCTCACTAGCTAAAGAAACCTCTCCTCAGCCATGAAGATGAACATTTTCTGTTCTCACACCTTAAAGATTCCTACTGAGTCTTCTATATGACCTATAAGTGAACAATGCACCAGAGAGTTCACTGTATGGAGCCATTTATATATTTGTTAAGAGTTATCATGTCCCCACGCAACCGCCGCTTTTCCAATAGTAAACAACCCTAACATTCTGTCTAATCTGCCGGCATATTAAGCCCCTCCATTCCCCTTAATTAATTTAGTTGCCGCTTCTCTGACTGCCTCAATTTCCAAGAGTCCCCTTTTGTATATGGGAATTCCAAAACTGCCCGACACCATTCCAAATGTGGCCTTACCAGTGCCTGTAAAGAGGAGAATAATTATTTTCTCTCTTGCATTCCATCCCCTCTGTTAACCAGACAATTATAGCTGCTAGCTCTAGCGTGCTTGCTACCTGTGCATAATGTTTGCTACAGCTAAGCTAGATTTCTACCAGAACCCCCCAATCTTTTTCCATTTCAGATGCACTTAACACAGAGTTATCTTATGGTAGCTAAGGTGGCACAGGGAATATATTAAGCCCAAAGCCATCACCTTACATTATCACATTGAATCTCTCTGCCATTCTGTCTGCTGCCCATTTTTGGGATAATCTCTAAGGTCTGCTTAGCAGCACTTGCACATCATTGGAAGTTCATTTCCAAAGCATGCATAATTTAGTGTCATCAGCAAAACACAGAGACCTGCTCTCAATGCCCCCTTCTAAGTCATTTATAACAGTATTTAAACGAAAGTCCGCTTAGACTTTAGCACCCACATAGATGTAGCCTCCATAACCACCACTCTCTTTTTGGCGATCCACATACCCAGCTTCTCTAAAGCCATGAACAAATGTTTTCTTCAAGGGCCACATCTCATTTCATACATTAGTCGCCTATGTGGCACATTCCAAAGGCTTTTGCAAAATCCAAATATACCACATCCAAGCTTGTGGCCCGAATCTAACTTCTTACTCGACTCTTCTTCATTAAAACCATTAAATTTGTCTGCCGCATGATTATTTACTCATAAATCCATGCCGACTACTACTAATAGCATATACTCTCGAGGACAAGTCAAGCCAGATATGATCCCCTTAACCAAAGTTGCCATCACCTTCCCCTATCCACTGGATGTATTTGCCTACAGGATCTCATAAGTTACCAGGCATGCTGAAGCGAATCTACACTTTTTTTGAAATATTGTATTACATTGGCGCTTTTTTCATTTCCAGACCCGCACATCCCCCAGACAAAGCGAATCTGAAAATGAGACACAGTGGTCTGTGCGTAGAACTAACTAGACTCTTTAAAATCCTAAGCGGCCAATGCAAATGCCACGGTCCTGCGCGCTTATTGATATTAACTTTGTTCTAATTGATCCGTACCAATCATCCGATCTGTTATCCCAGTGAACGACTCTGTAATTTACTCCACTGCACATTTTATCAATCCTTACTGTAAACGGATTCTCAACAGATAAAACCGATTAAAAAAACGGTTTAGCCCAGATTAGCCTTTTCGGCATCCTTCTACAACCACCTCAGCTCCATTATTTTAATTTATATAATGGTCCCACATCTCAGAATCTCATTTTTTTACCATTTATATCATTAACAAAACAAATCTTGCCGGTTGACTTGCGCTTTGCCCTCGGCGGCAACTCCGTATGTTCATATTTCATTTAGCCTAGCTTTCTTCTAATGCTTTCCTGCACTCTTATTACCAGACTTTTGAAGTCCTGTGTAAGCTGTTTCTATGTCATGCTTTCACCTCAAATTTAAAGCCCTTTTCTTTTATTTAATTCTCCTATTTCTTACCTGAGCATATAAGGCAATGCCCAGGAGATGCGACCTAATTTTTTACATTGTTTCACTAAAGAGTACGATTTGGAAATGTTATAGCCTTTAATATCCTTTTAAAAAGTGGTCCCCATACTGCTCAGCTACTTTACCTGAAACGTCCCCCCAGCTGATGTAGCAGGGAGCATTCCCTTTTAAAAGCATAAAATTAATTACTTTCCATAAGTTAAAAGTTTATAGTTAAGCCAGATGCCACTTAGTTTTCTGCAACCTTATTAATTGACACTATATCATGCGATCACTATTACCTAAGCATTCCCATTACCTTAATCTCCAATGGCTGGCGGTATTAGATATCACAGATACAACAACGCTTGTTTCTAGCTAGAACTTCTAAATCGCTCATGGAAAGAAAATGCTCATATAGGAATTTAAGAACTTTAATACCTTTTGAGCTGTGCATGCCAGTCCTATTACTCCATCTATTTCAGGGTAGCTTAAAATCCCCCATAACCAGCATAACATGCCACCATACCAGCAGCCTTCGCCACTGCATATTTGGAGATTCATTATCACACCCTCTTCCCGGAATTTGGAGGCGTCTCTTAATAACACATCTACCAACAATTAATTTACCCACCTTCTTGCCTTCCTGTACACATTTCACCCATAATGTTTCTCCATGCCGCATACGTTGACTCCCCCATCTTATCCATCTTTTAATTTAGCTTCATTCCTGTTTAACATACATACATACTCCCTCCTCCTTTCTTATGTACCCCCCCCCCCCCCCCGACACTCGGCATGTTAAATAAGCGAGTACCCTTAATATTTACTGTCCAGCCGATCGTGGGAATCATATATGCCCATGATTCTGCCTGATACCATTAATCATCAACCTTTACTCCTTGTAACAACGCTATTTATTTCAAGTTCGCCGGTGTTTTCCAGCCAGACTCCTTAGCATTACTGCTAAACATAATTGATTAGATATACAATTGTATCTTTACTATCCATACATGGTCGTACATGCCCTCCTTATCCTCTATCCTCCCCCTCCCCTTCTCTACCCTCCCTCCGTGCTGCTTACTAGCCCCAGATCCTAACTTCTCTATCATACCCTGTGACCCCTATTTTATTACTTCCATCCCTCCCCCATACCAGTTTAAAACATCTTCCGCACCCCATACGCATCTTCTCCCCCAAAACAGTTGCACCATCACACTTGAGGTGCCAATCCGTCACTACTAAGAGCCTGTAGCCAACAGCTAAAAAAGTAAGCCCATTCCATAAAAACCCACCAACCCCATCTCCTTACACCACTCTCCTAAAGCCACGCATTTAACTCGAGCTCCCGTTGCCTACCTTAGCCGTCATAGACCACGTAGCCGCAACCCCTCGGTAGCTTAAGTATTCTGAATCACTACCCTGGACAAGGCTCCTAGACTTTTAACTTGGACCCCTAATTCCGGAAATCATTTTAAGGACCTCACCTCCACCTCTACTTTCCGTCATGGCACCAATTGGAACCAAGCACCGCCGCGGTCATCCCAGCCCCCCAACAATATCTGTGCTACACACTTCCCACCACATTCGCTCGACAACCCACACGGCAGAACATAACACACTGTCGGCATGCAGGGTCTGGCCGACAGAAGACCCTATTACCCTTTAATAAGAATCCCCCTGACCACTACCACCTGTCTATCCTTCCTAGCCCCCAGTTCTCCCTCCCTTGTATTAGGGATGAGCCGTCCCTGCATGCGTGACTCAAGGGAAAGGCCCGCAACTCCATACATGCTGCTTGCCGAGCACCATCGTCCTCCACATCTTCACCTAAAATGGCAAATCTGTGGGATCGACCGCCTGGAAGAAGCCCCCCTATCTTCCCCCTACTACCCCTGGCTGACCCTTTACAATCTATCTTCCTTCTCCACCTTATCTGCCACCATCTCCACCCAACGTTACTGGCCCCTGCCCACTACCTGCATTTCCCCCAGGTTTGCCAAGTCCTGCAATGCGACAAGCTATCTACCCCGTTATATCTGTACCTCAAGATTACCCAGATGGGCAACCCACTCAATCTACACCTACAGTTATGTCCCTGGGCGGACTGCTACCAAGATCCCATACAGACCGCGCAGAGCACATTGCGCGGAGACCCAACACAATCTAGTCCATACCTAAACAGCAATACCACAGAGACCACAACAGCAGAAAAATTGAAACTTAGCTTCTTAAACGCTTTCTTGTTTTAAAAACGCCTTTAAGTGTTAAACCGAGATGCAATTACTCTTAAAACCACAGAAATAAAGCTCTTAAAACAGGAAATCGCTCAGAGCTAATCGCTCATGGGACAGCGCCTTAAATGAGAGTTCAAACCACCAGAGCAACAGGCCCTCAGCCAATTTAAAACCAATTAGTTACCAACACCCCATCCAATCGAGATCGAGAGAAAAAAAAAAATCCCTTTCCTTTGCTAACTCCTCCAGCCCCCCTCCCACAGGTAACATGTTTTTTAACTCACAAGTTTGTTTTTAGAATCCCGGCTTGGGTTTACTCAAACATCCTACCACATATATCAAGCCCAGTAAGCATGCCTAAAAAAAAAATAAAATACCACTAGTGATATATACTGACACAGCCACCCTCCTAGAATATAATAGTGTTAGGTTATGTACAGTTAACTAGGACTGCAACCACGATGTAATAAAAGCTTCAGTTTTTAACGCTGTCAATCTCTTAAAAACAAAACATCTCTATAAAACAGAAAATCGCTCAGAGCAAGTCGCTATGCGGACAGCTATAAATGCGGCTTCAAACACCAGCCAGAGCCAACAGCCGTCAGCCACATCTAAACCAATTAGTTACACCCCCATCAATCAGAGAGGAGAGAAAAAAAAAAAAAAAAACCCTTTCCTTTGTCTCCTACCAGCCCCCGCTCCACAGTGAACAGTGTTTTTAAACACAATTATTTGTTTTACTAATCCAGGCCTCTTGTGTTTACTCAAACAATTCCTACCCACCTATTCAAGCAGTATAGTAGTAAAAAAAATAAAAACACTAGTGATTGAATTACTATACACAGGCACCCTCCTAGAAATAAATAGTGTTAGGTTAGTACATTTACTAGGTCTGCAACCACAGTTAATAAACCTTTAGTTTTTAACGCTGTCAATTCTCTTAAAAACGAAAAATCTCTTAAAACAGAAATCGCTAGAGCTAATCGTCATGGGACAGCGCCTTAAATGAGGTTCAACGACTATTATTTCTAAACCTTAAAGGGGAACTGAAGTCTCCAAACACATTTGAGTATGCTAAAGTCTGCCATCTTGGCTGTACTTTGCTATCAATCATTAGGTTTTAGCTTTAGGACAGGGGGTAAACAGAAAGAAACATTAATCTATCTCCAACACTATATCTCCTGAGAGGACTGCAGAACCAATATCCCACCATACATAGATATCTGACACGCGCACTCTGTTTACAAGCCAATGGTTTCTTAGTAGCCATGCACGTATGAGGGCTTTCACTTCACCTCCGAGTCCTTAACAGCAATATTGATGGCACTTGCTTCCATTAAAATATTTAGCTTTATTAAAAAGATCAGTAAAATCAAGGATTTAAACCCACACAGCTTTCAATGGCTCGTTTACAAACAGCAGGATATGACATTTGGGTCCATGATCCTTTCTCAAATACTTGGGACCCAAAATGTCATATCCTGCTGTTTGTAATTGTAGGCATTGAGAGCTGTGTGTGGGCTAAACTATAGTGGGGAAAAAACATACATATATATCTGTATATCTGTATACAATGTACAGATCACAATGTACAGATCACTTAGCATAAGGTGACTTAACTTTCATCCTGCTGTGTGGCTTTGTTTCTTCACACTGGCAGAGAAGTTTGTACCATGCTGTGTGCAGTCCCCTCTCAGTTTAGTACCCCCACAAGCAAAAAATGGCTGTATGCAAAGTCAAGGCATGCTCAGTTGAAAGAACTTGAAATGAGCTAATAGACTGCAACAGTGTTCCCTCCAAGGTGTGCGCTTGTGTATGCACACAAAACTCTGCTGGCCTGCGCACACAGGATAAAGTGGTGCGCACACAAAATCTTTTTGAAAATATGAGCTGCAGTATGTAGCACACACAATTTAATTTTGTATGCACACAGAAATTTATATTTGCGCACACATATAATTTCCAATTAGAGGGAGCTTTGACTGCAAGCAAGTGTGGAGAAAGTAGCAGTGTGCTAAAGGGAGGGGCAGAGGGGAATGAGGAGGACAGTGATGCAGAGATTCTTTACAAGTAAGCTACTGAACTCTGTCTGTTTATTTTATCTCTTCGCCCCCCCTTAGCTGAGATCATAATAAACTAAATAGAGAGTCAGTGTAGCAGCAGCTTAGTGAGAGACCTTCACAAACACAGTGACACTGCTTGTTGTCCTGTTACATTCAGTTTGCTGCTTTATTCATTATTTCATAGAATGTCTTGTTTGGTATATCTGTATTACAGTATTGTTTATATATACTGTATTATTATATATACTGTATTACTGTATTATTATATATACTGTATTACTGTTGATACATTGTAATGTCCATTTGAGTCACTGGTTTGGTATGTGTATGATTTTATTTTTGGGGGTAGGGGCTGTTTTGTAGAGTCTTTATGCTGGGTAAATGGTTTAGTAATTGTGTTTAGCACTACAGTATTTGACTGTGTGGCACATGGTGTATATAGTGGGGTGAGGGCGTGATATACAGTACTGCATGGGAACTTTGGTATGTGTGGGTGTGTGCCTTTGAGTGGCAGATAAGGTGTAGCAGCTCCTACAAATTGCGCATTTCAAAGGCTTATATCTCAGAGACTATGAAGAATTTAAAGAAACTAAAAGGTACCCTGGGGGTTGGGATGACTTTTAGGATATAGTAAATGAATTTAAAAAACTTTTTTTCCTCACTATAATTGCCCTTTAAAGTCTTGATTTTATTGATGTTTTGAATAAACTAAATATTTTATTATGGAAACAAGTGCCATCATATAGTATAATGGTGAAGAACCAACACAGGGCTTGTTGGAGAGTATAGTTCTTCAATAAAGCATTTTTAGCAATCAGTTATTATTTACAAACAAGATTGATTACTCAGACCAAAATTAGCCAGGGGCAATCAGTCATAGCAGTAATTTGGCCAAAATATTGGTTATAGTGGCCAATCAGGCCTGACACATGTGCACACAACTTACGGCATACCAAACAAATCAAGCAAACACTATCTGTAACTAAAACTTTTAGTTCAGCTTTATTTTAAAGCAGAGCAATAGAACAATGAGCACAAATTTTTTTTACTATCATAACCCTTAACTTTCTTAATCCCACCTGTACAAACAAACAAAAGCTTCACCACTCACTTTTGAAAAGACACACAAAACATAATTTGTTTTCCCCCCCCCATAATGAAATTATAATGCACAATAGCATATTGGGTGATTACTTCAATGATTCATATGATATGATAATATACTTGGTCTCCATGTTTCACTTTGCTTGATAACCTAAGAACAAACACTTAGTAGAGATGGACAAAAGTTAATCTGGTAAAACTGAAGTTTACTCTGTGTAGCAAAAGCTATACATCCATTCCCACTTGCAGAAACAACTGGGTAACTCTGAATAGCCTGTGTTGTAAATCAGCAGGGTCAACTGGAAATGTAACCCAGAAAGCACCCACCAGCACCCCTAGGTTAATTAGCTAGGTGTTGACTCTGCAAATGCAAGGCTAGCCAGCATATAAGATATTAACAAAACTGGTGAGCTTCGTTCCACTGAACTTGTTGAAATTCAAAAATCTGATTTAACCCCAATTGAAAAATAATTTTTTGACCACAATTTAGAATGAAATTTTCAACCATATTCTCAACTTTCATGTGATTTTCGACTTTTTGGAATTTCAATCTTAATTCTTTATGCAATTTTTGAATTTCTGAAAATTCCCCAGAGCCCCAGAACTGCTGGTTTTGGAACCAGCAGTTCCAAAACAAAACCAGCGGGGAGATCCAATATCTAGTGCCGCGTTACTTACCTTAGCCCAATCCCGCGATACAATAACTGACGTAAACAAGATTACGTCAGTTTTATTGCATCGCGGGATCGGCACTTTAACGCTCACAAGCCATAGCGTAAGGTTTCATGCTACAAAGTAGCGCATATTAGCGCTATGGGTTTTGGATCGTTAGCACAGCGCTATTTCCAAAAACATTCGGAAATGGTGCTGTGCTCGAAAATCCGTCTAAAACCCCCGTTAACCCGAAATTTCTTTGGGTTAACGTGGGTTTTAGACAAAATGGGCCATATTGTATCTCCCCCCCATGTTGTATGTTGAACTGCTAAACGCTGAAAAAAGAATTAATGGCAAAGGGTCCTTCCAATTAAATAAGGAGAATGAGAATTTGAAAAAAAAGTGATAATTCTAATTCTGCAATCCTGAAAAATTCAGTTTCATAAATTAGTAAAAATGCTCATACCAACATTTTAGCATGTAATATGTATCTTTCTTTTCTTTTTTTTTATAACGTTATGAATTTTGCTACATTTTTTTCATGGCTCTAAATTTTACCACTAATAAATATTGTAAACAAATTCAAGTTTGGAAGAACAAAAGTGGCAATAACACACCTTTTAAATATTTCTGTGAAGCAGCCATTACACTCCTTGGGGGCATCAGTTGTTAATACAAGAAAGGATATGTTATTTTTAGATTAGATAGGAGGAGCACATCATTTGAATTATTTTCCCCATGATGTCTACAATCAAATAAGACTGGTGAAATAAAGTATATTGCCAACAATTTGGTAAACTGCTTCTCAATCAGTGCCTTAGCCTACTGATCAATTCCATTCCCTGTCTCTGTTTTCAAATGATTGATCTGTCACTCCAGATAAGCACAAAGGCCCCATGCATTAACAAATATCTGACTCTTCTGTATGAGTTTCGAAAATCTTTTTTTTTTTCACATAAGGATTGTGTATATGAAAAAAAAATGCAAAAAATTTAGTTGTACTCTTCTGAGAAAGTGATATTTCAAAGATTTTCAGTTGTAATGCTATTGTAGATTGTAACATTAAAGGTTGTCAAAAAGAGAAGTAATATAAAGTGATATTAAATCTTTCCTTAAAAAGGAACTTGTTTGAGTTCATAATAGACTCTACACATTTTTTCAGTGTTTATTTAAACATGATGAGATTGATTTTAACTTCAAGTCAACTTGCAGGGCTAAATCCAGTGTGTGTGTAAAATTAATTAGATGGCTTACATGAGATACAAGCCATTTTATCATAGATTTTTCAGTAAATATTTGTTTTATTCTAAGCAGCTTATCCCTAAATGGGTTTTACATTAATTCAGCAGCTGTAAAAATGGATGACAGGATCGGGAAGTTTTTTTTAAAAAAAAATTAAATAAGTACTGTAGGCAAAAATATGCAACAAAGAGTAAGAAACTGTGGATAAATATTATGGTTCTCTTTTCTCCCTGTGATACATTGAATGTCTTCTAAAGACAAATTATGTGTTGGATAAAAAAAATAGTTTGTCCCAAATTTGTTTATACTTTTAAACAGGTGCACATGATGATGCACTAGAAAAAATAAAATCTCAGAATATGCAGTACAATACCCCTGTAAATAAAAAGTGTGTGCTTTAATGTATAGTTCTAGTGAATCATACTGAAACTGTGCACTTAAACACTTCTCATGACAAAATGTGTTTTAGAACAGAGGGAAAACTACATTGAAGGTTTTGGTTTCAAATATTAAGTATAATTTTTAGGTTTTGCAAAATTCATTTAATGCTATACTACAGTATCTGGAAATCGATATCCATTTTTTAAAAGATCATTGGATAACCATTTTAAAAGGGATTTTAACAGATGGATATGTTTGAAATCTTTATTACTATATTATGCTATCGATAGTTTTCTGTTCAGGATCTGTAGAAACAACATACCTGTCCTCTTTTCATAGGTTTACATAACTGTTTAGTATAGGGGTGGGTCTAGACTGGAGTGGAGCAGAAATGTTATGGTAGATTTTCTCACAAATGCTGCTATTTACAAAAATTGAGGACCTGGCATTTTAGGTCCTCACCCAGAAGTGTGAAAGATGTGCTTTTTGCAGTGTGTGTCTATCCAAAGATTAGGCCAGGGAAAAAAAAAGGAGGAGCTACAACAGACCGTCGATCAGGACATTCAATTAAAGAATCACAGTGATTAAAGTTAAACCCAGTGGTGAGTGCTGAGTGGTTAGGTCCTCACCCTAGGTTATTTTAATGGGAGACTAGAGCTGATTGTTAAGAGACTGCTAATGAACAGAACACAAACCTTTACTTACTGTATATTGATGGAGTCCATCCGTGTGCAGATATCTGGTCCTAGGGATGACCTCAGATTTTGTTGCCCTCTCCTCCCTCAGCTATTCTTGGATCTTTTGCTCCTATGACCCATTCAGAAGTCTCTCCACCTGCTTCTATCATGTCTGCTCACGACCTGTCCTCTTGATCCTCTGCCCTCTGTATTACTGAAGCACTGTAATCGTGTGCTTACCCCTATACTCACCCACATATTCAACGTCTCCCTTACACTGGAATTTTCCCCTCTGTCTTTAAGCATACCCTGTTAGGCCCATACTAAAAAGCCCTCACTGGACCCCTCTTGTTTATCCAACTACCGCCCGGTCTCTCTCTTTCCGATAGCCTCTAAACTGCTAGAACTTTTAGTCTTCTCCCGTATCACTACCTTCATGCTCATAACCTATTGGATCCTTTGCAATCTGGATTCCGTCCTGCGCATTCCACCAAGACGGCTCGTGTGAGGTTGTAAATGATCTGCAGGTTGCAAAGGCCAATGGTCACTTTCTATTCTTATCCTCATTGACCTCTCCTCTGCTTTCGACACAGTTGATCATTCCCAACTTATGATATACTTTACTCTTTGGGCATTCGGAATGAAGTGGCATCCTGGTTTCTATCCTATCTCTCTAACAGAACTTACTCTGTATCTTATGCTAGCAATACTCTTCTCCGGTTCCTATTGGTGTGGGGGTGCCGCAGGGGTCTGTTCTTGGACCCTTATTGTTCTCCTTCTACATTATTTCCTTGGGAGATGTTATTACCTCTTTTCGCTTCAAATATCATTTATATGCAGACGATACACAAATCTATTTGTCCACCCCTACGCTACTCCTGACATCCAATCACGTGTCTCCGACTGCCTCCTTGCCATCTCCTCCTGCATGTCTCAACGCTACTCAAATTAAATCTTTCTAAAACTGAACTGATCGTTTTTCCACCTAAACTTGTCCTGTCCCATCTTTCTCGATCTCTTTTGAAAATACCCCCATATCCCCTATTCCAAATGGCATGCTACCTAGGGGGTAATATTACTACCTCTCTCCCTTTTCTAACCACATTAACTATGTTGTGAAAACCTGCTGCTTCTTCCTTACAATATAGCCAAAAATTTGCTTTTGCATGCTCTCATCCTATCGTGCCTGGACTATTGCAACCTACTACTTTCTGTGCTTCCTGCTTTCCACCTCTCTCCCCTTCAGTCTTATAATTAACTTCGCCACACGTATTGTTTTGCTCTCTAATAAACCAGATCCCAAATCTCCTCTGTACCGGACAACAACTGGCTCCTCGTTAAACAGCGCATTCTATACAAAATCCTTCTCCTAACATTTAAATCCCTTCGCTCTTGCTCCTCCTTATATTCTTCTATAGCCTCCCCATATGTTCTTGCCCGTACCCTCGCTCATCGCAGAAACCTCTCCTTGTACACCCCCCCCCCCCTTGGACTGCTTCCTCTCGCCTTAAACATTTCTCTACTGTGGCTCCATCCTCTGGAATTCTATTCCCCTCTCTCTACGTCAAAAAAACCTATTAACAGGTTTAAATCTCGCCTACAACCTACCTATCTGGTAACAGCACAGTATATGATATTTATATATCTATAGATGATAAATCTAGCCTAACATCCTACCTATCTGGTAACCAGCACAGTATATGATATCTATATATCTATGTATGATAAATCTAGACTTACATCCTACCTATCTGGTAACCAGCACAGTATATGATATTTATAAATCTATATATGATAAATCTAGCCTTACATCCTACCTATCTTGTAACCAGCACAGTATATGATATCTATATACTATAGAGATAAATCTAGCCTAACATCCTACCTATCTGGTAACCAGCACAGTATATGATATCTATATATCTATGTATGATAAATCTAGCCTAACATCCTACCTACCTGGTAACCAGCACAGTATATGATATCTATATATCTATGTATGATAAATCTAGCCTTACATCCTACCTATCTGGTAACCAGCACAGTATATGATATTATATATCATATATGATAATCTAGACTTACATACTACCTATCTCGTAACCACCAGTATTGATTATTTTATTTGCACTGCAAAACGTCTCACTCCAGCACTTATACCCATTCCATTGTATCTGTGGTGTTACCCCTAACTAGATTGTAAGCTCTATGGGGCAGGGACCTCCTTTCCTCTTGTGGCAAAGTTCTAGCTTCCATGTATATAATTTGTATATTATGTACTGAACTATCTATGTATTTATCCCCCTTGTATACGTTATTGACTTTATTGTATTTTATTACTGTACAGCACTGCGTTCCCAAGTGGTGCTTTATAAATAAACTATAAATAAACTATACATACATACATATTATTTTAAAAAATCTTGTGCTTTGAGGGGATGAGGAAGATAAATTTAAATCTATGTTCTGGGATGAACATGCCCTTTAAAGCAATAATTTATTAGCAGTAAAGGCCTAGAAACTACTACTCTCATTATTATCCTTCTTGCTGCTGGGATATTGCTCCCAACAATGGACTCTGCAATATTTCCATCTGCCGTTGACCTTGCATTTCTACTCCCCCCCCCACATATTCTTTTCGAGGCTCTAATCTTTCTAATTTTAAAACCATTCCTACTCTTTCACACTTTTTCCTGTGGCCTCCATGGCTCTAGCCTGTCATCTCTCTCGTCTCTAAGCTCAGATGTATGTATGTATGTATGTTTGTTTACATTATGTACAATATTAGAATACAAAAAGCAGTACAAGGGGACAATAAATAAATACATAAATATATAAATAAGTATGTGCATCGTGAAATATACAAGTGCTTGAAACATGTGACATGAAGAAAGTGGCCTCTGTCCCTTTTAGAAACTTCAATCAGGTCAGTAACATACAGATACATAGGGAAAGGTAGATGTGCCATAGTAATAACTGGTGCTGGTCAACAGTCCTATGCTGTGCTGTGCTCAGAGAGATAGGATGACGTAAGATTTAAAATTGTTTATTGAGGTTTATTGATAAAGATAGAGGGAATAGAATTCCAGAGGACAGAGCCATAAGAGAAAAAGTTTGGAATTTATTTTCTCCAAAAGAGATCCTGCAACCCCCGATACTGCAGTCCATAGGGTGGCTTATCATCACACATAGAATCATATTTAATACTCTTCTTTTAACCTTTAACTCTTCACTCTACTGCACCTCCCTACTTCTCTTCCCTCTTGAACTTGTATGCTCCTGGACGTGCTCTGCGCTCCTCGCAAGGCAATCTTCTCTACAAATCCCCTACAAACATTGCGTCCTCCCGTGTAAAACCATTTTCTCTTGCTGCATTCTCGTCACTCATACTTCTTAGGGTGACATCCTTTAGTTCTTTTATATCTAAACTATCATCCTACATTTCTGAAAACCAGCACTGTTAATGATTATTAGCTGTCTGAGCAAGTTTTCCCTCCCCCACTTGTACCTGTATGTTGTCCTCCCACTTAGATTGTCAAGGCTCTTTTCTGGGGTTGAGTGATCTCTGTCCTAATTTGGGGGTTCCTGGTGTGGCCACTTCCAGCAACTAAAGCCTGCCAAGTAATTGGGGGAGGATGGTATCTATTGTTAAAATATTGCCTTCTGATTCTGTATTTTTTTAAGCTTTAATTTTTTAGGGCGAAGGTCCCATACAGAAATAGCCATACTGGATTTAGCTATTACTGTATGGGAATTCTGCTATACATTTAAAGGCCAACTAAAGCCTCAAAACAATACAGAATTATGAGGCAGTAGTGGTCATATTTCTACCTAGACTTATAGTCGAGTCAATCAGTTTTTACTAATTTTTTAGGTAAAAATAGGTACCTCGACATGTACTCGGATTGACTTATATTCGAGTATATACGGTACAGCGCTGTGTACCCAAGTGGTGATATATAATATTAGACATACATACTAGAAAATAACCTTTATTCCCAATATAGTTATTTCGAAATTTTTTCATATAAAGGTGGTGGGAAACCAACACCTAAGGATTTATATTGGATGAAAAACAATAGGCCCTTTGAAAAACAAACTGTAATTGAAGTCAATTATTAGACTAAATATATTTACATTCGGCACATGCTGCTGTGAATGTCAGCCCATGGGTTTCTATTTGTTAGAAATTGATGAACATGTTTCAACAATGCTTAGATCTTACTGCTTCAACTTGGGTGGTATGATTATTTGAGATCTAGATTTTTTTTTCTCTGGAAGACACCAATTCTGCACTGAATGTTACGGGTATATTAATAGAGGTCAGAATGATATATCAATGATTTTTAAGCGGTGTTTCCAATTTCCCTTTTCATTTCCTTATTTCCCCCAAAATGCAGCATTTTTTTCACACAAAATAAACTGAACTTTTTTTTTATTTGCAGGAAATCCTGTTTTAGTTCCATGAGTGCAATACAAATGCAGTGAATACCCATATACAGAAGATTGTTGCTGATACTTTGCTAAAATATATGAACTAGGAAAAGAATAGACTCAGGAACATGAATTCCTGTGCCTCCAGTTCACAAATCAGCCAGCCCTCCAGTAGTAGGTAATTTTAGGGCTGCACTGTTGCAATCTAATTGAAATTAACTGCATTCATAGTAAGTCATGATAAATGCAGTTAATTGCAGTTTAATTAGTAACAATGTGTGACTCTCTGCTGCATGTTTTAATTATAACCTATATAGGCCTATAAATCTATTGGGATCCCACATGAGACTCTTGAGATCAAATGGGTTGGGCACCAATGGCCAAAGTTAATTGGGGATGAAATCTGACCTACAGTCCTGCATCAGGTTGGAAACCCACCGTCACCAAATTTGCATGTCAGGTTTTGAGTTTGAATGCTGTTCTCCTCATGGATGGCACACCGATGCCTCAAACTAAACATGATTAAAACCGAACGAATCCTTTTCCCACCTAAACCTTGTCTTATTCCACCTTTTTCCATTTCTGTGGACAACACCCCCATTTACCCTATTCAGTCGGCACGTTGCTTAGGGGTTATTATTGACTCCTCTTTCCTTTCCTAATCATATTAACTATGTTGCTAAAGCCGGTCACTTTTTTCTTCTATAACATTGCGAAGATCCGTAGAGTCCTTTCTCTTCCAACACTGCTATGCTTATCCATGCTCTCATCATGTCTGGATTATTGTAACCTTCTGCTTTCCATCTTTCTCCTCTCAGTCCATACTAAACTCTGCCGCACGCATTGTCTCACTCTCTAACAATCGAGATATAAATCTCCTCTTTGCCGCACATCTACCTGGCTCCCCTTAAACAATGCATTATCTACAAAATCCTTCTCTTAATATTTAAATCACTTCACTCTCTGCTGCTCCTTCTTATATTTCTTCTCTTGTGTCACCATATGTCCCTGCCAATACCCTCTGCTCATCTCTTATATAGACCCCTCACTCACAACTACCTCCTCTCACCTTAAACCTTTTTCTCTTTTGGCTTCCATCCTCTGGTATTCTATTCCCCTCTCTCTACGTCAAGAAACCTCAATAATAAGTTTAAATCTAACCTCTTATCCTAACCCTCTGAGCACAGCACAACTAGACTGTTTTACTGTACTTGTCATTACTTTAGCACTTCACCCTTTCCTATGTATCGGTATGTTACCCCCACCAAAGTAGATTGTAAGCTCTAAGGGCAGGGACCTCTTTCCTATGTTACATGTTTTAAGCACTTGTATATTTAGTGATTCTCATACTTATTGTATATTTCTGTATTTATTTACTGCCCCCCTTGTGAGACTTTTTGTATTCTATATTGTACAGCGCTCCGTCCTTTAGTGGCGCTATATAAATAAACATATACATACATACAATGGGTTGTAATATCAGAGATATAGCTAAGGAATCTTTTCCATATCTGGAGGTTTGTTACCCCACATATTTACCCTTTAAACTATTCCATTTGTAGAGATCTATATTGTGCCCTAAATACTTGCAATGACAAGAATAACCCAACTGGGTTCACTATCAAAAAAATAATCTTTACAATCAAATGGTTATTCTGTAAATATGGGGTTCATTTAACCATTTTATGAATATATTAAATATTGCTCAAACATGAATGATGTCTTTTTATAAATATTCTCTGTTTCATATATCTGCAATTTCAGTATTTCCCCCAGGCAATTTCCCCCAGGAGAAATTAGTTGTCATTTAATTTACACTATATATAGATATTTCAGCAAATTCTTCTCATTCCTTTTATAAACATGTCCATATAATAATGAGGTTATGGTCAAGGTACAGAACTCCATAGCATATCAAATGACTGATATTCAAGCTTACTAACAAAACTCTGCAACTTATATAAGAAATGGCTTCTAATTATGTAGAAAGGCTGCAAAACTTGTTTGTACGTATTCCATCAAAATTTATACATCAGTTACAATAACAAGCAGGTGTAAGACACTCATGAGACAGATGGGGTTTATGTTAGTGGCAATTCAAACTGTTTTTTATTATGGCATTTTTAATTGCCAGAACTCGAATCTGCGTGTATTTTTCTCAGTGTATGACTGAATTGTTCATTGTTTGTTTTTTTATTAAAAAATATCATTACTTTGGTATAATTGCCAAAACTATATGTTAATTGTTTAAACACTGCCTGAATCTTAAAAGGATTATAGACAAAAAGGAATTTATTTGATGAAAATGACTCACTCGCTTCTTAGCAAGCCATCTAGTACGCGGGTTCAACCTTAGCTAGGTCCTTGAGAGAACAAAAAGATATGTGTAGTCTTAATAGACTGCAACATCAGGGCAATTCAATTAACCCCAAGAACAGGATCGGAAACGGCTTTAGTACTAAAAGACAAATATATGATCGTATTAACGCCTGTCATTCTTCAAAACCAAGGTCCAATTACACCATCCTTCTGTGTGTTATAAAGCACTTTCAGGACAAACCTGGCAAGTTAGTAGCTTTGGGAAAATCTATAGTATGAGTTTCTTGAGTCTGGCCAAGAATAGATGTCATTATAAGGAAAAGAAAATGGTATTTAAAATACTTACATTATTTTTGGAAGTAACATTAGCAGCATAGAAATGGAGGTTGAATTAAAACATCCATCATTACAAATCAACCTTTTAACTATATCCATAAGTCTGCCTAATATGTTGATTCAGAGAAAGGAACTACCTCCATCCCATAATAATTTGATGAATGGACCTATCGACATTTATGCACCACACCTGGAAAGCTTTTTGAAGTAGTATTTAAGCATCATTATGGGATAAATTTAGAAGGTGCAAAAAACAGTTCATGTGCTAATAATCTGCAGCCACCAATCATATATTACCTTTTTATGGTCTATTAAAGTTTGAAAACATCTGGCGACATTTGATTGGTGGATGCACATAACTATCATCATCAACATTTTGCACCTCCTACAAAAGAATCACTATTATTTACCTTCATATTTGTGTATACATTTTGTACATTGGAATAAACAGTGTAATTGCTAAATATGTTTTTGGGGGATGAAATGGACCTGCTGCAAAATGAAAAATTTGCAACTTAGACCACAAAGCCTCATTAAACAAACACATTATAGGAACGTTCAGCAATAATTTACTATGTAGCAGCAATATGCTTGTGAAGGTTCTCATTCATCCGGTCATGGTATATCTGTTTGTATTCAATTAGATCAACTGGACTTGAAATGTTAAGTTCTCTTGAGACGTTTCGCTAGTCATGATCCCGACTGGCTTTTCTCAAGTTCAGAATGACTTGTACAAGAATCTGTGGCAATTATGTACCCTGGAAATCCCAATTAGCATACATCACAGCCAGGTGTTAAGGGTGTGATTGGATAGTGGCTAAAGGTGTTATAGAACGCCCATGAGTAAGTGTTTAAAACAAAAGCATTGTACTATGTCAGCAACTGCTCAACGTATGGCCCAGCACAGAAGAGCCATTCCTCGGTCCAGGACTCAGCCCTGTCCCGCATCTTAGATACAAGGACAACCTTTGAAATTGTAAGTTACCCATTTGGCAAGGACCGTGACTGTTTCAAGAAGGTGTTAGGAGGCCATTTATGTGAAAAATAAAGAAACCAAGCTAATAGAGTGTGGGAGGTTCGCACCAACTGTCTGCCATGTACAATGCTGTTTTAACCCCTTACCTGGCGTTCCATAACACCTCTTAGCCACTATCCATCACACCCTTAACACTGGCTGTGATATGCTAATTGGGATTTTCCAGGGTACATATTGCCACAGATTCTTGTACCAGTCATTCTGAATTGAGAAAGCCATTCGGATGACTAGCGAAACGTCTTCAAGAACTACATTTCAAGTCCAGTTGATCTAATTGAATACACAGATATATGTAGCAACAAGTTTCTATGACTATAAACATCAACACATCTTGTCTAACAAATATTCACTTTTAATCAAATTTTTTTTTTCTTTGGCAAGCTTCTGTCCTTGAAAACCAGCACACAGAAGGAAAGTGTGATTTGTTAAGGAAAATATATAGATCTGTTGTATTCATTAGATCAACTGGACTTGAAGTTTAGTTCTTGAAAACTTTTCGCTAGTCTACGACTGGCTTTCTCAATTCAGAATGACTTGTACACGAATCTGTGGCAATTATGTACCTGGAAAATCCCAATTAGCATATCACACGCCCAAGTGTTAAGGGCGTGATTGGATAGTGGCTAAGAGGTGTTTAGGAACGCCCAGAGTAAGGGTCAAAACAACATTGTACATGGCTGACGTTGGTGTCGAACCGCCCCACCTCTATTTAGGCTTGGTTTCTTTATTTTCACATAATCGCCTCCTTAACACCTCTCTTGAACCGTCACGTTTCCTTTGCCAATATGTTACCCAATTACATCTTCACAGGTATGTCCTTATCAAAGGTATGACCTGCAGGTACACGGCTGATGCTTTTTGTGTCTTGGTGTACCAATTGCTGCCCTAAGTGTGTTGTTCGGTTTAAAGCAGACATGGATACAGTGTTTTTTGAAATCTTCTTAATTTCTCGGGACCCCCTGCTACATATGGGATGACCATGTTCTTTCTCCTGTCTTGCTTTTCCCCTTCACTGTTGGTATTTGTGTTCTTTCTTTCCTTCACTTCTTTTGACAAAGGCCCAGTCTGGATATCCACAAGTTTTAAGGGCGCTCCTCTGAGATGTTTCATTTCTTTAGCCTCGCCTCTGTGCTAGTGGGGAGTTCTCTGTCTCTGTGTTGCAGGGTTCTGATGACACCCAGCCTTGCTGACATAAAAGGGTGGTGGGAGTCAAACCATCAAATAACTGATCTGTGTGTGTTGGTTTTCTGTAAACCTCTACTTCCAGTTTACCATTTCCTTAACTCTTCCAGCATCCAAAACGCCCGTTTTGTTGTTTTGTACATCTGTGCATTCCTATAACAACCTCTTAGCCACTATCCAATCATGCCCTTACACTTGCTGTGATATGCTAATTGGGATTTTCCAGGTACATAATTGCCACAGATTCTTGTTACAAGTCATTCTGAATTGAGAAAGCCATCGGATGACTAGGAAATGTCTTCAAGAACTAAACTTCAAGTCCATTGATCTAATTGAATACAACAGATATACCATGACCTGGATGAATGAGAACCATTCACAAGAAAATATATAATATTCTTCTTGGGATAAGAAAGCTCACAAAATGATGTGGTTAACTTTTGTGCCTCAGGCAAATGACCCAAAAAAGTAAAGAGCAAATATTATCCTAAAGCTTTCTTACATGTCCTGATCTGCGCTAACCATACACATCTAACTAATGAATATACAGCTGGGAGGAGGAGTCCATCAGCTTAAGACAACCTGAAATAATGTGTAGAACAGAAGAGAACATTTATTTGTGAGATTTGAGAACAAGTGTTTGGGCCGTCAGAGTAGAGATGCATGTGCCCATGCGCACAACTTCATCGTGCTCGGACGTGTATGTGACATCATTTGCAACCCATAACTGTGTGCGCTGTCCATCACGTTCGCATTCACATCCTTTATATTCTGGGTTTTCCTCTCTTGGCTCTACTTCAGAGAAAAACACGGACTGGAGTACAGCCAAGAGAGGAGACCCCAGATTATAATCAAGCGATCGAGACATCATGCACAGTCTCGAGCATAGTTTTAACTTATTTTATAAATATTACATTTTCTAATATTACAGTCCACATCTGTATTGACAAATATAAACTCTTAATATAAAACCACATAAAGCAAGCTTATGCTTCTTGAACACATAAGTGTGTGTGGCAATTTAAGAATCTACCTCTGTCACTGAAGTCATCCACAAATATATTTCCTCTATGAGGCTGTCTGGTGTTCTGTTGATCACGCTTCGCAAAGTCCCGTTTGAGTCCGCCTTCATTATGAATGGATAATTATGCTGGTGTTTGGTAGTTTTCTCCAAATAAAGCTTGTCTTACAGCTGTGAAAAAACACATAGGAATTTAGAAGCAAGTATTTAAGTCTGTCTAGTGCTTGTCCAAAAGACACTACATATACGCATGCTTTAGCCTGTACAGTTAAGGTGTGTTGTTTAAAACATCTATACAGAAAAGCTTTTTTTTTAATTACCTTTTTCAATTAATGATCATTTTAAAAGATGGATGCCTATCACCCTTCTCTAATATATTGTTTTCCTTTGGCACAAGCCAAATGTAGAGATTTACCCAGAGGTAATTTCCCCCTTATTTCCCCTTATGTGACCATTCAATGCCAGATTTAGCAGGCTTTAAATAGTCATGTAAGCCCAGCCATGCTTGCAGCAGCTGTGCAACTGTCTCTTCCAATTCCTCACACAGTCTTTGCAAGCAATGGGTAAAGTTAAGCTACCGATTGTGAATCGTTTAGCGTGACCTTAATCCATGTAGCGCAAATGAATAAGCATCAAAGTTTAACTGTGCATGGGAAAGTCACATGGACACTACCTCCATATCATTGGGTATCATTTCTATCTGCCTAGTAGTAGAGAATTTACCATGTTAGCCACGGATGATAGTAGAGACATCTTGGATATAAATAATACCTTTTATTGGCTAACTAAAATGATTGAAAATGCAAGCTTTTCGAAACACTTCTCCTCAGGAAAAATTATAATTATATATTATATTATGCCTGAGGAAGGCCTTTGTATTATCCTGAGGAAGGAGCCTAAGTGTTAAAAGCTCACATTTCAATCAGTTTAGTTAGCCAAAAAGGTATTTAGGATTTCAATAAAGTTCTTATCGTTTAAAATGGTGCTAATTTGCCCCAACCAATCAGATCTTATTTAAGATTTGAAAGCTAACATTTGATTGGTTGGGGCAAATAGCCCAATTTTTTAACAATAAGAACTTTTATTGAATAACCCTGATTATTTTATATCCAAGATGTCTCTACTTCTATCTGTTTTCACAGAGTCTACCATTGTCAATGTTCAGCAGAACAAATTGTAATGTGACTGGACAAGGAGAAATGTGTTTACTCCCCCAGTTAAACTTCATATACTCATGTACTTATAAAAATACAAGGTGTGGGCTTTTTGAAATAATAATGCAACGTTATTCCAACGCTATGCAAATATAATTCATTTATTGCAGTAAAAATATGATCATGCACAGAAAATCATATAACAATATGTCATTATTAAAATGCACCTTCAGTCACAGCCTAATGTTACCTAACCTTACTACTATTATAAAGCTAAACATCTACTATCTTTAAAATACAAAACCCTTTAACAATAATACAATTTTGTATCCATAAGTACAAAAGCCACGGTATAAAATTACAGCAAAGTGTTCTAAACCATTATATAAGTAAAACATTTCAAAATTTCAAAAAAATTCTAGACTGATTTCAGTAAGCACTAGTTTTTAATAAATTACCAAAAATTGCTTGTGACAATTTTTGTCATTTAAAACATTTTTTATTTCAAAAAGCCCATTTATCATATCCTACATTAATACCACGAGTACTGTATATTATGGAATGATGCACATGGATAAATTAAATACACATGTTGTGGGATTTTAGCCAAATGATTTTCTTGCCTGCAATGAAGCCAGCAACACACATGGACTATGCAGGAAAGCAAAAGGTCCGTTTAATTGTATAGGTAACAGCCTTGTGCATAGACGGTGAAAAAAAAAAACAGTAGAAAAAATATATATAAAAAAGTCCTGCTTGTCTGACTCCAACTAAACATGGAACAGTTTGCCTTCCTAAACCAGTGTCTACTAACTGAACTGGACCAAATCCATAGCAAATCTTTCTGTTACTCCACACTATAGCGCTCATCCCAAGCTTCCAGCTCTCCTGCTTTACTCTGTCCAGAGTGAGAGAGAGCTACACCACACCTGGAATTAGAGATGGACTAGAACTCGAACCTGAGTTCGAGCTGAACTATTCGAATTCAAACGAATTCGGACTTCTTGACCTATCCCAGCCCCGGACTTTCGATAAATATCGAATGTTCGCCCCGTTCGAATTATGCAAGTAAAATGCCTATTATACCTATTCGCAGCATCGAATCCGCCAGTAAAGTGTCCTAAAACCTATACGCGAGCATCTACGCGAGCATCGAATGTCCATGGTATAGTAAATTGTCCTTAAAGCCTATACGCGAGCATCGAATCTGTGAGTAAAATGTATGCGGTGCAGTTTTGGAACCCATATCAAAGGACATCTTGGAAATTGAGGCAGTTCAGAGAAGGGCAACTAATTAGGGAATGTCTAACCTGCAGGCAGATTAGACAGTTTAGGGCTGTTACATTGGAGAAGCGGCGGTTGCGTGGGAACATGATAACCTTATACAAATTATTTAATGGCCCATACATGAACTCTCTGGGGCATTGTTCACTAATAGGTCATATCAGAGGACACGTGAACATCCTTTAAGGTTGGAAAGAAGAGTTTCATCTTCAGGTTAGGAGAGGTTTCTTTACAGTGAAAACGGTGAAACTGTGGAACTGTCTTCCAGCAGATGTGGTAATGGCAAGTTCATTGAATAACTTTTAAAAAAAATTGAGAATTACTGGTATTAATGCATTAGATCTGGTGATCCAGGATACTTTCCGATTGCCGTTTGGAGTCAGGAAGGAATTTTCCCCCCCCTTTTTAGCTGTTTTTTTTTGCTTCCTCTGGATCAACTGTTAGGTAGGGTTAAAAAAAAAAGTGAATAGGTTGGACTTGATGGACGTCCTGTCTTTATCAACCTTATTACTATGTAACTATGTCATGATACCTAGACACGAACATCGAATGTTCGAACGCAAGAGCTTGAAATAGCGCCAGTGAGAATAAAATTGATTTTTCTAATGTCCTGGATATTCGAACATGTCCCCCGACCATTTGCCAGGTCCCACAGCCATTTACTTAGTTACCATTAATATTTTATTTGTATTTCATTAAATATTGCTTGTGAAGGTTCTCATTCATCCGGTCATAGTATATCTGTTTGTAATCAATTAGATCAACTGGACTTGAAGTCTATTCTTCAAGAACTAAACTTTAAGTCCAGTTGATCTAATTGAATACAACAGATATTTCATTAGAACTTTTCGAACTATTTGACTCCCATTGATTTTAATGGGTCCGTTTCCGAATTTTTGAACTTTCCATAGGTTCGAAAGTTTCAAAAACAGCCGAACTTTCGAAAGTTCGGCCATCTCTACCTGGAGATACCCTATTAAAGATCACACCATCAAAACCCATAATGGTCAAGTGATTGTGGAATGCACCCACCCTTTACATTGGATTCCCAGTAAAACCAGACCCGTAAAACCTTCAATTGTAACCCCAGCTAAGAGGCAACCCAGCCCTTTTTCAATACTTGGGTACTCTGGTTTTACCTCACCATGTGTAGAGTTGGATCTGGGTCCGACTTGACTCGGATCTGACAATGAACCCCAGAAATCCAAAGTTTTCATTCGAAAACGGGCAATCCTTCTGATTTCGGAGACTTCAAAGCACATTTTTGAGGATTATAGAACGTTCAAGGTTATTTGCGAGTATTTTCTAAAATAGCCTTGAACTTTCGATAATCATTGAAAATACCTCCGAAGTCCCAAAAGTATGTTCCAGTTTCGGCCATCTCTAACCATGTGTGGGTGAGAAACCATAAGGGGATATACCTATCTCAACCATTTTCCCTGCTGGTATCTTACAATACCATCAACCTTTCAGCTTCTGAGCAAAGTATTTCTATTAAATGTGTTAAATGTTGTCTCTAGTAAGGATGGATGGCTCTATGCGAGTCATATGAAGGAAGGTTGATGCATTAAATGGGCTTATGGGAGGACACACTCGCACATATCATATTGGCTAAATGCCATACTAAGTGAGGGGGCATGGCTGGGCAGGACCAATAAGAACTAAAGTAAGTACTGTTGGCAGCATAAGGTGAGCCAGGGATTACATAAAAAGAAAGGTAGATTAGTTCATATTTAAAGGTTCATTATAACAATGAAAAATAAAAATTACTATAAAACTCAAATAAATAGTATTTTTAAAATAAATAACAATATTTACTACTGTACTGCTTTATTGTTGCAGGTCACTAATGACAATAAACAAATGAATTAAACTATCAAAAATGACAAATAGTCAAAACAACATAATATACTGTTAAGAAGTGGTATGAGCTAAAAGGATGGAAATAATTTCACACCGTTCCTTCTTGAAATTGCAATCCACTGTCCAGTCAGAAAGATTTATGGGTCCAGATAGAAGAAATAGCAAAACAACAGTAAGATCAGCTCTTGGTATTTCTCCTCCGAGATCATGTTTGTAAGGTTTCATATCATGTTTTCAACAGGTTCAACACACACACACACATTACCCCGCTGACACAACTAAGCACTGTTTATAAGTTATAATTTACAGATAATCATGGCTGTTTCTCTGTTATATATTCTGATCATTTGAATGTTTTAGTCTAACTACCCAAGTCAATTATTATTAAAAGAAAAGGCTAGAGAACATTTTATGGCTTATTGGCCTACATACAGAAATATGACTAGCGCATTGGCTTGCTTTACAGGTTCAGCTGAAGTTCAGAGCAGTATTTCATGAGCCCAACCTAATTCCTCCAATGTTGCTATTTCTAAAAAGCAATGTTATTCTTAGGATTGTTTCTGTGCACAAATGGTTAAAGAAAAGGCAAAACCTATGCATATGTAAACCTGGGAGATCAACACTTCTGTTTGTAATGTATTTTGTAAACACAGTTATTCCTTCAAGCAGTGTTACACAATGGAATTTTATGAATTGGTAAACTGCCAAATGCCATCCAGAGAAGTGTTTACCATCTGGAGCATTCTGCTGATATGCTAACACGATCCCAGCAGTCACCTTTAACAGCAAGTAGGAAAACAACCCTCACTGTCAGCCTTCCAATAGTATGACTATTTTTAGACCAAACAATAATTCTCAGCAATTGCACCTTAAATGTTATCATCTCTCAAGGCTTCCGCTTTGGATAGTCCCCTTAAACACAGCATGCGTAAACATATTTTAACATGATCATCTCAAAAGAAAGAAAGAAATGGCTTACATGTCAAGGAATGTAGTTATGGTTCAGATTTGCATCCCATTGGCAAATCTTTATACACAGCTATAATTCTATCACAAGCTAGATCGTTGAGTAGCACTGGATATTGCTTCAGATATGCATCTGCTTAGTGAAGAGCATTTCAGGAAGGAAATTGTTTTATCTCCCATCATCAGATTAGAAAGCTTCAGGAGGAAAGATTTTGCTTTTTTTAAATCTCCATGAAAGCACTATAATGACATCATATTTTAAAGTAAATAGGTGTTTTAAAACCAAAACAAACGATTTGCATCACAACGTTGTTAGGTATAAAATCGTTGAGTGGTATTCTGGCTATTTTTAAATCTGCAAACAAAATAAATTCCTAACAAGAAATTTATTGTTACACTGAAGGCTTTACCAAAGTATATATAAAAGAACATTCTTTGGATACAATGATTGCTTATTAATCAACGTTACTGATGAAATATTTTATTATAATACTGTATAACAGGCGCACTTCTATAAGAATAAAGCATGCATGTAAGCTACGCTATAACTGGCCCTGAATGGATTATAATTAATAACTGATTGTTAAGCTGTCTTCCACTTCTAAGTCAGCACACGTGTGAACATTATCTATATGACTAACATTGCTGCCTCACACCTGAGTAGTGGTTGTCAATCTATCACTATATACTCCATCACCATATAGTTTGAATATTCTCAATGTCCTTGCTTGGGTTTTGCATATCACTCCAGTTTTGAAAAAATTTCTTCCAGTGTACATACTCTTTGTGTGCCCTGCCTTACAAACAGCGACAGACAACCATTTTTCTTGTCCACCTCTGTCAACAACCTGGCACTGGTAAGCAAAAAAAAATTTAAATGGGTTCCTTCAACTGCGCTTCTCCTTCTCCGGCTACCAGCAGGGGTCACCACCCTGAGATTTTTTTTCTCGGTTGCCTTATTGAAAGATGCACCTGACATGACAGTGACTGATCTTCTAACCACACAAATTCACATGGAGAGATAAACAGCCATGTCCTCTGTGAGCTCACAAACCCACACCCACTGGACCAATCACATGAGGTAGATTGGCAGGTAATGCAATAGGACCAATAAGAATAAAAAGGGAGAGACAAAGGATGGGAATATTCCTGTGGTAATGGGAAATTGGTTATTTTGTCATGAAAGGGTTAAACGTTTTTCCTCCCAGGGTTCTGTGGGTAATCAAATGAGATAGGAGATATGTATATGATGTTGAGGGAGATTTGGGCTGCATGTACGCCCTCCAAAAGGGTACAAGTAAAAAAGTGTTAGAAGAGGACAGCTACAAGCTGTGCTAGAGTCTTCATCAATTTCATGTAGGAGCATGTAGGATAGTCAAGCGCCAAGTCATCAGTCTTTGACCTTGGCACTCCCTCCTACGTTTACATATAATCGGTCACAACAGTAAGTCTCCTAACTAATGTATACATATGAAACATACAAGAAAGAATGTGCCGCATCCACCATTAGGCTTATCATAAATCTACAGAGACGAACCAAATTTCCTTCCATACTAAGAGATGAGATCCAGGTTTTGACAAGAACCTGATCCAACACATAACCCCTCGGTTCTCGACATCATGAAAGATCCGTCCGAATACCGATGCATCCTCTAGTATTTCGCGACTTCGGAATGACGTTTCAATAATTTTCGATTTTCGAAAGTACAAGGCTTTTTCGATATTCGAAATGGTCTCCATCGCATTTTTGAATAATTTTTCGAAACGTCAAGCTATTTTCGAAAATTATCGAAATAGCCCCGTCATTCGAAAATTATCGAAATTTTCCGTTTCAGATTTTCGGGATTTTCCCGGATCTGTGGATCCGAAAACGGAAAGAAACTAGTGAGTTTCCACGCATCTCTATTCTATCTATAATTATAATATACATAGAGAATGTGTCTGTACACAATAAGCTATACCCTCTACATGTAAGTGTCTAAAGCCCCCAAGGATTGGTGCATAGGGCCACAAACACTAGGGCGGATATTTCGTCTCCAGCTTGCCAACGGTCGGCTGGTCCTAGCTATGTTGTTTTTTAAATAGTTAAAATCAAATTGAAGTTTTTACAAAGTCCTGTACTCTGGTATATGGGAGCTTGGAATAAAGACAAACTGTGAAGAAAAGAAGTTAGTCTTCAAGTTTGGAAAGGGTTTTTCACTGTGAGAATGGTAAAACTATGAGAATGTATTCCCTTTGGTCATTGGTTCATTGGATATGTTCAAAAGAAAAGCTGGATGCTTTCTACAAACAAGGAATGTTGCCATGTTACTGGTATTGATACACAAAGTAGAGTTTGATCCAGGTGATTTCTCTGATTGCCACTTGGAGAAAGGAAGGAATATCTAAAGGGTGGTGGGAGTCAAACATCAAATACTGATCTGTGTGTGTTGGTTTTCTGTAAACCTCTACTTCCAGTTTACCATTTTCCTTAACTTCTACCAAGCAGTCCAAGAAAGCCAGTTTGTTGTTTTGTACCTCTTCCCTTGTGAATTTAATGTTTTGGTCCACCGCATTAATGTGTTCTGTGAAAGCTTGTACTTCCTTCTGGTGGATTTTAACCCAGGTGTCATCAACATATCTGAACCAGTGGCTGGGTGCTATGCCCTTAAAGGTATTCAAAAAACATCGTATCCCTGTCTGCTTTAAACCGAACAACACACTCGTTCTTGAAAACGTTTCGCTATCAACGACTGGCTTGCTCTAATTCAGAATGATTGTACAAGAATCTTTGGCAATTATGTACACTGGAAAATCCAATTAGCATATCACACGCCCAAGTTGTAAGGGCGTGCTTGGATAGTGGCTAAGAGGTGTATAGGAACTCCCAGAGTAAGGTGTCACACAGCATTGTACATGGCGACGTTGGTGCGAACCGCCCCACCTCTATTTAGGCTTGGTTTCTTTATTTTCACATAATCGCCTCCTTAACACCTCTCTTGAACCGTCACGTTTCCTTTGCCAATATGTTACAATTACATCTTCACAGGTATGTCCTTTTTCAAAGGTATGACCTGCAGGTACACGGCTGATTGCTTTTTGTGTCTTGGTGTACCAATTGCTGCCCTAAGTGTGTTGTTCGGTTTAAAGCAGACATGGATACAGTGTTTTTTAAAATTCTTCTAAAATTTTCTCGGAGACCCCTGCTACATATGGGATGACCATGTTCTTTCTCCTGTCTTGCTTTTCCCCTTCACTGTTGGTATTTGTGTTCGTTTCTTTCCTTCTACTTCTTTGACAAAGGCCCAGTCTGGATATCCACAAGTTTTAAGGGCCGTCCCTCTAGATGTTTTCATTTCTTTAGCCTCGCCTCTGTGCTAGTGGGGAGTTCTCTGCTCTGTGTTGCAGGGTTCTGATGACACCCAGCTCTGTGACATAAAAGGGTGGTGGGAGTCAAACATCAAATACTGCTCTGTGTGTGTTGGTTTTCTGTAAACCTCTACTTCCAGTTTACCACTTTCCTTAACTTCTTCCATCAGTCCAAAACGCCCGTTTGTTGTTTTGTACATCTGTGCATTCCTATAACACCTCTTAGCCACTATCCAATCATGCCCTTAACACTTGCTGTGATATGCTAATTGGGATTTTCCAGGGTACATAATTGCCACAGATTCTTTGTTACAAGTCATTCTGAATTGAGAAAGCCATCGGATGACTATGGAAATGTCCTTCAAGAACTAAACTTCAAGTCCATTGATCTAATTGAATACAACAGATATACCATGACCTGGATGAATAGAACCTTCACAAGAAAATTATAATATTCTTCTTGGGATAAGAAAGCTCACCAAAATGATGTGGTTAACTTTGTGCTGCCTCAGGCAATGACCCAAGAAAAGTTAAAGAGCAAATATTATCCTAAAGCTTTCTTACATGTCCTGATCTGCGCTAACCAGACAATACATACCCTACTGAACAAAAATATACAGCTGGGAGGAGGAGTCCCTCAGCTTAAGACAACTGAAATAATGTGTAGAACAAAGAGAACATTTATTTGTGAGATTTGAGAACAAGTGTTTGGGCCGTCAGAGTCAGAGATGCATGTGCCCATGCGCACACACTTCATCATCGTGCTCGGGACGTATGTGACATAATTGCACCCATAACTGTGGCGCTGCCATCACGTTCGCATTCACATCCTTTATTTCTGGGTTTTCCTCTCTTGGCTCTACTTCAGAGAAAAACACGGACTGTGAGTACAGCCAAGAGAGACCCCAGATTATAATCAAGCATCGAGACATCATCACCAGTCTCGAGCATAGTTTTAACTTATTTATAAATATTACATTTTCTATATTACGTCCACATCTGTATTGACAAATATAAACTTTATATTAAAACCAGCATAAAGCAAGCTTATGGCTTCTTGAACACATAATGTGTGTGTGGCAATTTAAGAATCTACCTCTGTCACTGAGTCATCCACAAATATATTTCCTCTATTCTATGAGGCTGTCTGTGTTCTGTTGATCACACTTCGCAAAGTCCTCAGTATAGTCCAGCCTTCATTATGAATGGAATAATTATGCTGGTGTTTTAGTTTTCTCCAAATAAAGCTTGTCTTACAGCTGTGAAAAAACACATAAGGAATTTAAAGCAAGTATTTAAGTCTGTCTAGTGCTTGTCAAAAGACACACATATACGATGCTTTAGCCTGTACAGTTAAGGTGTGTTTTTAAAACATCTATACAGAAAAGCTTTTTTTTTAAATTACCTTTTTCAATTAATGATCATTTTAAAAGATGGATGCCTATCACCCTTCTCTAATATATTGTTTTCCTTTGGCACAAGCCAAATGTAGAGATTTACCCAGAGGTAATTTCCCCTTATTTCCCCTTATGTGACCATTCAATGCCAAGATTTAGCAGGCTTTAAATAGTCATGTAAGCCCAGCCATGCTTGCAGCAGCTGTGCAACTGTCTCTTCCAATCTCCCACACAGTCTTTGCACAATGGGTTAAAGTTAAGCTACCGATTGTGAATCGTTTAGCGTGACCTTAATCCATGTAGCGAAATGAAAAGCATCAAAGTTTAACTGTGCATGGAAAGTCACATGGACACTACCTCCATATCATTGGGTATCATTTCTATCTGTGCCTAGTAGTAGAGAATTTACCATGTTAGCCACGGATGATAGTAGAGACATCTTGGATATAAATAATACCTTTTAGGCTAACTAAAATGATTGAAAATGCAGCTTTCGAAACACTCTCCTCAGGAAAAATTATAATTATATATTATATTATGCCTGAGGAAGGCCTTTGTATTATGCCTGGGAGGAGCCTAAGTGTTTTAAAGCTTGCATTTCAATCAGTTTAGTTAGCCATAAAGGGGTATTTAGGATATTCAATAAAGTTCTTATCGTTTAAAATGGTGCTAATTTGCCCCAACCAATCAGATCTTATTTAAGATTTGAAAGCTAACATTTGATTGGTTGGGGCAAATATAGCCCAATTTTTTAACAATAAGAACTTTTATTGAATAACCCTGATTATTTTATATCCAAGATGTCTCTACTTCTATCTGTTTTCACAGAGTCTACCATTGTCAATGTTCAGCAGAACAAATGTGTAATGTGACTGGACAAGGAGAAATGTGTTTACTTCCCGCTTAAACTTCATATACTCATGTACTTATAAAAATACAAGTGTGGGCTTTTTGAAATAATAATGCAACGTATTAAACGCAACACAACGCTATGCAAATATAATTCATTTATTGCAGTAAAAATATGATCATGCACAGAAAATCATATAACAATATGTCATTATTAAAATGCACCTTCAGTCACACCCTAATGTTTCCGTACCTTACTACTATTATTAAAGCTAAACATCTTACTTTAATAACAAAACCCTTTAACAATAATACAATTTTGTATCCATAAAGTACAAAAGCCACGGTACTAATTACAGCAAGTGTTCTAAACCATTATATAAGTAAAAACATTTCAATAATTTCAAAAAAATTCTAGACTGATTTCAGTAAGCACCTAGTTTTAATAAATTACCAAAAATTGCTTGTGAACAATTTTTGTCATTTAAACATTTTTTATTTCAAAAGCCCATTTATCATATCCTACATTAATACCACGAGTACTGTATATTATGGAATGATGCACATGGATAAATATAAATACACATGTTGTGGGATTTTAGCCAAATGATTTTTTCTTGCCTGCAATGAAGCAGCAACACACATGGACTATGCAGGAAAAGCAAAAGGTCCGTTTAATTGTATAGGTAACAGCCTTGTGCATAGACGGTGAAAAAAAAAAACAGTAGAAAAAATATATATAAAAAAGTCCTGCTTGTCTGAGCTTCTAACTAAACATGGAACAGTTTCCTTCCTACAACCAGTGTCTACTAACTGAACTGGACCAAATCCATAGCAAATATCTTTCTGTTACTCCCACACTATATGCTGCGTCATGCCCAAGGCTTCCAGCTCTCCTGCTTTACTCTGTCCAGAGTGAGAGAGAGCTACACACACCTGGAATTAGAGATGGACTAGAACTCGAACCTGTAGTTCGAGCTGAACTATTCGAATTCAAACGAATTCGGACTTCTTGATACTATCCCAGCCCCGGACTTTCGTAAATATCGAATGTTCGCCCGTTCGAATTGCCAAGTAAATGCCTATTATACCTATTCGCGAGCATCGAATCCGCCAGTAAAGTGTCCATTAAAACCTATACGCGAGCATCTACGCGAGCATCGAATGTCCATGGTATAGTAAATTGTCCTTAAAGCCTATACGCGAGCATCGAATCTGTAGTAAAATGTATGCGGTGCAGTTTTGGAATCCATATCACAAAGGACATCTTGGAAATTGAGGCAGTTCGAGAAGGGCAACTAATTAAGGGGAATGTCTCACCTGCAGGCAGATTAGACAAGTTAGGCTGTTACATTGGAGAAGCGCGGTTGCGTGGGGAATGTAACCTTATACAAATATATTAATGGCCATACATGAACTCTCTGGTGCATTGTTCACTAATAGGTCATATCAGAGGAACGTGAACATCCTTTAAGGTTGGAAGGAAGAAGTTTCATCTTCAGGTTAGGAGAGGTTTCTTTACAGTGAAAACGGTGAAACTGTGGAACTGTCTTCCAGCAGATGTGGTAATGGCAAGTTCATTGAATAACTTTTAAAAAATATTGAGAATTACTGGTATTAATGCATATAGATCTGGTTGATCCAGGATACTTTCCGATTGCCGTTTGGAGTCAGGAAGGAATTTTCCCCCCCCCCTTTTTAGCTGTTTTTTTTGCCTTCCTCTGGATCAACTGTTAGGTAGGGTTAAAAAAAAGTGAATAGGTTGGACTTGATGGACGTCCTGTCTTTATCACACCTTATTACTATGTAACTATGTCCATGATACCTAGACACGAACATCGAATGTTCGAACGCAAGAGCTTGAAATAGCGCCAGTGAGATACAAATTGATTTTTCTAATGTCCTGGATATTCGAACAGTTCCCCCCCATTTGCCAGGTCCCACAGCCATTTACTTAGTTACCATTAATATTTTATTTGTTTTCATTAGTAATTAGCTTGTGAAGGTCTCATTCATCCGGGTCATAGTATATCTGTTTGTAATCAATTAGATCAACTGGACTTGAAGTCTATTTCTTCAAGAACTAAACTTTAAGTCCAGTTGATCTAATTGAATACAACGAGATATTTCATTAGAACTTTTCGAACTATTTGACTCCCATTGATTTTAATGGGTCCGTTTCGAATTTTTGAACTTTCCATATAGTTCGAAAGTTTCAAAAACAGCCGAACTTTCGAAAGTTCGGCCATCTCTACCTGGAATACCCTATTAAAGATCACACCCTCAAAACCCATAATGGTCAAGTGATTGGGAATGCACCCACCCTTTACAATTGGATTCCCAGTAAACCAGACCCGTAAAACCTTCAATTGTAACCCCAGCTAAGAGGCAACCAGCCCTTTTCAATACTTGGGTACTCTGGTTTTACCTCACCATGTGTAGAGTTGGATCTGGGTCCGACTTGACCTCGGATCTGACACAAGAACCCCAGAAATCCAAAGTTTTCATTCGAAAACGGGCAATCCTTCTGATTTCGAGACTTCAAAGCACATTTTTGAGATTATAGAACGTTCAAGGTTATTTGCGAGTATTTTCTAAAATAGCCTTGAACTTCGATAATCATTGAAAATAGCTCCGAAGTCCCAAAAGTATGTTCCAGTTTCGGCCATCTCTAACCATGTGTGGGTGAGAAACCATAGGGGATATACCTCTCTCAACCATTTTCCCTGCTGGTATCTTACAATACTATCAACCTTTCAGCTTCTGAGCAAAGTATTTCTATTTAAATGTTTAAAATGTTGTCTCTAGTAAGGATAGGATGGCTCTATGCGAGTCATATGAAGGAAGGTTGATGCATTAAATGGGCTTATGGGAGGACACACTCTGCACATATCATATTGGCTAAATGCCAGACTAAGTGAGGGGGCATGGCTGGGCAGGACCAATAAGAACCTAAAGTAAGTACTGTGGCAGCATAAGGTGAGCCCAGGGATTACATAAAAAGAAAGGGTATTAAGTTTATTTAAAGGTTCATTATAACAATGAAAAAATAAATTACTATAAAACTCAGAATAATAGTATTTTTAAAATAAATAACAATAATTTACTGTACTGCTTTATTGTTGCAGGTCACTAATGACAATAAACAAATGAATTAAACTATCAAAAATATTACAAATAGTCAAAACAACATAATATACTGTTAAGAAGTGGTATAGCTAAAGGATGGAAATAATTTTCACACCGTCCTTCTTGAAATTTCAATCCCACTGGCCAGTCAGAAGATTTATGGGTCCAGATAGAAGAAATAGCAAAACAACAGTAAGATCAGCTCTTTGTATTTCTCTCCAGAGATCATGTTTGTAAGGTTTCATATCATGTTTTCAACAGTTGTTCAACACACACACCACATTACCCCGCTGACACAACTAACGCTCTGTTTATAAGTTATATTTACAGATAATCATGGCTGTTCTCTGTTATATATTCTGATCATTTGAATGTTTTAGTCTAACTACCACAGTCAAATATATTATTAAAGAAAAGGCTAGAGAACATTTTATGGCTTATTGGCCTACATACAGAAATATGACTAGCGCATTGGCTTGCTTTACAGTGTCAGCTGAAGTTCAGAGCAGAGTTTCATGAGCCCAACCTAATTCCTCCAATGGTTGCTATTTCTAAAAGAGCAATGTTATTCTTAGGATTGTTTCTGTGCACAAATGGTTAAAGAAAAGGCAAAACCTATGCATATGTAACCTGGGAGATCAACACTTCTGTTTGTAATTATTTTGTAAACACAGTTATTCCTTCCAGACAGTGTTACACAATGGAATTATGAATGAATTGTAACTGCCAAATGCCATCCAGAGAAGTGTTTACCATCTGGAGCATTCTGCTGATATGCTAACACGATCCCAGCAGTCACCTTTAACAGCAAGTAGGAAAACAACCCTCACTGTCAGGCTTCCAATAGTATGACTATTTTTAGACCAAACAATAATTCTCAGCAATGCACCTTAAATGTTATCATCTCTCAAGGCTTCCGCTTTGGATGTCCCTTAAACACAGCATGCGTAAACATATTTATAACATGATCATCTCAAAAGAAAGAAAGAAATGGCTTACATGTCAAGGAATGTAGTTATGGTTCAGATTTGCATCCCATTGCGACAATCTTTATACACAGCTATATTCTATCAAGCTAGATCGTTGAGTAGCACTGGATATTGCTTCAGATATGCATCTGCTTAGTGAAGAGCATTTCAGGAAGGAAATTGTTTTATCTCCCATCATCAGATTAGAAAGCTTCAGGATGAAGATTTTGCCTTTTAAATCTCCATGAAAGCACTATAATGACATCATATTTAAAGTAATAGGTGTTTTAAAACCAAAACAAACGATTTGCATCACAACGTTGTTAGGTATAAAAATCGTTGAGTGGTATTCTGGCTATTTTTAAATCTGCAAACAAAATAAATTCCTAACAAGAAATTATTGTTACACTGAAGGCTTTACCAAGTATATATAAAGGAACATTCCTTTGGATAATGATTGCTTATTAATCAACGTTACTGATGAAATATTTTATTATAATACTGTAAACAGGCGACTTCTATAAGAATAAGCATGCATGTAAGCTACGCTATAACTGGCCCTGAAGGATTATAATTAATACCTGATTGTTAAGCTGTCTTCCACTTCTAAGTCAGCAACAGTGTGAAAAATTATCTAATGACTAACATTGCTGCCTCACACCTGAGTAGTGGTTGTCAATCTATCCTATATGCTCCATCACCATATAGTTTTGAATATTCTCAATGTCCTTGCTTGGGTTTTGCCATATCACTCCAGTTTTGAAAAAATTTCTTCAGTGTACATACTCTTTGTGTGCCCTGCCTTACAAAACAGCGACAGACACCATTTTTCTTGTCCACCTCTGTCAACAACCTGGCACTGGTAAGCAAAAAAAATTTAAATGGGTTCCTCAACTCACTGCCGCTTCTCCGGCTACCAGGATGGGACTAAACTTCAAGTCCAGTTGATCTAATTGAATACAACAGATATTATATATTTTCCTTAACAAATCACACTTTCCTTCTGTGTGCTGGTTTTCTAAGACAGAAGCTTGCAAAGAAAAAAAAATTTGATTAAAAGTAATTATTTGTTAGACAAGATGTGTTGATGTTATAGTCATAGAAACTTGTTGCTACATATATCTGTTGTATTCAATTAGATCAACTGGACTTGAAATGTAGTTCTGAATACTTTTTCGCTAGTCATCCGACTGGCTTTCTCAATTCAGAATGACTTGTACAAGAATCTGTGGCAATTATGTACCCTGGAAAATCCCAATTAGCATATCACAGCCAGTGTTAAGGGTGTGATTGGATAGTGGCTAAGAGGTGTTATAGGAACGCCCAGAGTAAGGTGTTAAAACAGCATTGTACATGGCAGACAGTTGTGTCGAACCCCCCACCTCTTTAGGCTTGGTTTCTTATTTTCACATAAATGGCCTCCTTAACACCTCTCTTGAACCAGTCACGTTCCTTTGCCAATATGTTAACATTACAATCTTCAAAGGTATGTCCTTTATCCTTAAGATGCAGGTACACGGCTGAGTCCTGACCCGAGGAATTGGCTCTTCTGTGCTGGGCCATACGTTGATGCAGTTGCTGCCATGTACAATGCTGTTTTAACACCTTACTCTGGGCGTTCCTAT
>CM033469.1:89835873-89911833 GCA_019447015.1 Hymenochirus boettgeri | reverse complement strand
ATGTAAGCAGGGGTCTCCGAGAAATTAAGAAGAATTTTCAAAAAACACTGATCCATGTCTGCTTTAAAACCGAACAACACACTTAGGGCAGCAATTGGTACACCAAGACACAAAAAGGACTCAGCCGTGTACCTGCAGGTCATACCTTGATAAGGACATACCTTTTGAAGATTGTAATGTTAACATATTGGCAAAGGAACGTGACTGGTTCAAGAGAGGTGTTAACGAGGCCATTTATGTAAAATAAAGAAACAAGCCTAAATAGAGGTGGGGCGGTTCGACACCAACTGTCAGCCATGTACAATGCTGTTTTGACACTACTACTCTGGGCGTTCCTATACACCTCTTAGCCACTATCCAATCACGCCCTTAACACTTGGCTTTGATATGCTAATTGGGATTTTCCAGTGGTACAAATTGCCCACAGATTCTTGTACAAGTCATTCTGAATTGAGAAAGCCAGTCGGATGACTAGTGAAACGTTTTCAAGAACTAAACTTTTGCAAAGGCTTTTGATACAGTCCCCCATAGGCGACTAATGAATAAGCTAAGGTCTGTTGGTCTGGGGAGTCACATTTGTACATGGATAGAAATTGGTTAAAGATAGGATGCAGAGAGTATTGTTTAATGGGGCTCATCATTATGGACTAAAGTGCTAAGTGGGGTGCCACAGGGTTCTGTGTTGGGGCCGCTTCTATTTAATCTATTTATTAATGATTTGGAAGTGGGTATTGTCCAAGGTTTCTGTGTTTGCTGACGACACAAAACTTTGTCGACCATTAAAAACTTCAGAGGATGTGCAATCGTTGCAAGGGGATCTAGATAGATTATCACATTGGGCTGCTAAGTGGCAGATAAATTCAATGTTGATAAATGTAAGGTGATGCATTTTGGACTTAAAAATACTTGTCTACTTATGCTATAAATGGCTCTGTGTTAAGTGAATCCCTGTTGGAAAGGGATCTTGGAGTTTTGGTGGATAACAAACTTAAAGGTAGCAAGCAGTGCCAGGCGCAACAGCCAGAGCCAGCATGGTATTGTCTTGTATAAAGCGAGGTAATGGATTCAGGGAGGAAAATGTAATTCTCCCTCTTTACAAAGCATTGGTAAGGCCTCATTTGGAATATGCAGTGCAATTTTGGAATCCTGTGTACAAAAGGACATCTTTGAAATGGAAAGGTTTCGAGAAGGGCAACAAATTAATAAGGGGATTGGGGGAGCTTGAATATGAAGAGAGACTGAAAAGTTACAATTATGTACGCTGGAGAAAAGGCGCTTGCGTGGGGATATGATTACTGTTATAAATACATTAACGGGCCATACAATAAACTATCTGGGGCATTGTTCACCAGAGAAACATGTCAAAGGACACGAGGACATCCCTTAAGACTTGAAGAAAAAGGTTTAGGCTTCAAGCTCGGAAAGGGTTTTTCACTGTGAGAACGGTAAGGCTATGGAACTGTCTTCCAGTGGACGTTGTAATGGCAGGTTCATTGGTCAGTTTCAAAAAAAGCTGGATGAGTTTTTTCTGCAAACAAGGAATGTTGCAAGTTTACTGGTATTGATACATAAAGTAGAGTTGATCCAGGGAATTTCCGATTGCCACTTGGAGTCAGGAAGGAATTTTTTTCCCCCTTCATAAATTTGGTGGGGTTTTTTGCCTTCCTCTGGATCAACAGTTAGGCAGGAAATGAGGGATATTGCTAGATGGGTTGGACTGGATGGACGTATGTCTTTATTCAACCTCAAATACTATACTATACTATACTAAACTTCAAGTCCAGTTGATCTAATTGAATACAACAGATATTATATATTTTCCTTAACAAATCACACTTTCCTTCTGTGTGCTGGTTTTCTAAGACAGAAGCTTGCAAAGAAAAAAAATTTGATTAAAGTAATTATTTGTTAGACAAGATGTGTTGATGTTTTAGTATCAGAAACTTGTTGCTCCATATATCTGTTGTATTCAATTAGATCAACTGGACTTGAAATGTTTCTTGAAGACGTTTCGCTAGTCATCCGACTGGCTTTTCTCAATTCAGAATGACTTGTACAAGAATCTGTGGCAATTATGTACCCTGGAAAATCCCAATTAGCATATCACACGCCAGGTGTTAAGGTGTGATTGGATAGTGGCTAAGAGGTGTTATAGGAACGCCCAGAGTAAGGTGTTAAAACAGCATTGTACGGCAGACATTGGTGTCGAACCCCCCCACCTCTATTTAGGCTTGGTTTCTTTATTTTCACATAAATGGCCTCGTTAACACCTCTCTTGAACCAGTCACGTTCCTTTGCCAATATGTTAACATTACAATCTTCAAAGGTATGTCCTTTATCCTTAAGATGCAGGTACACGGCTGAGTCCTGACCCGAGGAATTGGCTCTTCTGTGCTGGGCCATACGTTGATGCAGTTGCTGCCATGTACAATGCTGTTTTAACACCTTACTCTGGGCGTTCCTATAACACCTCTTAGCCACTATCCAATCACACCATTAACACCTGGCTGTGATATGCTAATTGGGATTTTCCAGGGTACATAATTGCCACAGATTCTTGTACAAGTCATTCTGAATTGAGAAAGCCAGTCGGATGACTAGCGAAACGTCTTCAAGAACTACATTTCAAGTCCAGTTGATCTAATTGAATACAACAGATATACCATGACCTGGATGAATGAGAACCTTCACAAGCATATTGCTGCTACATAGTAAATTATTGCTGAACGTTCCTATAATGTGTTTGTTTAATGAGGCTTTGTGGTCTAAGTTGCAAATTTTTCATTTTGCAGCAGGTTCCATTTTCATCCCCCAAAAAACATATTTAGCAATTACACTGTTCATTCCAATGTACAAAATGTATACACAAATATGAAGGTAAATAATAGTGATTCTTTTGTAGGAGGTGCAAAATGTTGATGATGATAGTTATGTGCATCCACCAATCAAATGTCGCCAGATTTTTTCAAACTTTAATAGACCAGTAAAAAGGTAATATATGATTGGTGGCTGCAGATTATTAGCACATGACTGTTTTTTTGCACCTTCTAAATTTATCCCCATAATGATGCTTAAATCTAACTTCAAAAAGCTTTCCAGGTGTGGTGCATAAATGTCGATAGGTCCCATTCATCAAATTATTATGGGATGGAGGTAGTTTCCTTTCTCTGAATCAACATATTAGGCAGACTTTATGGATATAGTTAAAAGGTTGATTGTAATGATGGTGTTTTAATTCAACCTCCATTTCTATGCTGCTAATGTTACTTCCAAAAATAATGTAAGTATTTAAAATACCATTTTCTTTTCCTTATAATGACATCTATTCTTGGCACCTCAAGAAACTCATACATAGATTTTCCCAAAGCTACTAACTTGCCAGGTTTGTCCTGAAAGTGCTTTATAACACACAGAAGGATGGTGTAATTGGACCTTGGTTTTGAAGAATGACAGGCCTGTAATACGATCATATATTTGTCTTTTAGTACTAAAGCCGTTTCCGATCCTGTTCTTGGGGTTAATTGAATTGCCCTGATTTTGCAGTCTATTAAAGACTACACATATCTTTTTTGTTCTCTCAAGGACCTAGCTAAGGTTGAACCCGCGTACTAGATGGCTTGCTAAGAAGCGAGTGAGTCATTTTCATCAAATAAATTCCCTTTTTGTCTATAATCCTTTTAAGATTCAGGCAGTGTTTAACACATTAACATATAGTTTTGGCAATTATACCAAAGTAATGATATTTTTTAATAAAAAAACACAACAATGAACAATTCAGTCATACACTGAGAAAAACACGCAGATTCGTAGTTCTGGCAATTAAAAATGCCATAATAAAAACAGTTTGAATTGCACTAACAAAACCCCATCTGTCTCATGAGTGTCTTACACCTGCTTTGTTATTGTAACTGATGTATAAATTTTGATGGAATACGTACAACAGAGTTTTGCAGCCTTTCTACATAATTAGCAACCATTTCTTATATAAGTTGCAGATGTTTGTTATGTAAGCTTGAATATCAGTCATTTGATATCTATGGAGTTCTGTACCTTGACCATAACCTCATTATTATATGGACATGTTTATAAAAGGAATGAGAAGAATTTGCTGAATACTATATATAGTGTAAATTAAATGACAACTAATTTCTCCTGGGGGAAATTGCCTGGGGGAAATATCTGAAATTGCAGATATATGAAACAGAGAATATTTATAAAAAGACATCATTCATGTTTGCCAGCAATATTTAATATATTCATAAAATGGTTAAATGAACCCCATATTTACAAATAACCATTGGATTGTAAAGATTATTTCTTTTCTGATAGGAACCCAGTTGGGTTATTCTTGTCATTGCAAGTATTTAGGGCACAATATAGATCTCTACATGGAATAGTTTAAAGGGTAAATATGGGGTAACAAACCTCCAGATAATGGAAAGATTCCTTAAGCTATATCTCTGATATTACAACCCATTGTATGTATGTATATGTTTATTTATATAGCGCCACTAAAGGACGGAGCGCTGTACAATATAGAATACAAAAAGTCTCACAGGGGGGCAGTAAATAAATACAGAAATATAGCAATAAGTATGAGAATCACTAAATATACAAGTGCTTAAAACATGTAACATAGGAAAGAGGTCCCTGCCCCTTAGAGCTTACAATCTACTTTGGTGGGTAACATACAGATACATAGGAAAGGGTGGAAGTGCTAAAGTAATGACAGTCAGTAATAACAGTCCTATGTTGTGCTGTGCTCAGAGGTAGGATAAGAGGTTAGATTTAAACTTATTTATTGAGTTTCTTGACGTAGAGAGAGGGGAAATATACTCCAGAGATGGAAGCCAAAGAGAAAAAGGTTTAAGGTGAGAGGAGTTAGTGTGAGTGAGGGGTCTATATAAGAGATGACAGGAGGGTATTGGCAGGAACATATGGTGACACAGAGAAAGAAATATAAGAAGGAGCAGCAGAGTGAATTGATTTAAATATTAAGAGAAGGATTTTGTAGATAATGCATTGTTTAATGGGGAGCCAGGTAGATGTGCGGCAAAGAGGAGATTTATATCTCGATTGTTAGAGAGTGAGACAATGCGTGCGGCAGAGTTTAGTATGGACTGAAGAGGAGAAAGATGGAAAGCAGAAGGTTACAAAATCCAGACATGATGAGAGCATGGATAAGCATAGCAGTAGTTGGAAGAGAAAGGACTCTACGGATCTTCGCAATGTTATGAAGAAAAAAGTGACCGGCTTTAGCAACATAGTTAATATGATTAGGAAAGGAAGAGAGGAGTCAATATAACCCCTAAGCAACGTGCCGACTGAATAGGGTAAATGGGGGTGTTGTCCACAGAAATGAAAAAGGTGGAATAGACAAGGTTTAGGTGGAAAAGGATCTTCGGTTTTAATCATGTTTAGTTTGAGGCAGGGTGTGCCATCCATGGAGACAGCATTCAAACTCAAAACCTGACATGCAAATTTGGTGAACGGGTGGTTTCCAACCTGATGCAGGACTGTAGGTCAGATTTCATCCCCAATTAACTTGGCCATTGGTGCCCAACCCATTTGATCTCAAGAGTCTCATTTGGGATCCCAATAGATTTATAGGCCTATATAGGTTATAATTAAAACATGCAGCAGAGAGTCACAAATGTTTACTAATTACAAACTGCAATTAACTGCATTTATCATGACTTACTATGAATGCAGTTAATTTCAATTAGATTGCAACAGTGCAGCCCTTAAAATTACACTACTACTGGAGGGCTGGCTGATTTGTGAACTGGAGGCACAGGAATTCATGTTTCCTGAGTCTATTCTATTTCCTAGTTCATATATTTTAGCAAAGTATCAGCAACAATCTTCTGTATATGGGTATTCACTGCATTTGTATTGCACTCATGGAACTAAAACAGGATTTCCTGCAAATAAAAAAAAAGTTCAGTTCCATTTTGTGTGAAAAAAATGCTGCATTTTGGGGGAAATAAGGAAATGAAAGGGAAATTGGAAACACCGCTTAAAAATCATTGATATATCATTCTGACCTCTTTAATATACCCTGTAACTTCAGTGCAGAATGGTGTCTTCCAGAGAAAAAAAAATCAGATCTCAATAAATAAACCAATACCACACAGATTGAGCAGTAAGTCTAAGCATTGTTAGAACCATGTTCATCAATTTCTAACAAATAGAACCCATGGGCTGACTTTCACAGCAGCATGTGCCGATGTAAATATATTTAGCTTATAATTGACTTCAATTACAGTTTGTTTTTCAAAGGGCCTATTGTTTTTCATCCATATAAATCCTTAGGTGTTGGTTTCCCACCACCTTTATATGAAAAATTTTCGAAATAACTATATTGGGAATAAAGGTTATTTTCTAGTATGTATGTCTAATATTATATATCACCCACCACTTGGGTCACAGCGCTGTACGTATATACTCGAATATAGTCATCCGAGTACATGTCGAGGTACCTATTTTTACCTAAAAAATTAGTAAAACTGATTGACTCGACTAAAGTCAACGGTAGAAATTATGACCACTATGCCTCATAATTCTGTATTGTTTTGAGGCTTTAGTTGGCCTTTAAATGTATAGCAGAATTCCCATACAGTAATAGCTAAATCCAGTATGGCTATTTCTGTATGGGACTACTGTATGGGAATTCTGCTGTCCTTTAAAGGACAATTAAAGCTTAAAAAAAATACAGAATCAGAAGGCAATATTTTTAACAATAGATACCATCCTCCCCCAATTACTTGGCAGGCTTTAGTTGCTGGGAGTTGTAGTTTCCAAACATCTGCAGTGGCAAGCATTGCACACCCCTTGACAAATTAGGAAAGAGATACCTCCCCAGAAGAGCTTCAATCTAAGTGGGGGGGACAACATACAGGTACAAGTGGGGGAGGGAAAACTTGCTCAGACGCTAATAATCATTAACAGTGCTGGTTTTCAGAAATGTAGGATGATAGTTTAGATATAAAGAACTAAAGGATGTCACCCTAAGAAGTATGAGTAGAGAGAATGCAGCAAGAGAAAATGGTTTTAACACGGGAGGACGCATGTTTTGAATTAGATCAACTGGACTTGAAATGTAGTTCTTGAAGACGTTTCGCTAGTCATACCGACTGGCTTTCTCAATCAGAATGACTTGTACAAGAATCTGTGGCAATTATGTACCCTGGAAAATCCCAATTAGCATATCACAGCCAGGTGTTAAGGGTGTGATTGGATAGTGGCTAAGAGGTGTTATAGGAACGCCCAAGTAAGGTGTTAAAACAGCATTGTACATTGCAGCAACTGCATCAACGTAATGGCCCAGCACAGAAGAGCCATTCCTCGGGTCAGGACTCAGCCGTGTACCTGCATCTTAAGGATAAAGGACTACCTTTGAAGATTGTAATGTTAACATATTGGCAAGGAACGTGACTGGTTCAAGAGAGGTGTTAAGGAGGCCATTTATGTGAAAATAAAGAAACCAAGCCTAAATAGAGGTGGGAGGTTCGACACCAACTGTCTGCCATGTACAATGCTGTTTTAAACCTTACTCTGGGCGTTCCTATAACACCTCTTAGCCACTATCCATCACACCCTTAACACTGGCTGTGATATGCTAATTGGGATTTTCCAGGGTACAATATTGCCACAGATTCTTGTACACAGTCATTCTGAATTGAGAAGCCAGTCGGATGACTAGCGAAACGTCTTCAAGAACTACATTTCAAGTCCAGTTGATCTAATTGAATACAACAGATATATGTAGCAACAAGTTTCTATGACTATAACATCAACACATCTTGTCTAACAAATATTACTTTTAATCAAATTTTTTTTCTTTGCAAGCTTCTGTCTTAGAAAACCAGCACACAGAAGGAAAGTGTGATTTGTTAAGGAAAATATATAATATCTGTTGTATTCAATTAGATCAACTGGACTTGAAGTTTAGTTCTTGAAAACGTTTCGCTAGTCATACGACTGGCTTTCTCAATTCAGAATGACTTGTACAGAATCTGTGGCAATTATGTACCCTGGAAAATCCCAATTAGCATATCACAGCCAAGTGTTAAGGGCGTGATTGGATAGTGGCTAAGAGGTGTTATAGGAACGCCCAGAGTAAGGGTCAAAACAGCATTGTACATGGCTGACAGTTGGTGTCGAACCGCCCCACCTCTATTTAGGCTTGGTTTCTTTATTTTCACATAAATCGCCTCCTTAACACCTCTCTTGAACCAGTCACGTTCCTTTGCCAATATGTTACATTACAATCTTCAAGGTATGTCCTTATCAAAGGTATGACCTGCAGGTACACGGCTGAGTGCTTTTTGTGTCTGGTGTACCAATTGCTGCCCTAAGTGTGTTGTTCGGTTTAAAGCAGACATGGATACAGTGTTTTTTGAAAATTCTTCTTAATTTCTCGGAGACCCCTGCTACTATGGGATGACCATGTTCTTTCTCCTGTCTTGCTTTTCCCCTTCACTGTTGGTATTTGTGTTCTTTCTTCCTTCACTTCTTTTGACAAAGGCCCAGTCTGGATATCCACAAGTTTTAAGGGCTCCTCTGAGATGTTTCATTTCTTTAGCCTTCGCCTCTGTGCTAGTGGGGAAGTTCTCTGCTCTGTGTTGCAGGGTTCTGATGACACCCAGCTTGTGACATAAAAGGGTGGTGGGAGTCAAACATCAAATACTGATCTGTGTGTGTTGGTTTTCTGTAAACCTCTACTTCCAGTTTACCATTTTCCTTAACTTCTTCCAAGCAGTCCAAGAAAGCCAGTTTGTTGTTTTGTACATCTGTGCATTCCTATAACACCTCTTAGCCACTATCCAATCATGCCCTTAACACTTGGCTGTATATGCTAATTGGGATTTTCCGTACATAATTGCCACAGATTCTTGTACAAGTCATTCTGAATTGAGAAAGCCAGTCGGATGACTAGGAAATGTCTTCAAGAACTAAACTTCAAGTCCAGTTGATCTAATTGATACAACAGATATACCATGACCTGGATGAATGAGAACCTTCACAAGAAAATATATAATATTCTTCTTGGGATAAGAAGCTTCACAAAATGATGTGGTTAACTTTGTGCCTCAGGCAATGACCCAAAAAAGTTAAAGAGCAAATATTATCCTAAAGTCTTTCTACATGTCCTGATCTGCGCTAACCAGACATCTACTAATGAATATACAGCTGGGAGGAGGAGTCCATCAAGCTTAAGACAACTGAAATAAATGTGTAGAACAGAAGAGAACATTTATTGTGAGATTTGAAGAACAAGTGTTTGGGCGTCAGAGTCAGAGATGCATGTGCCCATGCGCACAACTTCATCGTGCTCGGGACGGTATGTGACATCATTGCACCCATAACTGTGTGCGCTGTCATCACGTTCGCATTCACATCCTTTATATTCTGGGTTTCCTCTCTTGCTCTACTTCAGAGAAAAACACGGACTGGAGTACAGCCAAGAGAGGAGACCCAGATTATAAATCAAGCGATCGATGACATCATGCACAGTCGCGAGCATAGTTTTAACTTATTTTATGAAATATTACATTTTCTAATTTACAGTCCACATCTGTATTGACAATATAAACTTTAATATTAAAACCAGCATAAAGCAAGCTTATCTTCTTGAACACATAATTGTGTGTGGCAATTTAGAATCTACCTCTGTCACTGAAGTCATCCACAATATAATTTCCTCTATGAGGCTGTCTGGTGTTCTGTTGATCACGCTTCGCAAAGTCTCAGTATTGAAGTCCAGCCTTCATTATGAAATGGAATAATTATGCTGGTGTTTGGTAGTTTCTCCAAATAAAGCTTGTGCTTACAGCTGTGAAAAAAACACAAAGGAATTTAAAGCAAGTATTTAAGTCTGTCTAGTGCTTGTCCAAAAGACACTACATATACGCATGCTTTAGCCTTGTAACAGTTAAGGTGTGTTTTTAAAACATCTATACAGAAAAGCTTTTTTTAAATTACCTTTTTCAATTAATGATCATTTTAAAGATGGATGCCTATCACCCTTCTCTAATATATTGTTTTCCTTTGGCACACCTAAATGTAGAGATTTACCCAGGAGGTAATTTCCCCCTTATTTCCCTTATGTGACCATTCAATGCCAGATATTAGCAGGCTTTAAATAGTCATGTAAGCCCAGCCATGCTTGCAGCAGCTGTGCAACTGTCTCTTCCAATCCTCACACAGTCTTTGCAAGCAATGGGTTAAAGTTAAGCTAACCGATTGTGAAGCTTTAGCGTGACCTTAATCCATGTAGCTGCAAATGAATAAGCATCAAAGTTTTAACTGTGCATGGGAAAGTCACATGGACACTACCTCCATATCATTGGGTATCATTTCTATCTGCCTAGTAGTAGAGAAATTTACCATGTTAGCCACGGATGATAGTAGAGACATCTTGGATATAAATAATACCTTTTATTGGCTACTAAAATGATTGAAATGCAAGCTTTCGAAACACTTCTCCTCAGGAAAAATTATAATTATATATTATATTATGCCTGAGGAGGCCTTTGTATTATGCCTGAGGAAGGAGCCTAAGTGTTTTAAAAGCTCAATTTCAATCATTTAGTTAGCCAATAAAAGGTATTTAGGATATTCAATAAAAGTTCTTATCGTTTAAAATGGTGCTAATTTTGCCCCAACCAATCAGATCTTATTTAAGATTTGAAAGCTAACATTTGATTGGTTGGGGCAAAATTAGCCCAATTTTTAACAATAAGAACTTTTATTGAATAACCCTGATTATTTTATATCCAATGTCTCTACTTCTATCTGTTTTCACAGAGTCTACCATTGTCAATGTTCAGCAGAACAAATGTGTAATGTGACTGGACAAGGAGAAATGTGTTTACTCCCCCAGTAAAACTTCATATACTCATGTCCTTAATAAAAAATACAAGGTGTGGGCTTTTGAAAATAATAATGCAACGTTATTCAACGCTATGCAAATATAATTCATTTATTGCAGTAAAAATATGATCATGCACAGAAAATCATATAACAATATGTCAATTATAAAATGCACCTTCAGTCACAGCCAAATGTTACCTAACCTTACTACTATTATGTAAAGCTAAACATCTACTATCTTTAAAATACAAAACCCTTTAACAATAATACAATTTTGTACCATAAGTACAAAAGCCACGGTAATAAATTACAGCAAAGTGTTTCAAACCATTAATATAAGTAAAACATTTCAAAATTTCAAAAAAATTCTAGACTGATTTCAGTAAAGCACTAGTTTTTAAAAATTACCAAAAATTGCTTGTGACATTTTTGTCATTTAACAGTTTTTTATTCAAAAAGCCCATTTAATCATATCCTACATTAATACCACGAGTACTGTATATTATGGAATATGCACATGGATAAATATAAATAACACTGTTGTGGGATTTAGCCAATGATTTTCTTGCCTGCAATGAAGCGCAACACACCATGGACTATGCAGGAAAGCAAAAGGTCCAGTTTAATTTGTATAGGTAACAGCCTTGTGCAGTAGACGTTGAAAAAAAAAAAACAGTAGAAAAAATATATATAAAAAAGTCCTGCTTGTCTGAGCTCTAACTAAAACATGGAACAGTTTCCTTCCTAACCAGTGTCTACATACTGAACTGGACCAAATCCATAGCAATATCTTTCTGTTACTCCACACTATATGCTGCACCCACAGCTTCCACTCTCCTGCTTTACTCTGTCCAGAGTGAGAGAGAGCTACACCCACCTGGAATTAGAGATGGACTAGAACTCGAACCTGAGTTCGAGACGAACTATCGAATTCAAACGAATTCGGACTTCTTACTATCCCAGCCCCGGACTTTCGATAAATATCGAATGTTCGCCCGTTCGAATATCAAGTAAAATGCCTATTATACCTATTCGCAGCATCGAATCCGCCAGTAAAGTGTCCTAAAACCTATACCGAGCATCTACGCGAGCATCGAATGTCCATGGTATAGTAAATTGTCCATTAAAGCCTATACGCGAGCATCGAATCTGTGAGTAAAATGTATGCGGTGCAGTTTTGGAATCCCATATACAAAAGGGACATCTTGGAAATTGAGCAGTTCAGAGAAGGGCAACTAATTAGGGGAATGTCTAACCTGCAGGCAGATTAGACAGTTAGGGCTGTTTACATTGGAGAAGCGGCGGTTGCGTGGGACATGATAACCTTATACAAATATATTAATGGCCCATACAATGAACTCTCTGGTGCATTGTTCACTAATAGGTCATATCAGAGGACACGTGAAATCCTTTAAGGTTGGAAAGAAGAAGTTTCATCTTCAGTTGGAGAGGTTTCTTTACGTGAAAACGGTGAAACTGTGGAACTTGTCTTCCAGCAGATGTGGTAATGGCAAGTTCATTGAATAACTTTTAAAAAAAATTGAGAATTACTGGTATTAATGCATTAGATCTGGTTGATCCAGGGATACTTTCCGATTGCCGTTTGGGTCAGGAAGGAATTTTCCCCCCCTTTTTAGCTGTTTTTTTTTGCCTTCCTCTGGATCAACTGTTAGGTAGGGTTAAAAAAAAAAGTGAATAGGTTGGACTTGATGGACGTCTGTCTTTATTCAACCTTAATTACTATGTAACTATGTACATGATACCTAGACACGAACATCGAATGTTCGAACGCAAGAGCTTGAAAATAGCGCCAGTGAGAATAAAATTGATTTTTCTAATGTCCTGGATATTCGAACATGTTCCCCCGACCATTTGCCAGGTCCCACAGCCATTTACTTAAGTTACCATTAATATTTTATTTGTATTTCATTAAATATGCTTGTGAAGGTTCTCATTCATCCAGGTCATAGTATATCTGTTGTATTCAATTAGATCAACTGGACTTGAAGTCTAGTTCTTCAGAACTAAACTTTAAGTCCAGTTGATCTAATTGAATACAACAGATATTTCATTAGAACTTTTCGAACTATTTGACTCCCATTGATTTTAATGGGTCCTGTTTCGAATTTTTGAACTTTCATAGGTTCGAAAGTTCAAAAACAGCCGAACTTTCGAAAGTTCGCCATCTCTACCTGGATACCCTATTAAAGATCACACCTCAAAACCCATAATAGGTCAAGTGATTGGAATGCACCCACCCTTTACTATTGGATTCCCAGTAAAACCAGACCCGGTAAAACCTATTCAATGAACCCACAGCTAAGAGGCAACCAGCCCTTTTCAAATACTTGGTACTCTGGTTTTACCTCACCATGTGTAGAGTTGGATCTGGGTCCGACTGACTCGGATCTGACAAGGAACCCCAGAAATCCAAAGTTTTCATTCGAAAACGGGCAAATCCTTCTGATTTCGAGACTTCAAAGCACATTTTTGGGTTATAGAACGTTCAAGGTTATTTGCAGTATTTTCTAAAATAGCCTTGAACTTTCGATAATCATTGAAAATACGCTCCGAAGTCCCAAAAGTATGTTCCAGTTTCGGCCATCTCTAACCATGTGTGGGTGAGAAACCATAAGATATACCTATCATCAACCATTTTCCCTGCTGGTATCTTACAATACATCAACCTTTTCAGCTTCTGAGCAAAGTATTTCTATTAAATGTGTAAATGTTGTCTCTAGTAGGATAGGATGGCTCTATGCGAGTCATATGAAGGAAGGTTGATGCATTAAAATGGGCTTATGGGAGGACACACTCTGCACATATTCATATTGGCTAAATGCCAGACTAAGGGAGGGGGCATGGCTGGGCAGGACCAATAAGAACATTAATAAGTACTGTTGGCATGCATAAGGTGAGCCCAGGGATTACATAAAAAGAAAGGTAATAGTTTCATATTTAAAGGTTCATTATAACAATGAAAAATAAAAATTACTATAAAACTCAAATAAATAGTATTTTTAAATAAATAACAATAATTTACTGTACTGCTTTATTGTTGACAGGTCACTAATGACAATAAACAAATGAATTAAACTATCAAAAAATGACAAATAGTCAAAACAACATAAATATACTGTTAAGAAGTGGTATGAGCTAAAAGGATGGAAAATAAATTTCACACCGTCCTTCTTGAAATTTCAAATTCCACTGTCCAGTAGAAAGATTTATGGGTCATAGAAGAAATAGCAAAACAACAGTAAGATCAGCTCTTGGTATTTCTCTCCAGAGATCATGTTTGTAAGGTTCATATCATGTTTCAACAGGTTCAACACACACACACACATTACCCGCTGACACAACTAAGCACTGTTTATAAGTATATAATTTACAGATAATCATGGCTGTTCTCTGTTATATATTCTGATATTTGAAATGGTTTTAGTCTAACTACCCAGTCAAATTATTATTAAAAAAAAGGCTAGAGAACTTTTTATGGCTTATTGGCCTACATACAGAAATATGACTAGCGCATTGGCTTGCGTTACAGGTCAGCTGAAGTTCAGAGCAGTATTTCAATGAGCCCAACCTAATTCCTCCAATGGTTGCTATTTCTAAAAGAGCAATGTTATTCTTAGGATTGTTTCTGTGCACAAATGGTTAAAGAAAAGGCAAACCTATGCATATGTAAACCTGGGAGATCAACACTTCTGTTGTAATATTTTGTAAACACAGTTATTCCTTCACAGAGTGTTACACAATGGAATTTATGAATTGTACTGCCAAATGCCATCCAAGAAGTGTTACCATCTGGAGCATTCTGCTGATATGCTAACACGATCCCAGCAGTCACCTTTAACAGCAAGTAGGAAAACAACCCTCATGTCAGCTTCCAATAGTATGACTATTTTGACCAAACAATAATTCTCAGCAATTGCACCTTAAATGTTATCATCTCTAAAGGCTTCCCTTTGGATAGTCCCCTTAAACACAGCATGCGTAAACATATTTATAAATGATCATCTCAAAAGAAAGAAAGAAAATGGCTTACATGTCAAGGGAATGTAGTTATGGTTCAGATTTGCATCCCCATTGGCAAATCTTTATACACAGCTATAATCTATCAAGCTAGATCGTTGAGTAGCACTGGATATTGCTTCAGATATGCATCTGCTTAGTGAAGAGCATTTCAGGAAGGAAATTGTTTTATCTCCCATCATCAGATTAGAAAGCTTCAGGAGAAAGATTTTGCTTTTTTAAATCTCCATGAAAGCACTATAATGACATCATATTTTAAAGTAAATAGGTGTTTTAAACCAAAACAAACGATTTGCATTCACAACGTTGTTAGGTATAAAAATCGTTGAGTGGTATTCTGGCTATTTTTAAATCTGCAAACAAAATAAATTCCTAACAAGAAATTTATGTTACACTTGAAGGCTTTACCAAAGTATATATAAAAGGAACATTCTTTGGGATAAAATGATTGCTTATTAATCACTACTACTGATGAAATATTTTATTATAATACTGTATAACAGGCGCACTTCTATAAGAATAAAGCATGCATGTAAGCTACGCTATAACTGGCCCTGAATGGATTATAATTAATAACTGATTGTTAAGCATGTCTTCCACTTCTAAAGTCAGCAACAGTGTGAAACAATTATCTAATGACTAGCATTGCTGCCTCACACCTGAGTAGTGTTGTCAAATCTATCACTATATGCTCCATCACCATATAGTTTGAATATTCTCAATGTCTTGCTTGGGTTTTCGCATATCACTCCAGTTTTGAAAAAATATTCTTCCAGTGTACATACTCTTTGTGTGCATGCCTTACAAAACAGCGACAGACAACATTTTTCCTTGTCCACCTCTGTCAACAACCTGGCACTGGTAAGCTAAAAAAAAATTTAAATGGGTTCCTTCAACTGCGCTTCTCCCGGCTACCAGCAGGGTCACCACCCTGAGATTTTTTTTTCTCAGGTTGCCTTATTAGAAAGATGCACCTGACATGACAGTGAACTGATCTTCTACCACAACAGAATTTCACATGGAGAGAAACCAGAGCCATGTCCCTCTGTGAGCTCACAAACACCACACCCACTGGACCAATCACATGAGGAGATTGGCAGGTAATGGCATATAGGACCAATAGATAAAAAGGGAGAGACAAAGGATGGGAATATTCTGTGTAATGGGAAATGGTTTTTGTCCATGAAAGGGTTAAACGTTTTTCCCCCAGGGTTCTGTGGGTATATAAAGAGATAGGGAGAGTATGTAATAATGTATGTGAGGGAGATTTGGCTGCATGTACGTCCCTCCAAAAGGGTACAAGTAAAAAAGATGTTAGAAGAGGACAGCTAGACAAGTCAGAGTCTTCAGTCAAGATTTTCATGTAGGAGGCATGTAGGATAGTCAAGCTCCAAGTCATCAGTCTTTACCTTGCACTCCCTCCTACTTTACCATAACGGTCACACAGTAAGCTCCTAACTATATGTATACATAAAACATACAGAGAAAGAATGTAGGCCAGCACCACCATAGGCTTATATAAATCTACAGAGACGAACAAATGTCAGCTCCATACTAGAGATGAGATCCAGGTTTGACAAGAACCTGGATCCAACACATAACCCCTCGGTTCGAATCAAAAGATCCGTCCGAATACCGATGCATCCTCTAGATTTCGCGACTTCGGAAACTTTCCAATAATTTTCGATTTTCGAAAGTACAGGCTATTTTCGATAATTCGAAAATGGTCTCCAATCGCATTTTTGATAATTTTCGAAACGTTCAAGGCTATTTTCGAAAATTATCGAAATAGCCCCGTAATTCGAAATTATCGAAAATTGTTCCGTTTCAGATTTTCGGGATTTTCCCGAGATCGTGAATCCGAAACGGAAAGAAACTAGTGAGTTTCAGCCATCTCTATTCCATATCTATATGTATAATATACAGAGAAGAAATGTTCTGTACACAATAAGCTATACCCTCATACTGTAGTGTCTAGAGCCCCAAGGAATTGGTGCATAGGCCACAAAACACATAGGGCGGAGATTTCCTGTCTCCATCTTGCAAGGTCGGCTGGTCTACTATGTATGTTTTTAAATAGTTAAAATAAATGTGAAGTTTTTACACAGTCTCTGGACTCTGGTATAGGGAGCTTGAATATAAAGACAAACTTGAAGAAAAGAAGTTAGTCTTCAAGTTTGGAAAGGGTTTTTCACTGTGAGAATGGTAAAACTATAGAAATGTATTCCTTTGGTCATTGGTTCATTGGATAGTTTTCAAAGAAAGCTGGATGAGTTTCTAAAACAAGGAATGTTGCATGTTACTGGTATTGATACACAAAGTAGAGTTGATCCAGGGATTTCGATTGCCACTTGGAGAAAGGAAGGAATATGAATACAACAGATATACCATGACCTGGATGAATGAGAACCTTCACAAGCATATTGCTGCTACATAGTAAATTATTGCTGAACGTTCCTATAATGTGTTTGTTTAATGAGGCTTTGTGGTCTAAGTTGCAAATTTTTCATTTTGCAGCAGGTTCCATTTTCATCCCCCAAAAAACATATTTAGCAATTACACTGTTCATTCCAATGTACAAAATGTATACACAAATATGAAGGTAAATAATAGTGATTCTTTTGTAGGAGGTGCAAAATGTTGATGATGATAGTTATGTGCATCCACCAATCAAATGTCGCCAGATGTTTTCAAACTTTAATAGACCAGTAAAAAGGTAATATATGATTGGTGGCTGCAGATTATTAGCACATGAACTGTTTTTTGCACCTTCTAAATTTATCCCCATAATGATGCTTAAATCTAACTTCAAAAAGCTTTCCAGGTGTGGTGCATAAATGTCGATAGGTCCATTCATCAAATTATTATGGGATGGAGGTAGTTTCCTTTCTCTGAATCAACATATTAGGCAGACTTTATGGATATAGTTAAAAGGTTGATTTGTAATGATGGATGTTTTAATTCAACCTCCATTTCTATGCTGCTAATGTTACTTCCAAAAATAATGTAAGTATTTTAAATACCATTTTCTTTTCCTTATAATGACATCTATTCTTGGCCAGACTCAAGAAACTCATACTATAGATTTTCCCAAAGCTACTAACTTGCCAGGTTTGTCCTGAAAGTGCTTTATAACACACAGAAGGATGGTGTAATTGGACCTTGGTTTTGAAGAATGACAGGCCTGTAATACGATCATATATTTGTCTTTTAGTACTAAAGCCGTTTCCGATCCTGTTCTTGGGGTTAATTGAATTGCCCTGATGTTGCAGTCTATTAAAGACTACACATATCTTTTTGTTCTCTCAAGGACCTAGCTAAGGTTGAACCCGCGTACTAGATGGCTTGCTAAGAAGCGAGTGAGTCATTTTCATCAAATAAATTCCCTTTTTGTCTATAATCCTTTTAAGATTCAGGCAGTGTTTAAACAATTAACATATAGTTTTGGCAATTATACCAAAGTAATGATATTTTTTAATAAAAAAACACAAACAATGAACAATTCAGTCATACACTGAGAAAAATACACGCAGATTCGTAGTTCTGGCAATTAAAAATGCCATAATAAAAAACAGTTTGAATTGCACTAACATAAACCCCATCTGTCTCATGAGTGTCTTACACCTGCTTTGTTATTGTAACTGATGTATAAATTTTGATGGAATACGTACAAACAGAGTTTTGCAGCCTTTCTACATAATTAGCAAGCCATTTCTTATATAAGTTGCAGATGTTTGTTATGTAAGCTTGAATATCAGTCATTTGATATGCTATGGAGTTCTGTACCTTGACCATAACCTCATTATTATATGGACATGTTTATAAAAGGAATGAGAAGAATTTGCTGAAATATCTATATATAGTGTAAATTAAATGACAACTAATTTCTCCTGGGGGAAATTGCCTGGGGGAAATATCTGAAATTGCAGATATATGAAACAGAGAAATATTTATAAAAAGACATCATTCATGTTTGCCAGCAATATTTAATATATTCATAAAATGGTTAAATGAACCCCATATTTACAGAATAACCATTTGATTGTAAAGATTATTTCTTTTCTGATAGTGAACCCAGTTGGGTTATTCTTGTCATTGCAAGTATTTAGGGCACAATATAGATCTCTACAAATGGAATAGTTTAAAGGGTAAATATGTGGGGTAACAAACCTCCAGATAATGGAAAAGATTCCTTAAGCTATATCTCTGATATTACAACCCATTGTATGTATGTATATGTTTATTTATATAGCGCCACTAAAGGACGGAGCGCTGTACAATATAGAATACAAAAAGTCTCACAAGGGGGGCAGTAAATAAATACAGAAATATAGCAATAAGTATGAGAATCACTAAATATACAAGTGCTTAAAACATGTAACATAAGGAAAGAGGTCCCTGCCCCTTAGAGCTTACAATCTACTTTGGTGGGTAACATACCGATACATAGGAAAGGGTGGAAGTGCTAAAGTAATGACAAGTACAGTAATAACAGTCCTATGTTGTGCTGTGCTCAGAGGGTTAGGATAAGAGGTTAGATTTAAACTTATTTATTGAGGTTTCTTGACGTAGAGAGAGGGGAATAGAATACCAGAGGATGGAAGCCAAAAGAGAAAAAGGTTTAAGGTGAGAGGAGGTAGTGTGAGTGAGGGGTCTATATAAGAGATGAGCAGAGGGTATTGGCAGGGACATATGGTGACACAAGAGAAGAAATATAAGAAGGAGCAGCAGAGTGAAGTGATTTAAATATTAAGAGAAGGATTTTGTAGATAATGCATTGTTTAATGGGGAGCCAGGTAGATGTGCGGCAAAGAGGAGATTTAATATCTCGATTGTTAGAGAGTGAGACAATGCGTGCGGCAGAGTTTAGTATGGACTGAAGAGGAGAAAGATGGAAAGCAGAAGGTTACAATAATCCAGACATGATGAGAGCATGGATAAGCATAGCAGTAGTTGGAAGAGAAAGGACTCTACGGATCTTCGCAATGTTATGAAGAAAAAAGTGACCGGCTTTAGCAACATAGTTAATATGATTAGGAAAGGAAAGAGAGGAGTCAATAATAACCCCTAAGCAACGTGCCGACTGAATAGGGTAAATGGGGGTGTTGTCCACAGAAATGGAAAAAGGTGGAATAGGACAAGGTTTAGGTGGGAAAAGGATTCGTTCGGTTTTAATCATGTTTAGTTTGAGGCATCGGTGTGCCATCCATGAGGAGACAGCATTCAAACTCAAAACCTGACATGCAAATTTGGTGAACGGTGGGTTTCCAACCTGATGCAGGACTGTAGGTCAGATTTCATCCCCAATTAACTTTGGCCATTGGTGCCCAACCCATTTGATCTCAAGAGTCTCATGTGGGATCCCAATAGATTTATAGGCCTATATAGGTTATAATTAAAACATGCAGCAGAGAGTCACACATTGTTACTAATTACAAACTGCAATTAACTGCATTTATCATGACTTACTATGAATGCAGTTAATTTCAATTAGATTGCAACAGTGCAGCCCTTAAAATTACACTACTACTGGAGGGCTGGCTGATTTGTGAACTGGAGGCACAGGAATTCATGTTTCCTGAGTCTATTCTATTTCCTAGTTCATATATTTTAGCAAAGTATCAGCAACAATCTTCTGTATATGGGTATTCACTGCATTTGTATTGCACTCATGGAACTAAAACAGGATTTCCTGCAAATAAAAAAAAAGTTCAGTTCCATTTTGTGTGAAAAAAATGCTGCATTTTGGGGGAAATAAGGAAATGAAAAGGGAAATTGGAAACACCGCTTAAAAATCATTGATATATCATTCTGACCTCTTATAAATATACCCTGTAACATTCAGTGCAGAATTGGTGTCTTCCAGAAGAAAAAAAATCTAGATCTCAAATAAATCAATACCACCCAAGTTGAAGCAGTAAGATCTAAGCATTGTTGAAACATGTTCATCAATTTCTAACAAATAGAAACCCATGGGCTGACATTCACAGCAGCATGTGCCGAATGTAAAATATATTTAGCTTAATAATTGACTTCAATTACAGTTTGTTTTTCAAAGGGCCTATTGTTTTTCATCCAATATAAATCCTTAGGTGTTGGTTTCCCACCACCTTTATATGAAAAAATTTCGAAATAACTATATTGGGAATAAAGGTTATTTTCTAGTATGTATGTCTAATATTTATATATCACCACTTGGGTACACAGCGCTGTACCGTATATACTCGAATATAAGTCAATCCGAGTACATGTCGAGGTACCTATTTTTACCTAAAAAATTAGTAAAAACTGATTGACTCGACTATAAGTCAACGGTAGAAATTATGACCACTACTGCCTCATAATTCTGTATTGTTTTGAGGCTTTAGTTGGCCTTTAAATGTATAGCAGAATTCCCATACAGTAATAGCTAAATCCAGTATGGCTATTTCTGTATGGGACTACTGTATGGGAATTCTGCTGTCCATTTAAAGGACAATTAAAGCTTAAAAAAAATACAGAATCAGAAGGCAATATTTTTAACAATAGATACCATCCTCCCCCAATTACTTGGCAGGCTTTAGTTGCTGGGAGTTGTAGTTTCCAAACATCTGCAGTGGCAAGCATTGCACACCCCTTGACAAATTAGGAAAGAGATACCTCCCCAGAAGAGCTTACAATCTAAGTGGGAGGGACAACATACAGGTACAAGTGGGGGAGGGAAAACTTGCTCAGACAGCTAATAATCATTAACAGTGCTGGTTTTCAGAAATGTAGGATGATAGTTTAGATATAAAAGAACTAAAGGATGTCACCCTAAGAAGTATGAGTAGACGAGAATGCAGCAAGAGAAAATGGTTTTACACGGGAGGACGCAATGTTTGTAGGGGATTTGTAGAGAAGATTGCCTTGCGAGGAGCGCAGAGCACGTCCAGGAGCATACAAGTTCAAGAGGGAAGAGAAGTAGGGAGGTGCAGTAGAGTGAAGAGATTTAAAGGTTAAAAGAAGAGTATTAAATATGATTCTATGTGTGATGATAAGCCACCCTATGGACTGCAGTATCGGGGGTTGCAGGATCTCTTTTGGAGAAAATAAATTCCAAAACTTTTTCTCTTATGGCTCTGTCCTCTGGAATTCTATTTCCCTCTATCTTTATCAATAAACCTCAATAAACAATTTTAAATCTTACGTCATCCTATCTCTCTGAGCACAGCACAGCATAGGACTGTTGACCAGCACCAGTTATTACTATGGCACATCTACCTTTCCCTATGTATCTGTATGTTACTGACCTGATTAGAAGTTCTAAAAGGCTGGACAGAGGCCACTTTCTTCATGTCACATGTTTCAAGCACTTGTATATTTCACGATGCACATACTTATTTATATATTTATGTATTTATTTATTGTCCCCCTTGTACTGCTTTTTGTATTCTAATATTGTACATAATGTAAACAAACATACATACATACATACATCTGAGCTTTAGAGACGAGAGAGATGACAGGCTAGAAGACCATGGAGGCCACAGGAAAAAGGTGAAAGAGTAGGAATGGTTATAAAATTAGAAAGATTAGAGCCTCGAAAAGAATATGTGGGGGGGGGAGGTAGAAATGCAAGGTCAACGGCAGATGGAAATATTGCAGAGTCCATTGTTGGGAGCAATATCCCCAGCAGCAAGAAGGATAATAATGAGAGTAGTAGTTTCTAGGCCTTTACTGCTAATAAATTATTGCTTTAAAGGGCATGTTCATCCCCAGAACATAGATTTAAATTTATCTTCCTCATCCCCTCAAAGCACAAGATTTTTTAAAATAATATGTATGTATGTATAGTTTATTTATAGTTTATTTATAAAGCACCACTTGGGAACGCAGTGCTGTACAGTAATAAAATACAATAAAGTCAATAACGTTATACAAGGGGGATAAATACATAGATAGTTCAGTACATAAATATACAAATTATATACATGGAAGTGCTAGAACTTTGCCACAAGAGGAAAGGAGGTCCCTGCCCCATAGAGCTTACAATCTAGTTAGGTGGGTAACACACAGATACAATGGAATGGGTATAAGTGCTGGAGTGAGACGTTTGCAGTGCAAATAAAATAATCAAATACTGTGCTGGTTACGAGATAGGTAGTATGTAAGTCTAGATTTATCATATATAGATATATAGATATCATATACTGTGCTGGTTACCAGGTAGGTAGGATGTTAGGCTAGATTTATCATACATAGATATATAGATATCATATACTGTGCTGGTTACCAGATAGGTAGGATGTTAGGCTAGATTTATCATCTATAGATATATAGATATCATATACTGTGCTGGTTACAAGATAGGTAGGATGTAAGGCTAGATTTATCATATATAGATTTATAAATATCATATACTGTGCTGGTTACCAGATAGGTAGGATGTAAGTCTAGATTTATCATACATAGATATATAGATATCATATACTGTGCTGGTTACCAGATAGGTAGGATGTTAGGCTAGATTTATCATCTATAGATATATAAATATCATATACTGTGCTGGTTACCAGATAGGTAGGTTGTAAGGCGAGATTTAAACCTGTTAATAGAGTTTTTTTGACGTAGAGAGATGGGAATAGAATTCCAGAGGATGGGAGCCACAGTAGAGAAATGTTTAAGGCGAGAGGAAGCAGTCCAAGGGGGGGGGGGTGTACAGGAGCTGGTTCTGCGATGAGCGATGGGTACGGGCAAGAACATATGGGGAGGCTATAGAAGAAATATAAGGAGGAGCAGCAGAGCGAAGGGATTTAAATGTTAGGAGAAGGATTTTGTATAGAATGCGCTGTTTAACGAGGAGCCAGGTTGTTGTCCGGTACAGAGGAGATTTGGGATCTGGTTTATTAGAGAGCAAAACAATACGTGTGGCGAAGTTAATTATAGACTGAAGGGGAGAGAGGTGGAAAGCAGGAAGCACAGAAAGTAGTAGGTTGCAATAGTCCAGGCACGATAGGATGAGAGCATGCAAAAGCAAATTTTTGGCTATATTGTAAAGGAAGAAGCAGCAGGTTTTCACAACATAGTTAATGTGGTTAGAAAAGGAGAGAGAGTAGTCAATAATTACCCCTAGGTAGCATGCCATTTGGAATAGGGGATATGGGGGTATTTTCAAAAGAGATCGAGAAAGATGGGACAGGACCAAGTTTAGGTGGAAAAACGATCAGTTCAGTTTTAGAAAGATTTAATTTGAGGTAGCGTTGAGACATGCAGGAGGAGATGGCAAGGAGGCAGTCGGAGACACGTGATTGGATGTCAGGAGTCAGCGTAGGGGTGGACAAATAGATTTGTGTATCGTCTGCATATAAATGATATTTGAAGCGAAAAGAGGTAATAACATCTCCCAAGGAAATAATGTAGAAGGAGAACAATAAGGGTCCAAGAACAGACCCCTGCGGCACCCCCACACCAATAGGAACCGGAGAAGAGGTATTGCTAGCATAAGATACAGAGTAAGTTCTGTTAGAGAGATAGGATAGAAACCAGGATGCCACTTCATTCCGAATGCCCAAAGAGTAAAGTATATTCATAAGTTGGGAATGATCAACTGTGTCGAAAGCAGAGGAGAGGTCAATGAGGATAAGAATAGAAAAGTGACCATTGGCCTTTGCAACCTGCAGATCATTTACAACCTCACACAGAGCCGTCTTGGTGGAATGCGCAGGACGGAATCCAGATTGCAAAGGATCCAATAGGTTATGAGCATGAAGGTAGTGATACGGGAGAAGACTAAAAGTTCTAGCAGTTTAGAGGCTATCGGAAAGAGAGAGACCGGGCGGTAGTTGGATAAACAAGAGGGGTCCAGTGAGGGCTTTTTTAGTATGGGCCTAACATGGGTATGCTTAAAGACAGAGGGGAAAATTCCAGATGTAAGGGAGACGTTGAATATGTGGGTGAGTATAGGGGTAAGCACACGATTACAGTGCTTCAGTAATACAGAGGGCATGGGATCAAGAGGACAGGTCGTGAGCAGACATGATAGAAGCAGGTGGAGAGACTTCTGAATGGGTCATAGGAGCAAAAGATCCAAGAATAGCTGAGGGAGGAGAGGGCAACAAAATCTGAGAGTCATCCCTAGGACCAGATATCTGCACACGGATGGACTCCATCCAATATACAGTAAGTAAAGGTTTGTGTTCTGTTCATTAGCATGTCTCTTTAACAATCAGCTCTAGTCTCCCATTAAAATAACCTAGGGTGAGGACCTTAACCACTCAGCACTCACACCTGGGTTTAACTTTAATCACTGTGATTCTTTAATTGAATGTCCTGATCGACGGTCTGTTGTAGCTCCTCCTTTCTTTTTTCCCTTGGCCTAATCTTTGGATAGACACACTCTGCAAAAAGCACATCTTTCCACTTCTGGGTGAGGACCTAAAATGCCAGGTCCTCAATTTTTGTAAATACAGCAGTTTGTGAGAAAATCTACCATAACATTTCTGCTCCACTCCAGTCTAGACCCACCCCCTATACTAAACAGTTATGTAAACCTATGAAAAGAGGACAGGTATGTTGTCTTCTACAGATCCTGAAACAGAAAAACTATTCGATAGCATAATATAGTAATAATAAGATTTCATAACATATCCATGTGTTAAAATCCCCTTTTAAAATGGTTATCCAATGATCCTTTTAAAAAAATGGATATCGATTTCCCAGATACTGTAGTATAGCATTAAATGAATTTTGCAAAACCTAAAAATTATACTTAATATTTGAAACCAAAACCTTCAATGTAGTTTTCCCTCTGTTCTAAAACACATTTTGTCATGAGAAGTGTTTAAGTGCACAGTTCAGTATGATTCACTAGAACTATACATTAAAGCACACACTTTTTATTTACAGGGGTATTGTACTGCATATTCTGAGATTTTATTTTTTTCTAGTGCATCAATCATGTGCACCTGTTTAAAAGTATAAACAAATTTGGGACAAAACTATTTTTTTTATCCAACACATAATTTGTCTTTAGAAGACATTCAATGTATCACAGGGAGAAAAGAGAACCATAATATTTATCCACAGTTTCTTACTCTTTTGTTGCATTATTTTTGCCTACAGTACTAATTTAATTTTTTTTTTTAAAAAAAAACTTCCCGATCCCTGTCATCCATTTTTACAGCTGCTGAATTAATGTAAAACCCATTTAGGGATAAGCATGTCTTAGAATAAAACAATTATATTGACTGAAAAATCTATGATAAAATGGCTTGTATCTCATGTAAGCCATCTAATTAATTTTACACACACACTGGATTTAGCCCTGGCAAGTTGACTTGAAGTAAAATCAATCTCATCATGTTTAAATAACACTGAAAAAATGTGTAGAGTCTATTATGAACTCAAAACAAGTTCCTTTTTAAGGAAAGAATTTAATATCACTTTATATTACTTTCTCTTTTTTGACAACCTTTAATGTTACAATCTACATAGCATTACAACTGAAAATCTTTGAAATATCACTTTCTCAGAAGAGTACAACTAAATTTTTTGCATTTTTTTTTCATATACACAATCCTTATGTGAAAAAAAAAAAAAGATTTTCGAAACTCATACAAGAAGAGTCAGATATTTGTTAATGCATGGGGCCTTTGTGCTTATCTGGAGCTGACAGATCAATCATTTGAAAACAGAGACAGGGAATGGAATTGATCAGTAGGCTAAGGCACTGATTGAGAAGCAGTTTACCAAATTGATTGGCAATATACTTTATTTCACAGTCTTATTTGATTGTAGACATCATGGGGAAAATAATTCAAATGATGTGCTCCTCCTTATCTAATCTAAAAATAACATATCCTTTCTTGTATTAACACTGATGCCCCCAAGGAGTGTAATGGCTGCTTCACAGAAATATTTAAAAGGTGTGTTATTGCCACTTTTGTTCTTCCAAACTTGAATTTTGTTTTACAATATTTATTTAGTGGTAAAATTTTAGAGCCAGTGAAAAAAATGTAGCAAAATTCATAACACGTTATAAAAAAAAAAGAAAAAGAAAGCATACATATTACATGCTAAAATGTTGGTATGAGCATTTTACTAAATTTATGAAACTGAATTTTTCAGGATTGCAGAATTAGAATTATCACTTTTTTTTCAAATTCTCATTCTCCTTATTTAATGGAAGGACCCTTTGCCATTAATTCTTTTTCAGCGTTTAGCAGTTCAACATACAAACATGGGGGGAGATACAATATGGCCCATTTTTGTCTAAAACCCACGTTAACCCAAAGAAATTTCGGGTTAACGTGGGTTTTAGACGGATTTTCGAGCACAGCACCATTTCCGAATGTTTTTGGAAATAGCGCTGTGCTAACGATCCAAAACCCATAGCGCTAATATGCGCTACTTTGTAGCATGAAACCTTACGCTATGGCTTGTGGAGCGTTAAAGTGCCCGATCCCGCGATGCAATAACTGACGTAATCTTGTTTACGTCAGTTATTGTATCGCGGGATTGGGCTAAGGTAAGTAACGCGGCACTAGATATTGGATCTCCCCGCTGGTTTTGTTTTGGAACTGCTGGTTTCAAAAATACGGGGCTCTGGGGGAATTTTCAGAAATTCAAAAATTGCCATAAAGAATTAAGATTGAAAATTCCAAAAAGTCGAAAATCACATGAAAGTTGAGAAATATGGTTGAAAATTTCATTCTAAAATTGTGGTCAAAAAATTATTTTTCAATTGGGGTTAAATCAGATTTTTTGAATTTCAACAAGTTCAGTGGAACGAAGCTCACCAGTTTTGTTAATATCTTATATGCTTGGCTAGCCTTGCATTTTGCAGAGTCAACACCTAGCTAATTAACCTAGGGGGTGCTGGTGGGTGCTTTCTGGGTTACATTTCCAGTTGACCCTGCTGATTTACAACACAGGCTATTCAGAGTTACCCAGTTGTTTCTGCAAGTGGGAATGGATGTATAGCTTTTGCTACACAGAGTAAACTTCAGTTTTACCAAGATTAACTTTTGTCCATCTCTACTAAGTGTTTGTTCTTAGGTTATCAAGCAAAGTGAAACATGGAGACCAAGTATATTATCATATCATATGAATCATTGAAGTAATCACCCAATATGCTATTGTGCATTATAATTTCATTATGGGGGGGGGAAAACAAATTATGTTTTGTGTGTCTTTTCAAAAGTGAGTGGTGAAGCTTTTGTTTGTTTGTACAGGTGGGATTAAGAAAGTTAAGGGTTATGATAGTAAAAAAAATTTGTGCTCATTGTTCTATTGCTCTGCTTTAAAATAAAGCTGAACTAAAAGTTTTAGTTACAGATAGTGTTTGCTTGATTTGTTTGGTAGTGCCGTAAGTTGTGTGCACATGTGTCAAGGCCTGATTGGCCACTATAACCAATATTTTGGCCAAATTACTGCTATGACTGATTGCCCCTGGCTAATTTTGGTCTGAGTAATCAATCTTGTTTGTAAATAATAACTGATTGCTCAAAAATGCTTTATTGAAGAACTATACTCTCCAAACAAGCCCTGTGTTGGTTCTTCAGCCTTATACATATATGATGGCACTTGTTTCCAATAAAATATTTAGTTTATTCAAAACATCAATAAAATCAAGACTTTAAAGGGCAATTATAGTGAGGAAAAAAAGTTTTTTAAATTCATTCTAATATATCCTAAAAGTCATCCCAACCCCCAGGGTACCTTTTAGTTTCTTTAAATTCTTCATAGTCTCTGAGATATAAGCCTTTGAAAATGCTGCAATTTGTAGGAGCTGCTACACCTTATCTGCCACTCAAAGGCACACACCCACACATACCAAAGTTCCCATGCAGTACTGTATATCACACGCCCTCACCCACACTATATACACCATGTGCCACACAGTCAAATACTGTAGTGCTAAACACAATTACTAAACCATTTACCCAGCAATAAAGACTCTACAAAACAGCCCCTACCCCCAAAAATAAAATCTCATACACATACAAAACCAGTGACTCAAATGGACATTACAATGTATCAAACAGTAATACAGTATATATAATAATACAGTAATACAGTATATATAATAATACAGTATATATAACAATACTGTAATACAGTATATACCAAACAAGACATTCTATGAAATATATAGAATAAAGCAAACTGAAATGTAACAGGACAACAAGCAGTGTCACTGTGTTTGTGAAGGTCTCTCACTACAGCTGCTGCTACACTGACTCTCTATTTAGTTTATTATGATCTCAGCTAAGCGGGCGAAGAGATAAAATAACAGACAGAGTTCAGTAGCTTACTTGTAAAGAATCTCTGCATCACTTGTCCTCCTCATTCCCCTCTGCCCCTCCCTTTAGCACACTGCTACTTTCTCCCACACTTGCTTGCAGTCAAAGCTCCCTCTAATTGGAAATTATATGTGTGCGCAGATATAAATTTTCTGTGTGCATACAAAATTAAATTGTGTGTGCTACATACTGCAGCTCATATTTTCAAAAAGATTTTTGTGTGCGCACCACTTTATCCTGTGTGCGCAGGCCAGCAGAGTTTTGTGTGCATACACAAGCGCACACCTTGGAGGGAACACTGCTTGCAGTCTATTAGCTCATTTCAAGTTCTTTCAACTGAGCATGCCTTGACTTTGCATACAGCCATTTTTTGCTTGTGGGGGACTAAACTGAGAGGGGACTGCACAGCATGGTACAAACTTCTGCCAGTGTGAAGAAACAAAGCCACACAGCAGGATGAAAGTTAAGTCACCTTATGCTAAGTGATCTGTACATTGTGATCTGTACATTGTATACAGATATACAGATATATATGTATGTTTTTTCCCCACTATAGTTTAAGCCCACACAGCTCTCAATGCCTACAATTACAAACAGCAGGATATGACATTTTGGGTCCCAAGTATTTGAGAAAGGATCATGTGACCCAAAATGTCATATCCTGCTGTTTGTAAACGAGCCATTGAAAGCTGTGTGGGTTTAAATCCTTGATTTTACTGATCTTTTTAATAAAGCTAAATATTTTAATGGAAGCAAGTGCCATCAATATTGCTGTTAAGGACTCGGAGGTGAAGTGAAGCCCTCATACGTGCATGGCTACTAAGAAACCATTGGCTTGTAAACAGAGTGCCGGTGTCAGATATCTATGTTATGTGGATATTGGTTCTGCAGCCTCTCAGGAGATATGGTGGTTGGAAGATTAATGTTTCTTTCTGTTTACCCCCTGTCCTAAAGCTAAAACCTAATGATTGATAGCAAAGTACATGCCAAGATGGCAGACTTTAGCATAACTCAAATGTGTTTGGAGACTTCAGTTCCCCTTTAAGGTTTAGAAATATAATAGTAAATTTAAGGTTATCAGCATTTTCCAGAAGAATGTTTCTATAACTAACTTTTTAGTTAATGAGATGAGTCCCAGCTTCTAAAGAAATCTGGTTTCATTTTAGAACTTTGAAAATCAAGATATTGAAAATTTGAAAACCACATGCGAAAATAAGAAGCTCAAAATCAAAAATTCCATCAAAGTTAAGATAAAAAATTCAACAAATTCCACATTTTCACAGTTTTCAGTTACTTTTGCAAAGATCCTTAGACTTTCACAAAAACAATGAGCTGGATTAGGGGAGCTGACCCCAAGTACCCACAGGTTAATTTCACAAATCAGCCAACAGCCACAGAAAAAGGGAGAGGCTAGACACAACTTGTATCTTTGTTAATGTGCTCTCTCTATTGGGATAATGTTATCTAGAGACTTCAGGTTCCCCTTTAAACACTCAAGGTTATTGTATAAGATTTCAAAAAGCTGTTTGGCCATAATGAATATTTGTAATATATTTGTCCATTAATCTGTAGTTGAACACATTTTAAATGCAGGTTGAATTTCGAGTATTTAGCATAAGCACATTTAGTTATAAGTGGGTCACGTCAGTTCAGTTAGGCTAATGAAGGTTGATTTTGTTGATATTTTACATGAAAACTGTTTGTTCAATAGAATACTAACTACTTGTTTTCTGGTTACAAATTGTTTCAGTGATTCTTGTACTAATAAATGATTGCAAAGGCTTAATTAAACTGAAAGAAGTCAGTGATATTTGAGAATAAAGGTTTTCTTGTCATTCATTTTTTAAAATGAATAATTTCACTGGCAGGTCAAAATTTAAGGTGGAACTTTAGTCAGAGCCCTCTACATTGATGCATGCTTTTTTTTAAAACTCATTAGTGTAAGATAAAGTACAACCACATATACATATTCAATAAAAGGTGTAACATATAAATCGAAAGTAACAGGAGCAGTTTGATTTGTTACCATATACATTTTATGAGAGTTATATTTATTAATGATATTTATTAATTTAATATATAGTCACTTATTTTACCATCTATTGAACCTTAACTTGGGAAATAGGGGAAGAGAAAAAAAGAGTTGGGTGGTAGTAAGCAAGAGATTATTGTACGATTCATATCTTATATATTATTATCGCACATTTTCATGAGTAAGTAACAAATTGTAAAGTTTGCCCTTATCAGTAATTGCATTCCCGTATAGTTGTACCAACAAGTTCAGATCTTGAAAAATTTGTCAGGGCAGCCTCTTCCAACATATATTAGCTGTATATATGGGAGTACTCTATTAATCCTATCTTCCCAGGTTTTAAGCTTAGGTGGCTCGGGTGCCATCCAATTTAACACTATAACGTTTCTCGCATAAAATAAGGTCTATCACAGGAGTGTTAGTTTGTGCTCTTTAAAATACTTAAATCTAAAATATCCAATATAAAATAAAATGTTGGAGGGTCATGGGAGCTGTAGATTTATGGGCTGTATCAGACATATTCTGATGTAAAGAGCTAGTCTACTTTCAAGGGTTACTAAAAATACAAGCCTGCTTACGAGGGTTACCACATATTTTAGGCCATTTTCGAAAGTAGCCACGAATATACATGCAGAAGCTTGAAAATATCTAAGTTATCTATTTATTTATGTTTTGGTGATTTGTACGTGTTTGGCTGACCATTTCCCAGATGCTTGCGCCATCTACAGTACTTTTCCATGCTGTATTTACCGTTACTTTACTTGGAACTTTTGGATTTTCTTAACCCATTGACACCTATGGGTCTGTTTTCAAGTTTTTAATTTTTTGCGGAATTCGCTTGATTCTCATCATTTCATAATCAAGAAATGAAGAGATCCAGATTGTGATAAGTTGGCAGATCACAAAAATACAAAATCTCATCTATTTTTCTGAAGAAAGAGACAAAGAATAAACTTGGGAATATGCTCTGCCCTGGCCTTGATTTTTTTTCTTTTTATTGTTCTTCCCTGATAATTATTATTACCTATAATCCTTCCTCAATAAGCATTCACATTGAAATTGAAATATGAATGCTCATATACCAACAGATGTCATTGTTCCTAACAGTAATTTCTAATTATTGGCTGTTGAATGGGTCAAACATGCTCAGATCTCTACTGAGCAACTGAATCAACCTAGGCGCTTGGTCAAGGGCAGGACCATAATGGTCTCCATTATTCGAGGTCCTGCAAACAGGAAGTCAGTGTTTTGGAAGCATTTATTTATACACAGACAAAATGCTGAATGGACAGGGTAAGGTCTTAGGGAAGGAAAAATACTGCTCTTTTTTTCTTAAAAGCATATATATATTTTCCCCTATTAAATAATGTTCAAAATATGCTGATATCAGTATTTTAAATGCCAGCCAATAACTGCCATTACTATCTATCTAACAATAGTTAGCCGCTATCGCTAAATAACTGCAGCTGCTTAACTTTCATGTTAGCCCTGCAGCTGCCGCATGAAGCAGGTAAAATTTGCTAACCTATATATATAACAAGATGCTCAACAATAACTGTGCCAACTCTAATAACTGCCAAATCCAATTAGTCTAAAGTTGCAAACAACAAGTTCAACTAGTAAGATGCTGGATAGAAATTTTATTTTCTAATTTTATTAGTTATGTAATTCATGTATTTTAATATCAGCAGGTTTGCAGAATGGCGGATATTGGATTTTGATACCTCATTGTGAGACACACACAAATCATTTTTAGTCTTCATTGTCTAGGGAATCATCTATACTTTTAATTTAATAGTATAAACAATGTTTTACATTTTCATTGGACTATCTGTCTGTGACAATAAAGTAACGTCCCAGATAGAACTGAGACCAAAAGGCTAAATAAACCCACTTTACTCAGGCATACACCTGAGGCATTCCTATGGGCATATACAAATGGGGAGATAGAAAAAAATTCCCAAAAAAGGATCCTGGGAATAAAGTACAAGGAGGATATCTAAAAAAAACCTTCCCACAAAGAAATATGAAAAAATGTATCGTTTATTCAAAGTAATAACAAAAAAACATCAAATCCCACCATAAATATACATATACAAACAATCATCTGGGCGTCCCCAGAATAAATAAGCCAAACACTAAAAAGAGTTCCCAAATGTAGCAGCAAAGTAGATCTAATGCGAAGAAAAAGCACATATGTGCAAATAAGCAACAATAGATACAAAGCTGTATGCGTTAATGGGCGCCTCCGTGCAACCTCCCCATCTCAGAGGTCGGGGTAACCCACACCTAGAAAGCAAGGCAGAGAACAGCAAAGCATGCTGGAAGCAGTAAGCAAGGTAATGTAAAGCTAAAGGTTAATATATCTACCACCGGTGTGTTCCCTCCGCGGCTCCAAATTCAAAACATACAAGAACATTTCACGGGCTCCGGACATCATACACAATGACATTGCAACCATGCTCCCTCAGAACAGATACCGCCCATGCAGATGGACTCCCAATACACTGTTCGGGCTTTCAATCGACTCAAAGGTTCATCATTCAAAGAGTTAAACAGACTTATTGGCGCAAAGTTCCAGCTTGTACAACGCAAGTATTGCCCGCTGTGTCAATCTGCTACTTCAGGTTCTCCATTACCGACGTACGTTTCGGAGGGACATGCCCTCCTTCTTCCGGGTCCACTATAAGGTCACATGCTGTACCTGTTAAATATCTCTAAATCCAACCCCCAATGTTTAAAGGACAACTCCACCCTCATAAGAACATCTTTTAGAAAGAATGGCCTCTTTAAAATATGTTGATGTATCATAGTTTGTCCTATGAATTCATTACTGTATGCCTGCTATGCTTCCGGATGCCTCATGGAAACTGAGCAATTTAGAAACCTGTACTGAGCCTGGGCATGCTCAGAAGAGGCAGACAGGCGATTAATATTCATTGGCTGTGATGTCAACTGTCAAATTCATAACTGACAGTTTCTAAATGGAAGAACCAGGAAGCAGAAACAGGGGAAACAGGACATTGTGCAGGATTTCAGGTTAGACTTATATATTTCACATTTCAAACTATTACCGTTTAGGGTTTTGGGGGGTGATTTACCTGCATGTAAGTTTTTATTTTGGGGCTGGACTTGCCATTTAAATCAACCAATTGGGGAGTCTCCATTTCTACCTATCTAGGTTAAAGGGTCTTATGACTCGGCAACAGCAATTCAAAATTTAGGTATATCACCTGGCAAAGGGATTATATACAATATTTCAAATAGTGCAAATCATTATCAATACTACATACAATAAATACATAAAATTAGCATCTACTTTATTTACAGAAATGGCACAGAACTTTGGGACGTTACTTTATTGTTTATGACTTTGATAGCACCCACATCACCTGTATTTATTTAATAGGGCTTTGTTTGGGGTAATATATTACTGATTGTCCTATTATTAATATATATTTTGACGGTACTTGCTACTGGTTTCTGTTTTTTTCTGGTATATTTAGTGTGATGGATTCTTAGAAAAACCTTCCTACAATTATTATTTTACAGAAATGGCTTATAAATTTAGTGATTTAGAATGGGAGACGGATGTTAGGGAAGCCTTTTCGGACAATCAAACAGATGGCGGAGACTCATTTTCCAGAGACTTTAAAAAATATAAAAAGGAGTTAAATAAAGTTATCCGTAGCAAGTTTACAAAATTATTTACAGGCCAAAATGATCCCCGAGGGTTAAGGTGTAAAATCAAACCAGGCTTAAACCTGATACCTAAACTATCGGGGGACTTTAATGAACATTGGGAACAAATTTTGGATGAAGCCTCCTTTAGACTGATGTCCTTTATTATTCAGGAGAATGAAAAACAAATGGTACAAATTGAAGCCGAGGTTAACACCAAAGCTGATGATTTATTGAAGTGGAAAGAACATAAAGATTATGGTGACTTTAATGATAGAGTCAAAAAGGAGACAGATAAACTACAAAGTACTATTAAAATTAGGAAAAAGAAAAAATTTGCAAGAGATAAAATGGATTAGAAAATATAGAAATAGTTCCACAAGTGAGTCATCTGATAACGAGGAGAAGGAGAACAATAGAAAATTTAGGAGAATATGTATCCTCGGAGACAGAAACAGAATAAATCACAATTTTTTTTAGAGGAGTCAGAAGAGGAGGGTGGCGGAAGAGACAGACAGAAAGAACAGAAAACAACCAACTACAACTTGAGGCAGAAAAAGACTAAGTAAATGGGACTGTAATTAACCTGTCCAATGTTACATTAACCACTGCTCAGATTTCTGTCTTATCCAAAGGTCTAAATTTTGCATTGACAAAAAATCTGGATAAATTCCAGTTAGTCAAGGACATTAATTTTTTTGCATGAAAATTAATTTTGTGCAAAATGTTTGATCATAAAAATAAAACAACCTATAATCCAACCCTTACAATACAAGATTCGCTAACTTTGTATCCCTTCAAAATGATGCTAGGGAGATTGAGGAAGTAGCCCTTGATAACCTCCATAGTCTCCTTTATGAACATGAGGATGATAATAATATTGGTTACCTTGGTATCCGAGGTAAATTAAGAAAAATGTTCCCCTTGTCTATGTACCCCACAGTCCAACTCTTTGTTTCTTGCCTGGAAGAGGAAATTAGAAATTATATTACTTGTGAATTTACCCATAACCTCACTTTTAAGGAAAGGCAAGCTTTAAAAGAGTTGAAAGCTCACTCTGAATTGGAAATTAAACCTGCAGACAAAGGGGGAAATGTGGTAGTAATGAATAAAAGTGTATATGTCAAAGAAGTCATCCGTCAACTAAGGATGAAAGATCAATATAAAGTCTTAGACAGTAATCTGCTGTCTACAGTTAATTCAAAAGTACACCTATGTTTAAGGGAAGCCTATCATCATAATATTATTAATCAAAAAGAGTTTGAATTTCTATATATACAGTACCCACAGTTACCATGTATATATTGTATACAAAAAATACACAAAGATGCAAAAAATCCACCCGGTCGTCCCATTATCTCAGGGATAAATAGTCCAACTGATAATATTTCCAAATATGTAGATCAGGCACTCAGACTCTTCCTGTATTCACTTCCATCCTACCTAAAAGATTCCAGAGAGGTAGTTAGGAGATTGGACAACTTGACTGTTAGCGAAACAACCATTTTGGTGAGTATAGATGTGGAAGCTCTGTACCCCTCTATACCACATAAAAAAGCTATGGAATGTATATCGAGTTATCGCCAGACTAGAGGATATCGTTATCAGAAACATTCTAACTTTATCCTGTCACTTCTGGAATTAATTCTATATAATAATTGTTTCACATTTGACAATAAATTCTACCAACAGCTAACTGGAACTGCAATGGGTACGGCCTGCGTGCCCACATATGCAGGCCTCTACCTAGAAATGTGGGAGCAGGTGATTACGGGAACGGAGTGTGAGTGGGCATCGTCATGTATCTCGTTGTGGGCAAGGTACATAGACGATGTCATTGTATTGTGAGAAGGGTCAGAATATGACCTGAAATGTTTCATTACTTAAAATAATTGGAATTTAAAATTCACCTATCAATGGAGTTATATACAAATTCCATTTTTGGACCTGCTTGTCTCTAAGAAAGTGAAGCAGTTACATATAGACACATATCGTAAGCCAACCGCAGGCAATTCATTGTTGAGAGCACAGAGTTTACACCCCACTCCTCTTCTTAAGGGGATACCCGTAGGGCAATACCTCCGTATTTGGAGAAATTGTTCAAATTTGGCAACTTTTGAAGTAGCGGCTAAAGATCTGCAAACTAGATTCTTGCAAAGGGAGTACCCACAAAGTTGGCTCAACAGAGCCTATAAAAGAGCTAAATTTAGCAACAGAACCGATTTATTGTTTAATAATTGGAAAGGTGTAACTAAACAAAATCCAATTAGACTCATAACAGAGTATAATAATGACTGGCATTGGATTAAATCCATGTTAAATAAATATTGGTTTATATTAAGTTCCAATAAAGTTCTTAAAACCCATGTTGACAAAAGGGCAGTAATTACTGCGAGAAAAGCGCCCACTATTGGGCAATTGCTTTTCATATTAAGCTTCCATATTAACAACACTAACACGTGGCTAAACAAAATGTCTTTGGGCTCACAGAAATGTGGTCATTGTAAGGTGTGCAAATATATGGTCAAAAAATCTAATTTTGAGTATGGTAGTGATCATGACAAAAAATTTTACTATCAAACATTGCATAAACTGTAAAACAAAGGGCATTATTTATATGTTAGAATGTCCCTGTAAAAAGATCTATATAGGCAAAGCTGTAAGATCATTAGGGACGTGAATTTTAGAGCACGCACGCAATGTGATCAACAAAAACCAAGAAAGCCCTGTTGCGAGACATTTTGAATTAGTTCATGCCAGCAATGCCAATAATTTAAGGGCTTGGGGTATTGAAAGGGTTCCACAACCACCTCGAGGGGGAGATTAAGACAATCGGATCCTGAGAAAAGAGGCTCGTTGGATCTTTGAAGTAAATTCGCTAGCTCCCAACGGACTCAATGAGGAATTATTGTTTAAATGCTTCTTATGATTGAATTGTGACCGATATTGCATCTTTGTATTTGTATTTTTATTTGTGATCTATGTAGCTGGGGTTCTGTGAAAAGCCATTTCTGTAAATAAAGTAGATGCTAATTTTGTGTATTTATTGTATGTAGTATTGATAATGATTTGCACTATTTGAAATATTGTATATAATCCCTTTGCCAGGTGATATACCTAAATTTTGAATTGCTGTTGCCAAGTCATAAGACCCATTAGGGTTGGGTTTAGAGATATTTAACAGGTACAGCATGTGACCTTATACTGGACCCGAAAGAACCTCCTTCTTTCGGGTCCAGTATAAGGTCCCTCTGAAACGTATGTCGGTAATGGAGAACCTGAAGTAGCAGATTGACACAGCGGGCAATACTTGCATTGTACAAGCTTGGAACTTTGCGCCAATAAGTCTGTTTACCTCTCTGAATGATGAACCTTTGAGTAGACTGGAGGCCCGAACAGTGTATTGGGACTCCAACTGCATGGGCGGTATCTGTTCTGAGGGAGCATGGTTGCAGTGTCATGGTGGATGTGCCGGAGCCGTGAAATGTTCCTGTTTGTTTTGATGTTGGAGCCGCGGAGGGAACACACCGGTGGTGATATATTTAGATTTACATTACTTTGCTTACTACTTCCAGCTTGCTTTGCTGTTCTCTGCCTGCTTTCTAGGTGTGGGGTACCCCGACCTCTGAGATGGGGGGTTGCACGGAGGCGCCCATTAACGCATACAGCTTTGTATCTATTGTTGCTTATTTGCACACTATGTGCTTTTTCTTCGCATTAGATCTACTTTGCCGTACATTTGGAACTCTTTTTAGTGTTTTGGTATTTATTCTGGGGACGCCCAGAATGATTGTTTGTATATGTATATTTATGGTGGGATTTGATGTTTTTTTGTTATTACTTTGAATAAACGATACATTTTTACATATTCTTTGTGGGAAGGTTTTTATAGATATGCTCCTTGTACTTTATTCCCAGGATCCTTTTTTGGGATTTTTTTTTCTATTCCCCATTTGTATATGCCCATAGGAATGCCTCAGGTGTATGCTGAGTAAAGTGGGTTTATTTAGCCTTTTGGTCTCAGTTCTGGGACGTTACTTTATTGTTTATGACTTTGATAGCACCCACAACACCTGTATTTATTTAATAGGGCTTTGTTTGGGGTAATATATTACTGATTGTCCTATTATTAATATATAGACTATCTGTCTGTGGATTGAAAAAAAGTGCGTGAAAGAAGAAATGTATAAAGGCATATATTCCCTTTCTCAACTGTTTGGGTTCAAAATTAAAAGGAAGATGGAATTATGCGAACGTTTATTAAGCTATTATTGCAGCTGTGAGAGAATTTAAACATTTCTTCAGCGTAATCAGTAAATTACAGGTCTGAAATATGCAGCTGGAGGTGGTGGTACAACCTTTCACGAAGAGTATTCTTAATACATTGAGGCCTGACAACCACAATGCACAATTAACGCGGGCTAGAAGATATTTAAGAAATGTGTAGGTAAAATTGTACAGTAAAGACATACAATAAAGTTACAAAACAAAGCAAATATAACCACTCTATTTCTATCAGAATGATGTGGGGTAGGCTGGGCTTTTCTTGAAATATAGTATATATTCATTAACAGTTATTGAGTGAAAGAAATATAATTTAATCATTACAGCAGATAACAGTATATGAAACATTTTCAATATGCACTAAGCTGCATTAGAAAAAACTTTAAAACAGTGGGGAAATGTCATAAATGTTGGCAGGACAAGTTGAATTCTTTTCTCAAAATTTAGTCATGGGACCTCTTCATGTGTAATGTCAGACTGATCATCGTGCACAAAAAGGAAAAATCCATATACTTTATCCTTTTCTAATAGCTTACATTAAACAATTGGAATTTACTGAATATTCTAGAGAATATTATTTCCAGATTAAAATGCACTAAATCCTACCATTTAAACAATATATATATATATATATATATATATATATATATATATATTATATATATATTATGTATATATATATATAGGTATATATATAATATATAAATACATTATTAAAAACACTGAAAACATCATAGAAGTCCTTTACCCCCCTGGGTCTCCCTCTGTATTGCAATGGGTGCACTCTCCTATCTGCCCCACTGGACCAAACCTATTCAGACATGCAACGGCATTCCCCCTCCTTCACATTATTAAAGAGCAACCTGAAAAACTATGGTTCTTTGGTTACCATTTGTAACATTCTGGAAATCTCTATTGTCAAGCGCCCATTTGCCAGGACCTCACCGGACTCGTGTGCCCCCAGGAGCATAAGGTCATTTCTACTGAGGCCGGGGATGTCTCAAGAAGACTAAATTTAAACTGGCAGACAGGCGACGGAGAGCAATGACCAAAAGCTTAGTCAGGAAGTCAAAGAAACTGGCAGAACTGGCAGCAAACAATTAGAATCAATGTTAAGCGAGGTAGGTAAGAACCTGAAATGAATAAACGCACCACGAGCCACAAGCTATAACGGGCAATCAGGACATGGGAAGCAGGAGCTAAAAGGCAGAAGCAGAACAGACAAATCAGAAACAGGATTTGTCTGGAAAAGACTTAGGATAGGCTACAGGGATTCAAATCTGCTGGCAAAACCCAAATACAAACAAAAGTGGTAAAAAACTAACGTTTCCAAAAACAAACAAGGATCAGGAAAAAAACGGTGAGAAAATGTTTCTTTTTACCCCTGCAATATGCATTGGCTAGTGGGTAGCCTTAAATTCCCCAATCCTTAATGCAGTTCTCTTTAAGTTATTATTTGTCCTAATTTCTCTTACATTTTTCTTTCTTTTTTCTTTCTCTTTGCAGAAACCACCTATGCTATTGCGGAATACACAGCCAGGCAATTGCTAACAGCAGTTAAATTTCTTGATTTCAAGTGTGGTATAATTGTAGTGCTCCATTTACTGAGCAAATCATAGCCGATATTCTCTAAATCAGCCTGATTGTAATGAAGAGCTAATTACAAACAGCAGTGTTCTTGCAGTAAATTTACTGTAACTGCATGCCAGGTTGGTTCCAGGGCTACAATGCCTCATTAGTGTATTAACAAAGGTAACAAGAGCTTTGCTGAAAAACATGCCTACTAAGTGATCAGCTTCATGTTTCATAATTGCATTTTTTACTTTTAATTACAGAGAGAAGAGCAGTTTATTCATCCTCATTTTATTTTAGAATTCTTTAAAAATCCCTTCTAAATGCAGAATAGACAAATGATGCAAATAAAAATATTTTATGTGAATGGTGAGAGAATAACTTTTCATGAGCAGTAGTGCAGCTGTGAATTGAGACTGACTGGTGTGGTGACAAGACTGTAGAGAAGAATCGAATTTCTGGTATCCCAACACCATTAAAATTTAAAGTGGAAATACGTGATGATTTGAAAGGTAAATAAGCCTCTATACAATGTGAAATACAACAGATAACACAATGGGGACATAAAAAAAATCTTCAGAATAGCATTTCATTGACTGAACCATAATGGTGCTATTCACTCTAACAAATATTTCCCCTTGTGAACAGTCTTGCCTTATAAAATAGAAAAATATGCAAATCATGGAGATCAAAATTGCTATTTTTCCATACAGGAATTATGAATCCAGGGAAATCTCCAAACCTTGCCAGATTTGATTAGTTTTAAATCGGAGTGATTGACTCGCTGCATATTTCTAATTGCTACCCTTTCCTTCCTTTTAATTTTCTTTTTCTTGTGGAAGGAAAATACAAATCAATAAACTGTTATAAGGTTGTAAATTGGCTCTCTAAGGGAAAGTAGTTAATTGAATGATAAACTAATGACATATAGGTGTATGGTCTATAAAATGGAGGGCAGAATGCAACAAAAATTAGGCATCCAATTCTTTTGGGAAATATTAGTAAATGAGTTTTCAGATGAATAAAGCCATGACATTATAGAAGTTACTAGCAAACCCCGATTCTTTAAAGGGTATGTCCACCCTTGAAAAAAATTTTGGTATATCATTCCCCCTGTCCCCCAGCCCCAACTGCTCTTTTATTTATTAGAAAGGGCCTCAAACTTTACTTACCTTCCCTCTTCCCTCGCCGCGCTGCCAGGCCCTCTGCTTGCGAGAAAATGCAAGCAGAGGGGCGGGACTGGCAGTCGCGTCTGTGATGGCTGAGTGGCAGCCAATCACGGACGCGGCTGCCGGGAGTTCAGTGCAGCGGAGGAAAGAGGATAGGTAAGTAAGTTTGGGGCACTTTCTAATAAAAAATAGAGCAGTTGGGGCTGGGGGGACAGGGGGAATATAATATGGAAAGCATTTTATGCTAGGGGGAGGGAATCCTAATCGGGAGGGAGAGGGAGGGGGAGAAGGGCTGCAGTACGCATGCCAAACTTCTCCCGGAGGCGGATAGGAGCAGAGTTCATATGGACCTGCTATCCTCCTGGTGGGCAGTTTTGGGACTTTGGGGGGGGGGCTACAGGAGAACCTATGGAGCTGGGATATGAGGTAAGGATTAAACACACTACACAATGGATGGGCCATTACGTGGGTGATTATAGTTTGGGGGTGGGGTGGACATGCCCTAAGAATCGTTCCCTCCCTGCATTTAAAGACCTCTCCCCTCTCTTTCCCTTCTCTCCTCCCTTCTCTCTCTCCCTCCTTTCATCTCTCTCCTCCTCTCTTCCCCCTCTTTCTCTTCCTCCTCTCTCTCTCTCTTACCCCCTCCTGGAACGGCATGAGGTCTCTTGGGCATCTCAGGTGTGTGCGCACGTAAGTAGGGTTAACTTCTTTGCAGTGGCACATGCAGATAGGGAGGAGGATGTGATGCGGCGCTCAAGCTCTGTGTGATCCATGCATATCAACACCTCTCTGTTAGTATATTGGATAACCCTTAATTTAATTAGTGCACACACCCCTGGCAGTGGGATGCGACCACCTGCGGAAACAACCCTTCCAGCAGCCCCTCTCAGCCCCCTTCCCCTGGCGGCTCGCAGCTCGCCCCATTTCTGCCAGCCCCAAAGTTGGCAAATTTAAACGGTGAACTTCATGTGAGAAAGCCGACGCTTTATATTAGAGCGGTAACTGCTACGATGTCCACAATTTGTGACTTTCGACGCCAGGTTTCGCCATTTTATAAATCTCGGCAAGTCCGATTTTCCCGAAAACAGTGGCAGAAAGTTAACAAACTTTTATAAATATGGCCCTAAGGCTGAGGCCTTGCTACGCTTCCCAGAAATGCAACACACAAGCCACAACAACAATACCCAACACTAGTTTACACCTTTTAACACAAGGATCGGATCACGTGTTAAAACGTACAAGTGTGCCTAGCCCTAATCGAGAGTAATAAAAAAAAAAAATCAGCTACTCCTTTTCCATACTTTCCCCATCAACTTTTAAATACTCCTTTGTAAGTAATTTTGTGTGTGTGTGAGGTGGGCATATTATGAAAGTATTTAACCAACAGAATATATTGGAAGTACTTAGTTGGCACTCTTAACTATTTTTAAACTTTATTTTTAAAGCGCAAGCATATAACATGTAATATCCAGTTATTAAGCAATGCTAGTAGTTTTGAGCATTTTGTGAAATCAAAAATGCTCCAAACGTAGTGTATTAATCATGATGGATTTCTGAAGGTCAAAGCAAAAGTAATTTGCCCTCCTACAGTTAAGGGAATTAAATTAAACTCAAATCACTGTCATTGCTTCATAGAATTCCCAGGGGCTTAGACTTCTTTAAATTTAAAGTTAAATTAAAAAATTAAAGGGTACACTGTGGTCTTCATCTTACAAACATGTTTACTTTGCCCTTTAAAAAAAAAAAAAAAAAGACTATTTGTGGCAACATCTTTCCAGTTTCTTTACATTTTCTTGAAATAGGAAAGATTATACTTTAATATCATTATAAAATGTCCCTGATTAGTTTTTTTGACTTGTTTGACCTGTTTGTAGGGAACAGTATAAACTATACTACATGTAATTTTGCAAGTACTCTTTGGATTGCCAAGTTTAGCAGTGTATCAAGTGCAACAAGAAATCAAAAGAAAAGTGATGATTTGTGACATAAAAGACATCATTGAGTAAGTTAAGAGACTGTGTTTATCCACCGATAAGATATTACTGCATGGTGGAATGTATTATGTATCAAAAAATACTGATACTTCTTTCAAAGGTTTTAGTTAAATTTAATCCGTGATGAGACCAATATTGAACAGGAGATTAGCCAAATATAAGCCTGTAATATAGAAACATAGTAACTAGTTAGCAATTCATTTATACAGCTATTAAACTAGTAATTGTTGAATAAAGACATACGTCCATCAAGTCCAACTTTTTCACCCTCCTTTAAACAATAAGCACAAAAATAGTAAAGGTTATAAATCCCCTAAAAAAGTGGAAACAGTATCCAATTTACATTTTGTTGTAGCCTATTAAAAAGCGCAAAACTATACTATGAATCAATTATATAATCTCATTTTGAAAGCTACTTAGAAGCTGTAATGGTCCGGGTGCCTATGCACAGATCCGTCGCCATTATCAACTTGCAGGATACAGTGCTGTAACATCCAATAAATAACGTGTTGTAAACACAATCCACCCGTCCATATCGGTGGTCTAGGTGGAATAGTCCTTCGCTTAGTCTGTATATCAGTCCAGAATCAATGATAAAACACAAAACGGCGCAGCGCACACTGGAAAATGCACCACTAACATGGGTAAAATCAAATTCCTTTATTCATATTCGGTATAAAACAGAAGGCATGCAGGTGGCCTGACGCGTTCGAACCTCACCGGTTGCCTATGGTTAGAACCGGTGAGTGGTCGAAACACGTCAGGCCCGTGCATGCCTTTTGTTTTATACCGAATATGAATAAGGAATTGATTTTACCCATGTTAGTGTTCCATTTTCCAGTGTGCGCTGCTGCCGTTTGTGTTTTTACACCTCCTTTTTACGCTAACTAGCAGTTGATCCAGGGAAAGGCAAAAAAAGCTAAAAAGGGGGGGGGGAATTCTCCTGACTCCAAACGGCAATCGGAAAGTATCCCTGGATCAACCAGAACTGCAGTATATGTATTAATACCAGTAATTAGCAATATTTTTAGTTATGAAAACTAATCTAGGCCACTTTTAAAGCATTCAATGAACTTGCCAGTACCACATCTGCTGGAAGAAAGTTCCACAGTTTCAACGTTCTCACTGTAAAGAAACTTTCTTAACCTTAAGATGAAAACTTTTCTTCTAATTTAAAGGATGGCCACAGTCTTCTGATATGACCTATTAGTGAACAATGCACAGAGAGTTTATGTTTGGCCCATTAATATATTTGTATAAGTTTATCACACCCATGCAAGCATGCTCCCCAATGTCAACAACTAACTTGTCTAATCTGCTACATAGGCAAGCCCCTCCATTCCCTTATTATTTTAGTTGCCTTCTCTGAAATGTTTCCATTTTCCAAGATGTCCCTTTGTATGGGATGCACTGCATGTTCCGAATGAGGCCTTACCAGTGCCTTGTAAAGAAGGAGAATAAATTTTTCTCTCTTGAATCTATTCCCCTCTTTAACAAGACAATATCTTGCTAGCTCTAGCTGTTCTGTCTGGCTTGTTTGCTACAGCTAAGTCTGTTATTACAAATCTTTTTCATAAGTATTCACTTAACACAGTTATTAATGGTATAGGTGGCACAAGGATTGTTAAATCTCAATACTAGGAGGATTTGTCTGACTGGGAGTCTTCAATAGGGAGGCTATGGTTTTATGGGATAATTTCTGGTTAGAGGCTATGAGAACAAAGTTATCATATTGGTCTATGATCAAGCGTGGGTCTTGAACGTAATACACTCTTATGTAATAAACGTAAAAGGGGGTTTTATAAGAACAAAAAAATAATAACAATATAACCTCGGATTTTGAAAATAAAGAACCAGTCGATATTTCAATTAAACTTTATTACAACATACAGCAGAGAGTCAAGTAAATCTATGGTGCTGTTAAAAAATATTGGCGGTACTTATGGCAGATCCAGTTTATCAAAATATTACCTAGAAACCCTAGGATTACTTACCTGTAAAGCTAAACTAGACAATCTTGTGGCCCCCAGGATGGTATCTAAACAATATACACAGTCAATAATTGGATACCCCCCCAGGGGATGTTTAAGTGTGGGAGAAATAGATGTAGGAGTTTTAGTTTTGTTGAGGTGACTACTGTATTCACTCAACAGCACAAGTAAAACCTACTCTGTATACAATTACATTAACTGCAGAACACAAATTTGATCTAAATTAAACATGTGGTTGTGGCCTCCTATAAAATCGACAAAACCAAACGATTCTTAAAAGAAACATTTTTATGACCATATGAACTCATTAAAAATAAGGATACACGGACAGTTTGGGAATTCATAGTTTATCTTGTAATTGCACCAAACAGATGTACGATTGTTGGGTATTGAAATGTGAGCATGGTTGCTGAGGTGAGATAGGGAGGCTACTTTAGCTAAAAGGATGGACCCCAATACACTGTTCGGGCTTCAATCGACTCAAAGGTTCATCATTCAAAGAGAGTAAAGACTTATTGGCGCAAAGTTCCAGCTTGTACAACGCAAGTATTGGCCGCCGTGTGTCAATCTGTACTTCAGGTTCTCCATTACCGACGTACGTTTCGGAGGACATGCCCTCCTTCTTCCGGGTCCACTATAAGGTCACATGCTGTACCGTTAAATATCTCTAAATCCAACCCCCAATGTTTAAAGGACAACCCACCCTCATAAGAACATCTTTTAGAAAGAACGGCCTCTTTAAAATATTTTGATATATCTATACTTTGTCCTATGAATTCATTACTGGATTGCCTGCTATGCTTCCGGATGCCTCATGGAAAATGAGCAATTTAGAAACCTGTACTGAGCCTGGGCATGCTCAAGAAGAGGCAGACAGGCGATTAATATTCATTGGCTGTGATGTCAACTGTCAAATTCATAACTGACAGTTTCTAAATGGAAGAACCAGGAGCAAAGAAAACAGGGGGAACAGGACATGTGCAGGATTTCAGGTTAGATATAATTTCACATTTCAAACTATACGTTTATGGGTTTTGGGGGGTGATTACCTGCATGTAAGTTTTTATTTTGGGGCTGGACTTGCCCTTTAAATCAACCAATTGGGGAGTCTCCATTTCTAACATCTAGGGTAAAGGGTCTTATGACTCGGCAACAGCAATTCAAAATTTAGGTATATCACCTGGCAAAGGGATTATATACAATATTTCAATAGTGCAAATCATTATCAATACTACATACAATAAATACATAAAATTAGCATCTACTTTATTTACAGAAATGGCATTTCACAGAACTTTGGGACGTTTACTTATTGTTTAGGACTTGATAGCACCACATCACTGTATTTATTTAATAGGGCTTTGTTTGGGGGTAATATATTACTGATTGTCCTATATTAAAATATATTTGACAGTACTGCTACTGGTTTCTGTTTTTTCTGTATATTTAGTGTGATGGATTCTTAGAAAAACCTTCCTACAATTATTATTTTACAGAAATGGCTTATAAATTTAGTGATTTAGAAGGGAGACGGAGTGTAGGGAAGCCTTTTCGGACAATCAAACAGATGGCGGAGACTCATTTTCCAGAGACTTTAAAAATATAAAAAGGAGTTAAATAAAGTTATCCTAGCAAGTTTACAAAATTATTTACAGGCCAAAATGATCCCGAGGAGGTGTTAGTGTAAATCAAACCAGGCTTAAACCTGATACCTAAACTATCGGGGGACTTTAATGAACATTGGGAACAAATTTTGGATGTGAGCCTCCTTTAGACTGATGTCCCTTATATTCAGGAGAATGAAAAAACAAATGGTACAAATTGAAGCCGGGGTTAACACCAAAGCTGATGATTTATTGAAGTGGAAAGAACATAAGATTATGGTGACTTTAATGATAGAGTCAAAAGGAGACAGACATAAACTACAAAGTACTATAAAATTAGGAAAAAGAAAAAATTTGCAAGAGATAAAAAGAGATGATAGAAAATATAGAAATAGTTCCACAAGTGAGTCATCTGATAACGAGGAGAAGGAGAACAATAATAGAAAATTTTGGAGAATGTATCCTCGGAGACAGAAACAGAAATAAATCACAATTTTTTTTAGAGGAGTCAGAAGAGGAGGGTGCGGGGACGAGAGACAGACAGAAAGAACAGAAAACAACCAACTACAACTTGAGGCAGAAAAAGACTAAGTAAATGGGACTGTAATTAACCTGTCCAATGTTACATTAACCACTGCTCAGATTTCTGTCTTATCCAAAGGTCTAAATTTTGCATTGACAAAAAATCTGGATAAATTCCAGTAAGTCAAGGACATTAATTTTTTGCATGAAAATTATTTTGTGCAAAATGTTGATCATAAAAATAAAACAATATAAATCCAACCCTTACAATACAAGATTCGCTAACTTTGTATCCCTTCAAAATGATGCTAGGGAGATTGAGGAAGTAGCCCTTGATAACCTCCATAGTCTCCTTTATGAACATGGATGATGAATGATATAATATTGGTATCCGGAGTAAATTAAGAAAAAATTTTCCCTTGTCTATGTACCCCACAGTCCAACATTTGTTTCTTGCCTGGAAGAGGAAATTAGAAATTATATTACTTGTGAATTTACCCATAACCTCACTTTTAAGGAAAGGCAAGCTTTAAAGAGTTGAAAGCTCACTCTGAATTGGAAATTAAACCTGCAGACAAAGGGGGAAATGTGAGATGGAGTGAAGTAAGAATAAAGGTATATATGTCAAAGAAGTCATCCGTCAATAAGACAGATGAAAGATCAATATAAAGTCTTAGACAGTAATCTCTGTCTACAGTTAATTCAAAAGTACACCTATGTTTAAGGGAAGCCTATCATATAATATTATTAATCAAAAAGAGTTTGAATTCTTATATATACAGTACCCACAGTAATGTATATATTGTATACAAAAAATACACAAAGATGCAAAAATCCACCCGGTCGTCCATTATCTCAGGGATAAATAGTCCAACTGTAATATTTCCAAATATGTAGATCAGGCACTCAGACTCTTCCTGTATTCACTTCCATCCTACCTAAAAGATTCCAGAGAGGGTAGTTAGGAGATTGGACAACTTGACTGTTACAGAAACAACCATTTGGTGAGTATAGATGTGGAAGCCTGTACCCCTCTATACCACATAAAAAAGCTATGGAATGTATATCGAGTTATCGCAGACTAGAGGATATCGTTATCAGAAACATTCTAACTTTATCCTGTCACTTCTGGAATTAATTCTATATAATAATTGTTTCACATTTGACAGTAAATTCTACCAACAGCTAACTGGAACTGCAATGGGTACGGCTGCGTGCCCACAATATGCGGCCCTACCCGAAATGTGGAGCAAGGTGATTACGGGAACGGAGTGTGAGTGGGCATCGTCAGTATCTCGTTGTGGGCAAGGTACATAGACGATGTCATTGTATTGTGAGAAGGGTCAGAATATGACCTGAAATGTTTCATTACTTAAAATAATTGGAATTTAAAATTCACCTATCAATGGAGTATTATACAAATTCCATTTTTGGACCTGCTTGTCTCTAAGAAAGTGAGCAGTTACATATAGACACATATCGTAAGCCAACCGCAGGCCATTCATTGTTGAGAGCACAGAGTTTACACCACTCCTCTTCTTAAGGGGATACCCGTAGGGCAAATACCTCCGTATTTGGAGAAATTGTTCAATTTGCAACTTTATGTTTGAAGTAGCGGCTAAAGATCTGCAAAATAGATCTTGCAAAGGAGGAGTACCCACAAAGTTGGCTCAACAGAGCCCTAAAAGAGCTAAATTTAGCAAACAGAACGATTTATTGTTTAATAATTGGAAAGTGTAACTAAACAAAATCCAATTAGACTATAACGAGTATATAATGACTGGCATTGGATTAAATCCATGTTAAATAAAATTGGTTATATTAAGTTCCGATTTAAAAGTTCTTAAAACCCATGTTGACAAAGGGCAGTAATTACTGCGAGAAAAGCGCCCACTTGGCCACTATTGCATTCTTTCATATTAAGCTTCCCTATTAACACACACTAACACGTGGCTAAACAAAATGTCTTTGGGCTCACAGAAATGTGGTCATTGTTGTAGGTGTGCAATATATTGGTCAAAAAATCTAATTTTGAGTATGGTAGTGATCATGACAAAAAAATTTACTATCAAACATTGCATAAACTGTAAACAAAGGGCAATTATTTATATGTTAGAAGTCCCTGTAAAAAGATTATATAGGCAAAGCTGTAAGATCATTAGGGACGTGAATTTTAGAGCACGCACGCAATGTGACAACAAAAACCAAGAAAGCCCTGTGCGAGGACATTTTGAATTAGTTCATGCCAGCAATGCCAATAATTTAAGGGCTTGGGGTATTGAAAGGGTTCCACAACCACCTCGAGGGGGAGATTAAGACAATCGGATCCTGAGAAAGAGGTCGTTGGATCTTTGAAGTAAATTCGCTAGCTCCCAACGGACTCAATGAGGAAATATGTTTAAATGCTTCTTATGATTGAATGTTGTGACCGATATTGCATCTTTGTATTTGTATTTTATTTGTGATCTAGTAGCTGGGGTTCTGTGAAAAGCCATTTCTGTAATAAAGTAGATGCTAATTTTGTTTATTTATTGTATGTAGTATTGATAATGATTTGCACATTTGAAATATTGTATATAATCCCTTGCCAGGTGATATACCTAAATTTGAATTGCTGTTGCCAAGTCAAGACCCATTGGTTGGGTTTAGAGTATTTAACAGGTACAGCATGTGACCTTATACTGGACCCGAAAGAACTCCTTCTTCGGGTCCAGTATAAGGTCCCTCTGAAACGTATGTCGGTAATGGAGAACCTGAAGTAGCAGATTGACACAGCGGGCAATACTTGCATTGTACAAGCTGGAACTTTGCGCCAATAAGTCTGTTTACCTCTCTGAATGATGAAACTTGAGTTAGACTGGAGGCCCGAACAGGTATTGGGACCAACTGCATGGCGGTATTGTTCTGAGGGAGCATGGTTGCAGTGTCTGGTGGATGATGTCCGGAGCCGCTGAAGTGAAATGTTCCTGTTTGTTTTGAGGTTTGGAGCGCGGAGGAGGAACACACCGGTGGAGATATATTTAGAGTTACATTCTTTGCTTACTACTTCCAGCTTGCTTTGCTGTTCTCTGCCTTGCTTTCTAGGTGTGGGTTACCCGACCTCTGAGATGGGGAGGTTGCACGGAGGCGCCCATTAACGCATACAGCTTTGTATCTATTGGTGTATTTGCACACATGTGCTTTTTCTTCGCATTAGATCTATTTGCTGCTATTGGGAACTCTTTTAGTGTTTGGCTTATTATTCTGGGGACGCCCAGATGATTGTTTTGATATGTATATTTATGGTGGGATTTGATGTTTTTTTGTTTATTACTTTGAATAAACGATACATTTTTTTCAATTCTTTGTGGGAAGGTTTTTATTAGATATGCTCCTTGTACTTTATTCCCAGGATCCTTTTTTGGGATTTTTTTTATCTCCCCATTGTTATATGCCCATAGGAATGCCTCAGGTGTATGCCTGGATAAAGTGGGTTTATTTAGCCTTTTGGTCTCAGTTCTGGGACGTTACTTTATTGTTTATGACTTTGATAGCACCCACAACACCTGTATTTATTAATGGGCTTTGGTTTGGGGTAATATATTACTGATTGTCCTTATTAATATAGACTATCTGTCTGTGGATGAAAAAAGAGTGCTGAAGAGAAAGAAAATGTATAAAGGCATATATTCCCCCTTTCTAACTGTTTGGGTTCAAAATTAAAGGAAGATGGAATTATGCGAACGTTTATTTAAGCTATTATTGCAGCTGTGAGAGAATTTAAACATTTCTCAGCGTAATCAGTAAATTACAGGTCTGAAATATGGCGAGCTGTAGGTGGTACAACCTTTCAAGAGATTGTATTCTTAATACATTGAGGCCTGAAAACCACAATGCACAATTAACGCGGCCTAGAAGAATATTAAGAAATGTGTAGGTAGAGGAAAATTGTACAGTAAAGACATACAATAAAGTTACAAACAAAGCAAATATAACCACTCTATTTTCTATCAGAATGACTGTGGGTAGGCTTGTCGTTTCTTGAAATATAGTATATTATCATTTACACAGTTATTGAAGTAAAGAAATATAATTTAATCATTACAGCAGATAACAGTATATGAAACATTTTCAAAATATGCACTAAGCTGCATTAAGAAAAACTGTTAAAACAGTGAGGAAATGTCATAAATGTTGGCAGGACAAGTTGAATTCTTTTCTCAAAATTTAGTCATGGGACCTCTTCATGGTAATGTCAGTACTGATCATCTGTGCACAAAAAGGAAAAATCCATATACTTTTTCTAATAGCATTACATTAAACAATTGGAATTTACTGAATATTTCTAGAGAATATAATTTCCGAATTAAAATGCACTAAATCCTACCATTAAACAATATATATATATATATTATATATATATATATAATATTATATATAATATATATATATATATTTATATATATATATATGTGTATATATAATAAAAATACATATTATAACACACTGAAAACATCATAGAAGTCCTTTACCCTACCTGGGTCTTCCTCTGTATTGCAATGGGTGCACTCTCCTATTGCCCCCCACTGGACCAAACCTATTCAGACATGCAACGGCATTCCCCCTCCTTCACATTATTAAAGAAAGCAACCTGAAATAACACTGGTTCTTTGGTTACCATTTTTGAACATTCTGGAAATCTCTATTGTCAAGGCCCATTTGCCAGGACCTCACCGGACTCGGTTGCCCCCAGGAGATAAGGTATTTCTACTGAGGCGGGGATGCTCAAGAAGACTAAATTTAAACTGGCAGACAGGCGACTGGAGAGCAATGACCAAGCTTAGTCAGGAAGTCAAAGAACTGGCAGAACTGGCAGCAAACAATTAGAATCAATGTATAAGCAGGAGGTAAGAACCTGATGAAAATGATTAAACGCACCACGAGCCACAAGCTATAACGGGCAATCAGGACATGGGAAGCAGGAGCTTAAAAGGCAGACAAGAACAGACAAATCAGAAACAGGATTTGTCTGGAAAAGACTTAGAGGCTACAGGGATTCAAATCTGCTGGCAAAACCAAATACCAAAACAAAGTGGTAAAAAACTAACGTTCCAAAACAAACAAGGATCAGGAAAAACGGTGAGAAAATGTTTCTTTACCCCTGCAATATGCATTGGCTAGTGTGTAGCCTTAAATTCCCCAATCCTAATGCAGTTCTCTTTAAGTTTTATTTGTCCATTAATTTCTCTTACATTTTTTTTCTTTTTTCTTCTCTCTTGCAGAACCACCACTATGCTATTGCTGGAATACACAGCCAGGCAATTGCTAACAGCAGTTAAATTTCTTGATTTCAAGTGTGGTATAATGTAGTGCTCCATTTACTGAGCAAATCATAGCAGATATTCTCTAAATCAGCCTGATTGTGTAATGAAGAGCTAATTACAAACAGCAGTGTTCTTGCAGTAAATTTACTGTAACTGCTAATGCCAGGTTGGTTCCAGTGCTACAAGCCCATTAGTGTTATTAACAAAGGTAACAAGAGCTTGCTGAAAAACATGCCTACTAAGTGATCAGCTTCATTTGTTTCATAATTGCATTTTTTACTTTTAATACAGAGAGAAGAGCAGTTTATTTCATCCTCATTTTATTTTAGAATTCTTTAAAAATCCCTTCTAAATGCAGAATAGACAAATGATGCAAATAAAAAATATTTTATGTGAATGGTGAGAAAACTTTTCATGAGCAGTAGTGCAGCTGTGAATTGAGACTGACGGTGTGGTGTGGTGACAAGACTGTAGAGAAGAATCGAATTTCTGGTATCCCAACACCATTAAAATTTAAAAGTGGAAATACGTGATGATTTGAAAGGTAAATAAGCCTCTATACAATGTGAAATACAACAGATAAACACAATGGGCACATAAAAAAATCTTCAGAATAGCATTTCATTGACTGAACCATAATGGTGCTTAATTCACTCTAAACAAAATTTTCCCCCTTGTGAACAGTCTTGCCTTATAAAATAGAAAAATATGGCAATCATGGAGATCAAAATTGCTATTTTTCCATACAGGAATATGAATCCAGGGCAAATCTCCAAACCTTGCCAGATTGATTTAGTTTTAAATCGGAGTGTATTGACTCGCTGCAATTTCTAATTGCTACCCTTCCTTCCTTTTAATTTTCTTTTCTTTTCTGTGAAGGAAAATACAAATAATAAACTGTTATAAGGTTGTAAATTGGCTCTCTAAGGGAAAGTTACTGTTGATGATAAACTAATGACATATAGGTGTATGGTCTATAAAATGGAGGGCAGAATGCAACAAAAATTAGGCATCCAATTCTTTTGGGAAATATTAGTAAATGAGTTTTCAGATGAATAAGCCAGACATTAGAAGTACTAGCAAAACCCCCGATTTTAAAGGGTTGTCCACCCTTGAAAAAATTTTGGTATATCATTCCCCCTGTCCCCCAGCCCCAACTGCTCTTATTATTTATTAGAAAGGGCCTCAAACTTACTTATTCCCTCTTACCTCCGCCGCGCTGCCAGGCCCTGCTTGCGAGAGAAATGCAAGCAGAGGGCGGGCCGGGACTGGCGTCGTCTGTGATTGGCTGAGTGGCAGCCAATCACGAGACGCGGTGCGGGAGTTCAGTGCAGCGAGGAAGAGGATAGTAAGTAATGTTTGGGCACTTTCTAATAAAATAAAAGAGCCGTTGTGGGCTGGGGCGGGGGACAGGGGAAATATATTTGGGGAAAGGGAGCGGAAGATAATATGCCAGAAACGCATTGTATGCTTTTTTTTTGATTTTATATTTTTTTCCACTGATTTTACTTCTTTATTTTATTTAATATTTTATTTTTAGTATTTATAGGTGGGAGGCGAAGTAGTAAAGGGAAAATTGGGATGGGATATAGGGAAAAAAATGAAGGAGAGGGGGCATTGCAATGGAAAGGGGAAAGGGACTCCAATCGGGAGATGGAGAGGCGAGGGGGAGACGGGCTGCAGTACGCTGCCAACACTTCTTCCGATTGAGGCGACGCAGTATAGGATCCGCAGAGTCGATATGGGATTCTCTGCTATCCTCCTTGCGTGTGCAGTTTGTATGAGGACTTAGGGGGGGAGGGCTACATAGGATATATTATTGATACAATATGGAGCTGGATTAGAACGGTAATGGATAACTACACTACCAATGGAGGCGTCATTATGGGTTGGGATTATAGTTTGGGGGTGGAACATGCCCTCTTATAGCAATCGTTCCCTACCCTGCAATTTAAAGAATCCTCTCCCCTTCGCTATTCCCTTATTCCTCCCATCTCTCTATCTCTCAAATCAGTTATATATATATCCTACCTCTACATACGCTTCCCCGCTCTTTTATCTTCCTCCTCTCTCTCATCTCTCTTACACCTCTGAGCGAACGAGCATTGCCAAGGTCTCTTGCCCCGCAATACTCAGGTGTGTGCGCACGTAAGATGGATGTTGTTAAATCTCTAGCGTGGCCCATGCCAGATAGGTAGTGGTAGTGAGGATGTTGATTGCAGGCGCATCAAGCTTCTGAACCTGTGTGATAATGCGATAAAATCAACCCTCTAGTTCGTATATTGGATAACCATTAATTTAATTAGTTGCCACCACCCACCGGGCAGTGCGACTGCGGACCAATTAACATGCGGCACGTAACCCTTTCAGCATGCCCTCTCAGTCCCCATTCCACCTGCGGCTCGCCAAATGCTCGCCCCTATTTCTGCCAGACCCCATAAGTTGGCAAATTATAAAGGGCAGTGTGCAACTCAGTCGAGCAAAGCCGAGACGCCTTATAATTAGAGCGTAACTGCTACGGATGTCCACCAATTTGTTGACTTTACCGACGCCACGGTTTCGCCATTTTATAAAATTCGGCAATGTCCGATTTTCCGAAAACAGTGGAACCCCAGATAGGAAAGTTAGAACAGATACCGCCCATGCAGATGGACTCCCAATACACTGTTCGGGCCTCCAGTCTACTCAAAGGTTCATCATTCTGCATGGGCGGTATCTGTTCTGAGGGAGCATGGTTGCAGTGTCATGGTGGATGATGTCCGGAGCCCGTGAAATGTTCCTGTTTGTTTTGAGGTTTGGAGCCGCGGAGGGAACACACCGGTGGTAGATATATTTAGATTTACATTACTTTGCTTACTACTTCCAGCTTGCTTTGCTGTTCTCTGCCTTGCTTTCTAGGTGTGGTGACCCGACCTCTGAGATGGGGAGGTTGCACGGAGGCGCCCATTAACGCATACAGCTTGTATCTATTGTTGCTTATTGCACATATGTGCTTTTTCTTCGCATTAGATCTACTTTGCGCTACATTTGGGAACTCTTTTAGTGTTTGGCTTATTTATTCTGGGGACGCCCAGATGATTGTTTGTATATGTATATTATGGGGGATTTGATGTTTTTTTGATTACTTTGAATAAACGATACATTTTTCATATTTCTTTGTGGGAAGGTTTTTATTAGATATGCTCCTGTTACTTTATTCCCAGGATCCTTTTTTGGGAATTTTTTCTATCTCCCCATTTGTATATGCCCATAGGAATGCCTCAGGTGTATGCCTGAGTAAAGTGGGTTTATTTAGCCTTTGGTCTCAGTTCTGGGACGTACTTTATTGTTTATGACTTTGATAGCACCCACAACACCTGTATTTATTAATAGGGCTTTGTTTGGGGTAATATATTACTGATTGTCCTATTATTAATATATAGACTATCTGTCTGTGGATTGAAAAAAAGTGCGTGAAAGAAGAAATGTATAAAGGCATATATTCCCCCTTTCTCAACTGTTTGGGTTCAAAATTAAAAGGAAGAATGGAATTATGCGAACGTTTATTTAAGCTATTATTGCAGCTGTGAGAGAATTTAAACATTTCTTCAGCGTAATCAGTAAATTACAGGTCTGAAATATGCAGCTGTAGGTGGTACAACCTTTCAAGAGATTGTATTCTTAATACATTGAGGCCTGACAACCACAATGCACAATTAACGCGGCCTAGAAGAATATTTAAGAAATGTGTAGGTAGAGGAAAATTGTACAGTAAAGACATACAATAAAGTTACAAACAAAGCAAATATAACCACTCTATTTTCTATCAGAATGACTGTGGGTAGGCTTGTCGTTTCTTGAAATATAGTATATATCATTTACACAGTTATTGAAGTAAAGAAATATAATTTAATCATTACAGCAGATAACAGTATATGAAACATTTTCAAAATATGCACTAAGCTGCATTAAGAAAAACTGTTAAAACAGTGGGGAAATGTCATAAATGTTGGCAGGACAAGTTGAATTCTTTTCTCAAAATTTAGTCATGGGACCTCTTATGGTAATGTCAGTACTGATCATCTGTGCACAAAAAGGAAAAATCCATAACTTTATCCTTTTCTAATAGCATTACATTAAACAATTGGAATTATCTGAATATTTTTAGAGAATATAATTTCCAGATAAAATGCACTAAATCCTACCATTAAACAATAATATTATGATATATTATATATTAATATATAAAAATATAAATAAGGATTATTTTGATATCATATTTAATATATATATATATATATATTTATATATATATATATGTGTATATATAATTATTAAATACATATATATAAACACATGAAAACATCATAGAAGTCCTTTACCCTCCTGGGTCTTCCCTCTGTATTGCAATGGGTGCACTCTCCTATCTGCCCCCCACTGGACCAAACCTATTCAGACATGCAACGGCATTCCCCCTCCTTCACATTATTAAAGCAGCAACCTGAAATAACTATGGTTCTTTGGTTACCATTTGTAACATTCTGGAAATCTCTATTGTCAAGCGCCCATTTGCCAGGACCTCACCGGACTCGGTTGCCCCCAGGAGCATAAGGTATTTCTACTGAGGCCGGGGATGCTCAAGAAGACTAAATTTAAACTGGCAGACAGGCGACTGGAGAGCAATGACCAAAAGCTTAGTCAGGAAGTCAAAGAACTGGCAGAACTGGCAGCAAACAATTAGAATCAATGTATAAGCAGGAGGTAAGAACCTGAAAATGATTAAACGCACCACGAGCCACAAGCTATAACGGGCAATCAGGACATGGGAAGCAGGAGCTTAAAAGGCAGAACAGACAAATCAGAAACAGGATTTGTCTGGAAAAGACTTAGGATAGGCTACAGGGATTCAAATCTGCTGGCAAAACCCAAATACCAAAACAAAAGTGGTAAAAAACTAACGTTTCCAAAAAGAAACAAGGATCAGGAAAAAAACGCTGAGAAAATGTTTCTTTTTACCCCTGCAATATGCATTGGCTAGTGTGTAGCCTTAAATTCCCCAATCCTTAATGCAGTTCTCTTTAAGTTATTATTTGTCCATTAATTTCTCTTACATTTTTCTTTCTTTTTTCTTTCTCTTTTGCAGAACCACACTATGCTATTGCTGGAATACACAGCCAGGCAATTGCTAACAGCAGTTAAATTTCTTGATTTCAAGTGTGGTATAATTGTAGTGCTCCATTTACTGAGCAAATCATAGCAGATATTCTCTAAATCAGCCTGATTGTGTAATGAAGAGCTAATTACAAACAGCAGTGTTCTTGCAGTAAATTTACTGTAACTGCTAATGCCAGGTTGGTTCCAGTGCTACAATGCCTCATTAGTGTATTAACAAAGGTAACAAGAGCTTTGCTGAAAAACATGCCTACTAAGTGATCAGCTTCATTTGTTTCATAATTGCATTTTTTACTTTTAATTACAGAGAGAAGAGCAGTTTATTTCATCCTCATTTTATTTTAGAATTCTTTAAAAATCCCTTCTAAATGCAGAATAGACAAATGATGCAAATAAAAATATTTTATGTGAATGGTGAGAATAACTTTTCATGAGCAGTAGTGCAGCTGTGAATTGAGACTGACTGGTGTGGTGACAAGACTGTAGAGAAGAATCGAATTTCTGGTATCCCAACACCATTAACATTTAAAAGTGGAAATACGTGATGATTTGAAAGGTAAATAAGCCTCTATACAATGTGAAATACAACAGATAACACAATGGGCACATAAAAAAAAATCTTCAGAATAGCATTTCATTGACTGAACCATAATGTGCTTTAATTCACTCTAAACAAATATTTCCCCCCTTGTGAACAGTCTTGCCTTATAAAATAGAAAAATATGCAAATCAGGGAGATCAAAATTGCTATTTTTCCATACAGGAATTATGAATCCAGGGCAAATCTCCAAACCTTGCCAGATTTGATTTAGTTTTAAATCGGAGCGTATTGACTCGCTGCATATTTCTAATTGCTACCCTTTCCTTCTTTTTAATTTTCTTTCTTTCTTGTGGAAGGAAAATACAAATCAATAAACTGTTATAAGGTTGTAAATTGGCTCTCTAAGGGAAAGTTACTGTTGAATGATAAACTAATGACATATAGGTGTATGGTCTATAAAATGGAGGGCAGAATGCAACAAAAATTAGGCATCCAATTCTTTTGGGAAATATTAGTAAATGAGTTTTCAGATGAATAAAGCCATGACATTATAGAAGTTACTAGCAAACCCCCGATTCTTTAAAGGGTATGTCCACCCTTGAAAAATTTTTTGGTATATCATTCCCCCTGTCCTCCCAGCCCCAACTGCTCTATTTATTTTATTAGAAAGTGCCTCAAACTTTACTTACCTTCCCTCTTTCCTCCGCCGCGCTGCCAGGCCCTCTGCTTGCGAGAAAATGCAAGCAGAGGGGCGGGACTGGCAGTCGCATCTGTGATTGGCTAAGCGGCAGCCAATCACGGACGCGGCTGCCGGGAGTTCAGTGCGGCAGAGGAAAGAGGGTAGGTAAGTAATGTTTGGGGCACTTTCTAATAAAATAAATAGAGCGGTTGGGGCTGGGGGGACAGGGGGAATATAATATGGAAAGCATTTTATGCTAGGGGGAGGGAATCCTATTCGGGAGGAAGAGGGAGGGAGAGGGAGGGGGAGAAGGGCTGCAGTACGCATGCCAAACTTCTCCCGGAGGCCAGATAGGAGGCAGAGTCCTATATGGACTCTGCTATCCTCCTGGTGGGCAGTTTTTGGGACTTTGGGGGGGGGACTACAGGAGAACCATATGGAGCTGGGATGTGAGGTAAGGATTAAACTACACTACACAATGGGGCCATTACTGGGTGGGATTATAGTTTTGGGGGTGGACATGCCCTTTAAAGAATCGTCCCCCCCCTGCATTTAAAGACCTCTCCCCTCTCTTTCCCTTCTCTCCTCCCCACTCTCTCTCTCTCCCTCCTTTCACTCTCTCCTCCTCCTCTCTTCCCCCTCTCTTTCCCTTCCTCCTCTCTCTCTCTCTTACCCCCTCCTGGAAACGGCATTGAGGTCTCTTGCGCATCTCAGGTGTGTGCGCACGTAAGTAGGGGTTAACTTCTCTGCAGTGGCATGCAGATAGTGGGAGGAGGATTGTTGATGCGGCACTCAAGCTTCTGTGTGATCCATGCATATCAACACCTCTCGGTTAGTATATTGGATAACCCTTAATTGAATTAGTGCACACACCCCTGGCAGTGGATGCGACCTTCTGCGGCACAACCCCTTTCCAGCAGCCCCTCTCAGCCCCCTTCCCCTGGCGGCTTGCAAGCTCGCCCCATTTCTGCCAGCCCCAAAGTTGGCAAATGAAAACGGGTGAACTTCACGTGAGAAAGCCGACGCTTTATAATTAGAGCTGTAACTGCTACGATGTCCACAATTTGTTGACTTTCTGACGCCAGGTTTCACCATTTTATAAATCTCGGCAAGTCCGATTTTCCCGAAAACAGGCAGAAAGTTAACAAACTTTTATAAATATGGCCCTAAGGCTGAGGCCTTGCTACGCTTCCCAGAAATGCAAACACAAGCCACAACAATTACCCAACACTAGTTTACACCTTTTAACACAAGATCGGATCACGTGTTAAAACGTACAAGTGTGGCCTAGCCCTAATCGAGAGTAATAAAAAATAGAAAATCAGCTACACCTTTTCCATACTTTCCCCATACCTTTTAAATACTCCTTTGTAAGTAATTTTGTGTGTGTGTGAGGTGGGCATATTATGAAAGTATTTAAACCAACAGAATATATTTGGAAGTACTTAGTTGGCACTCTTAACTATTTTTAAACTTTTATTTTTAAAGCGCAAGCATATAAACATGTAATATCCAGTTATTAAGCAATGCTAGTAGTTTTGAGCATTTTGTGAAATCAAAAATGCTCCAAACGTAGTGTATTAATCATGATGGATTTCTGAAGGTCAAAGCAAAAGTAATTTGCCCTCCTACAGTTAAGGGAATTAAATTAAACTCAAATCACTGTCATTGCTTCATAGAATTCCCAGGGGCTTAGACTTACTTTAAATTTAAAGTTAAATTAAAAAATTAAAAGGGTACACTGTGGTCTTTCATCTTACAAACATGTTTACTTTTGCCCTTTAAAAAAAAAAAAAAAAAGACTATTTTGTGGCAAACATCTTTCTCAGTTTCTTTACATTTTCTTGAAATAGGAAAGATTATTTACTTTAATATCATTAATAAAATGTCCCTGATTAGTTTTTTTGACTTGTTTGACCTGTTTGTAGGGAACAGTATAAACTATACTACATGTAATTTTGCAAGTACTCTCTTGGATTTGCACAGTTTAGCAGTGTATCAAGTGCAACAAGAAATCAAAAGAAAGTGATGATTTGTGACATAAAAGACATCATTGAGTAAGTTAAGAGACTGTGTTTATCCACCGATAAGTTATTTTACTGCATGGTGGAATGTATTATGTATCAAAAAAATACTGATTACTATCTTTAAAAGGTTTTAGTTAATTTAATCCCTGTACATATGGGAAGATTTATTATAGAGATACAGAGTGGTAATAAAAGCATACTAGATAATATTTTGGACTGACCAACCATGATCAGTGCAAATTTTCCACTTGCCTTGGCTAACTGATTTGGCTAAAAATTTTAAGAGGTATTGGTCCTGTTGATGAGACCAAATATTTAACAGGAAATTTAGCCAAAATATAAGCCTGTGTAATATGAAACATGTAACTAGTTAGCAATTCATTTATACAGTTATTAACTAGTAATTGTTAATAAAGACATACGTCCATCAAGTCCAACTTTTTCACCCTCCTTTTAAACAATAGCCACAAAATAGTAAAGGTTAAATCCCCTAAAAAGTGGAAACAGTATCCAATTTACATTTTGTTGTAGCCTATTAAAAAGCTGCAAAACTATACTATGAATCAATTATATAAATCTCATTTTGAAAGCTTACTTAGAAGCTGTAATGGTCGGTGCCTAGCCACAGATCCGTCGCCATTATAAACTTGCAGGATACAGTGCTGTAACATCCAATAAATAACATGTTGTAAACACACTCACCCTCCATATCGGTGGTCTAGGTGCGAATAGTACCCTTCGCTTAGTCTGTATATCGTCCGAATCGATAAAAACACAAACGGCAGCAGCACACTGGAAAATGCACCACTAACATGGGTAAAATCAAATTCCTTTATCATATTGGTATAAAACAGAAGGCATGCAGGTGGCCTGACGCGTTTCGAACCTCACCGGTTGCCTATGGTTAGAACCGGTGAGGTTCGAAACACGTCAGGCCACGTGCATGCCTTTGTTTTATACCGAATATGAATAAAGGAATTTGATTTTACCCATGTTAGTGTTCCATTTTCCAGTGTGCCTGCTGCGTTTGGTGTTTTTACCCTCCTTTTAACCCTAACTAGCAGTTGATCCAGGGAAAGCAAAAACCGCTAAAAGGGGGGGGGGAAATTCCTCCTGACTCCAAAGGCAATCGGAAAGTATCCCTGGATCAACCAGAACGCAGTATATGTATTAATACCAGTAATGCAATATTTTTTAGTTTTAAAACTAATCTAGGCCACTTTTAAAGCTATTCAATGAACTTGCCAGTTACCACATCTGCTGGAAGAAGTTCCACAGTTTCACCGTTCTCACTGTAAAGAAACTTTCTTAACCTTAAGATGAACTTTTCTTCTAATCTTAAGGATGGCCACAAGTCCCTGATATGACCTATTAGTGAACAATGCACCAGATAGTTTGTTTGGCCCATTAATATATTTGTATAAAGTTATCACACCCCCATGCAAGCATCGCTCTCCAATGTCAACAACTAACTTGTCTAATCTGCCTACATAGTCAAGCCCCTCCATTCCCTTTATTATTTTAGTTGCCTTCTCGATGTTCTTCCATTTTCCAAGATGTCCCTTTTGTATAGGATGCACTCATGTTCCAATGAGGCCTTACCAGTGCCTTGTAAAGAAGGAGAATAATATTTTTCTCTCTTGAATCTATTCCCCTCTTTATACAAGACAATATCTTGCTAGCTCAGCTGTTGCTGTCTGGCATTGTTTGCTACAGCTAAGTCTGTATCTACAAATCTTTTCATTAGTATTTCACTTAACACATTATTAATGGTATAGGTGGCACAAGGGTTGTTAAATCTCAATACTAAGGAGGATTTGTTCTGACGGGAGTCCTTCAATAGGGAGGCTATGGTTTTATGGATAACTTTGGTTAGAGGCTATGAGAACAAAGTTATCATATTGGTCTATATCGACATGGGTCTTGAACGTAATACACTCTTATGTAATAAACGTAAAAGGGGGTTTATAAGAACAAAAACAATAATAACAATATAACCTCGGATTTTGAAAATAAGAACCAGTCATTTTCATTAACTTTTATTACAGCATACAGCAGAGAGTCAAGTAACATCCGGTACTTATGGTAATGCAGATCCAGTTTTATCTAAAATATTACCTAGAGGGGGCGTGGCCTGACATGGTGTGAGGCAAGAGGCACCTTTGCCTGGCTCTGCTCGCATACAAGATCCTGCACAAATCCTGACGGGGGAAAAACATTCCACTAACCTCCCTTAAGTGCAGGGAACACCCCTGAACACGGACCAACCAACCCAATCGCTCGGTAAAACCCCGGACTGCATGAACAAGAGGCCCGGGCGCTGTGTGTCGGACCCTGCACCGGACCACCGACTGTGGGAGCGGCTCATCACAAAGGTACACGTGGGCTTGGAAGGGCTCCGGACTGACACCACACCAGGCCTCTGAAGCCCCAACGCAAAACCCACATAGCACAGCAGCCCACCCACCTCCTGACTCTGGAAAGATTCAGGTGCCGCGAGACAGACTCTGCCGGACCGACGCCACATCCATAAGCCCAGAGACCCAACCTGCACAGAGAGGACTCCTCCTGACAAAACGATCTGGCAGCCTGCTCTCTCCGACCAACAGACACCCAGCCGGTATAGACCTGGCGTTCGAGCCCGGACCTCCCCATGAGTGCTCTCGACCTCGGGCCTGTGCAGTGCTCCAAACAACACAGTGGGCAGGGGGCCAAAAGCCACCCCAAAAGAGGGATTGCCATATTCCAAGGCAATACTACTTCTACAACACCAAGATCATACATACCTGAACAGCTACCTGACATGTAATTGAAATCCCAGACTTAGACCACTACCTTGGAAACTAACACATAAAACACAAATATACCTACAGCGGGTCCTTAATTTCTCAATAAGACACTGTATAAACATAAAAAACAATTAACAACTGGCTGACATGTCTCCAGGTAGGAAAGACGCCATGGCACGGTTGGATAAATACCGTCCCCATGACGTCCAGAGCCCTAACCAAACCCTGGTGAACAAACCGGAACCACCCACCGCAGACTCGGATCCAAAGGGCACAAACAAGTACTCCAAGCCATAGCTATGTGCCAAGCTACACTTACATCAAAACTCGGAAGAGAATGAAATTGATATCTCCGCAAATTGAATAAGACATGCAGACCTGCATACGCCGAGTATCAGATGACGAATCCCGCATAAGTCACACTCGAAGACCAAATAACACATTGACACCAAGCCACAGATCAGACACGGCCAACAATACATCCTGTTGCTGCCCGCAAGACGACTTGGAAACTGCCAGGGCGTAAAAATGTGAGTTCGGGGGTCCACTCCTCCCGGAAAAATCGGCAGACGGCGCAACCCACTGGTTTCCCTGGAAAAAACTCCTTATGCTCCACAACAATGGCATGGAATCATTCTCTCCGATATTCGCTGTGAACGTGCACACCCAGCCACCCCAGACCATCCCACCGCACGGGGGCCCCACCAAGTAACCTTTAATATCAAAATGTCTAAACTATAAAGACAGCGACACAGGATTGCCGCCTCTTTAGAGAAAAAGGAAACTACTACCTTTCAAAACCCCACTATAGCGGACATTCCCAGGACCCCCATCTTCTCCATGGAATACAAACAACAAAGGGGCCAAATTCACTGAAATGAACTCCTCCTCCAACCGCCAAATCAAATATGCCATGCTATATCCAGCACGGCTAACAGGGTAATGGACGGTGACCGCACCACCTTTCTTTTCCACCCAGGGATCCATGCTGTGGATTGAGAACTCAGATACACGACCAACTTCGGACCTAATGACCCCGTGCACCAACGAAACTAAAGCACCCAATCACCACAACAACCGCCACTGGGACCACATAACTCGATCATACACCAAAATGGTAACTAATCAATACCAGGTACTGTAAAGATCTTATTATCACTACTCTCCCCCTAACACCATCCCTCTTTGGTGCAACAACCTATATTGGCATGTCCACCCCCCCCCCCCACTAAACCCACCTACCCCTTGGGGCTTCAAGCTTGAGTATAACAAAAACTTTTCCCGTCTCCAAAATTCGCGTCTCAAAGAACGCCCCAATCCCACACAGAATTCAGGAAAAACTTAATGGGACGAGTGGACTCTACCAAGGGCAGGGAAGGATCACGCAGAGAAACCCCAAAGGTTATAGCTTTATCCCTCCCAAGAAACCTTATGCTCTAACCTAACAGAAAAATGTAACTACTGAGGTGAAACGCACCACACCGCCCATTATTGGCACCCCTCTGTGAAACCCCCATACCCCGAAAAGCAGTCAACCCCATCTGCCGTTATCCCCAGAATACAACACGGCTGGCCCAAATATATATGAAATAACATCCAAAAACCCAAATCTAAGACCCCAAAGTAAATACAATGTGAGTCGAGCCCAAAAGGGCTCTTATCTAATGTTACATTCCACCCCTAACCACATTGTGCTATTATAGCCATCCAAGTTCATGCGAGACGTACCTGCTCCCCGCAGGACCTACTATAAGAACTGTTTAGGTTTTTACTATAAGATACTGTTTATGGGTCTTAGGTTTTTAAGCTTACACAAGTTAAAAATTGGAAAAAGGCGAATTATTTGTAACTAGTTGCAATCACTAAGCCTCGCAACTGGAAGTTTTCTCTCAATACTCCCCGCATGTTGTATATCTGTCATTGTTTAGTTAAATCCATTTATTGTCTTCGGTAGGTCTGGGGTCCGCCCCGGCGCGAGCAGCGCTATGTCCAGCCAGTGCATGCCACAGAACTGAACCTAATAAGTTCCTAACTGGGAACTTACGGGTGTGCAAATAAAACTAAACGCTGGCTATATTACGCCATCTAACAACAGTTTCCATGCTGATGTCATCATTCTACAGAAAGCCATCTTACAGGTATATCAGCAACAAGGACCTTAAAACAACCTCGGGTGGGAGGGTATACCAGATGAATTCACATCAGGATCCTAGAGGGTTGGGAGCGGTTGAGTTAATTGCGTAATCGCTTCAATATTGAACGTGCTGATACTGAGGCTGGGCGCCGCTGCGGCACTTATGTGTTTTATAACGCAAAATATTCAATAAACCTATTGGTCCTTTATAGCAAGTATATACCACCACAATATGCAGCCCAAATGCAATACAACCAGTGATGATACATGTATAGCACCACCCCGACACCCCGTGGTCTGGCTGGGAGACTTTAACGTAGTGCCAAATGTTTGTCCTGGATAAAATCCATCCCAACTACTTTGGCACCCCCCAACCCAACCCCTGGACAAATATCGGACGTGCTAACATCCCTAAACTTGGGTGTGTGTGAGTAGCAAAATACCACCCCATAAACCTGGATACCTCATCTTCGTCTGAACTATAATACATGTGCTAGGATTGATCTAATTATTGTAAACTCACAAACTGCTTTTATAGATAGACGAAGGACGTGGGCATACTCCTCTGAGGAATTGTCGGATCATTCACCATATTGGTGACACCAAATGGGGACGCACCCCCTAAACAACCCATACTTGGAGGCTAAATACATACTGCTCAACCTGATCCCGAAAGAAGGGGATTTTGAGTGTGGAGGTGGGAGGAGTTCTTCACACCACAACACCAAATTCAGCAAACCCTATTGTAGTTTGGGAGACATTCAAATTCCACTCCGCAGAATCCTCATTCAGCACTGTAATAATATTAAACACACCCTGCAGCAGCTGTAAAAGCAGCTTAACAACAAACCTAACCCGCTAGAGTCAAACTACCGATTTCAATCCAACCCATCCCTCCGAAACAGTCACAGATTGAATTACAAACAAAATCACAGATCAAATCCTACTATGCGAAATCGACCAAAATCTGCAACTTTCAATCATTCAGGAATCTACGAATATGGAGAAAATTGTGGAAAGCGCACTAGCCTTACCTAGCACGTATGAACACAAAAAACCCCTCACAACATCTCCCTAACAAGCAACTCACACCCAAACAAATGGTAGACCCAAGAGAATCCATCTGTTTCGCTACCTATTTTCTCCAACTTATAACACCACAAAGTTACAGTACAGCCAGTAAGAGATAGAGAGCTTTTTACAAAAAATCCCATTCCCCAAACTCTCTCCCCAAGACCATAAACGATTGGAAGCACCCATAATAGACAACCTGAAATAAACAAACTATATCGCAAATTTCAAAACATAAGCATGCCAGGAAAGAGGCCTCCCGATGATCTATTCTCGTTAATAGACCTCTTAGTCCCCCAAACTACTAAACCTCTACTATACCATGTTTGAAACATGTACCTACCAAACGTCAATGTCAGAAAGCTTGATCTACTTATACCTTAAGCCTGGCAAAGACCCCATCAACCCGAAATCACACCGCCTATATCCCTTTTACAAGTAATCGAAAAATCATAGCCAAACTATTATCTTTGAGAATAATACCTGATAAAAATGCTTAATGTCATCACCGAAAAAAAACGGGTTCATCCCGAATAAAAACTTACCTCCCTCAATCCAAGTAAGACTTTCATGAATTCAAGACAACATGTGCAACATAGGTAGTCATGTATATCCTACGATGTATGCAGCACAAGCATTCAACTCACGTAGAATGGACCTCCCTTAGCAGGTCCTCTCCAAATACAACATGGTCCAAACCTCCTAACACTGTCTTCGTACTTTCTACTTAACCCACCCCCCCAGCAAAGGTGATTTTGCCAACGGATGGATATCAAACTCCTTCCTTCGACAGAGGTGACGAGGCAGGCTGCCCCCCTATCCCTCTATTGTATGCCTTAGTTATTGAACCCCAAGCAATTATCTAAGTAAACGAATAAATATAGAGTGCCTGAAGTGTTGTTGGCTCCCAAAAGGAAAATTTATAAGTGTAGCTGTATGCAGAGTTGATAGTGCTCCTTTATCTGCTGATCGGGAGCACGCTCTATAACAAATTACTAAATCTATAAAATTAATGTATGGCACCAAAATATTCTGGCCTCTTATTTAACTGGATGCTAACCGTCTCAAATACTACCCATCGAATACCTTGTCCCACCACACATTAGAAAGTGCACATGCAAGCAAGTACTTACCACAACAAATTAAAAACAATAAAATATCTAGGTTACACATTCCCTCGATAATCCTTCAGAGTTATGAATTAATTGAACATTAGAACCCACTCATTTACCATAACACAAAAACAAAGCCAAAAGGAGGAGAGCAAACTGTTCCTGGGGGTCACATGCAAATTTGAGTAAAATGATCTACACCAAAAAGATGATGCCTCCTAATGATGGAAGGCAGTGCCAAACATAAGTACCACTGAAATATTTTAAAAGTACTTCTGTCCACCTAAAATTTAATTTGATGGGGCTCCAAGAGAACATCAAATGACTGGGAGAGCGCAAAAACCCACAATCTGGGCGTGGTTGGCCATACTTGATTTAATTATACAATAGCTCCCAAATATCTCATATGCAATCACTGGTATAACACGGTAACCAACCAGCATCTATGAAATGAGGGAATACCACAGCAACTTTATACCCAGACCCTCTTTATTTATTAACCATGGGCCTAACGGGGACAGGGTCTATCCCCTACAAAAACACACCTTCTAATCAGGCCCCTAAATATTGGACCTTGCCCTCACAAACTGAGGATCCCCGCTCTTCACAGCAACTCCACTATGGGGAAACAATAATCTTCCAGAGTTCCTTACTATACCCAATCCACTCAATGTTTAACTATGGAATCTACCAATTATCACCCATTATCATGAAACTCCCTGAAACACATTCACAAAATTCAACCGACTTAAAGAAGGATTCCCGCTCCCGAATCACATGTTCTTTAGATCTCCAGATCAGACACGCCACTCAGAACCCAGACTCCAGTTTCGTAACCAAATGCCAGAACTAAACACTAACTGCTGCAAAAATCTTAAGTCAAACGCAACTAATTAATATACATAATTATCAGCATCCAAACCCCAATCGCACACCAACCAGTCACTAAATACGAAAACAATATGTATGCTGATGATGGGATGAGATATATGGATTCTTGTAGGAATGGTCTCGTCTAAAGCCTCCGATATAGTTAACGCAAATATATATAATTAGAATAAGAGCCTACTTGACACCACCCCAGAAAATCCAATACAAACGAATTAAACCCGAACTCGTCCTAATGCCAAGCCTCCCCGGTACCATTCTATAGCCCATGATGTGTCATGTCCTCGATAACAAATCCCATTTGGCAACAGAGTATACAATTTTTTTGTATGATGAGATGGGATCCCCTGTGGGCATGACCCCAACTTGTGTTCCTGCTAAGTTCTGTGGACTCACTGGCAGATGATAAATTCTCTAAATTTCTTATAATAGAAACACTATTTTATCGCTAAAAACGCTAATTGCTAAGCTTGGATGCTCGCATTCCCCGCCTAACTATCCAACATTAAACAGAAATCATAATAGTTTGGCCATAATAAAACTTGCGTACTCCCCATGGTATGCCCCCTTAAAATATAAAGTGTGGGAGGTGGGAGATATCCCACCAACACAGGTGTCCAGTGAACATAAAGTTGAGGGCAATGAATTCTTGGGCCATAATATCAACCCAATATAAACACATTGACAGTGTAAAAGGAAACAGAACAAATCTAACAACCAAAAACGCTTAGTGTATAAAAATGTTTATTGACATTGAAAATGTAAGTTGTTATAATCCCCCTATACTACAACCCTCATAATGTGATACATTTTTGACTTGTTTGACCTGTTTGTAGGGAACAGTATAAACTATACTACATGTAATTGTGCAAGTACTCTCTTGGATTTGCACAGTTTAGCAGTGCACCAAGTGCAACAAGAAATCAAAATAAAGTGATGATTTGTGACATAAAAGACATCATTGAGTAAGTTTAGAGACTGTGTTTATCCACCGATAAGATATTTTACTGCATGGTGGAATGTATTATGTATCAAAAAAATACTGATACTATCTTTCAAAGGTTTTAGTTAAATTTAATCCCTGTTGATGAGACCAAAATATTGAACAGGAGATTTAGCCAAAATATAAGCCTGTGTAATATAGAAACATAGTAACTAGTTAGCAATTCATTTATACAGCTATTAAACTAGTAATTGTTGAATAAAGACATACGTCCATCAAGTCCAACTTTTTCACCCTCCTTTTTAAACAATAAGCCACAAAAATAGTAAAGGTTATAAATCCCCTAAAAAAGTGGAAACAGTATCCAATTTACATTTTGTTGTAGCCTATTAAAAAGCTGCAAAACTATACTATTGAATCAATTATATAAATCTCATTTTGAAAGCTTACTTAGAAGCTGTAATGGTCCGGGTGCCTATGCCACAGATCCGTCGCCATTATCAACTTGCAGGATACAGTGCTGTAACATCCAATAAATAACAGTGTTGTAAACACACTCACCCGTCCATATCGGTGGTCTAGGTGCGAATAGTCCTTCGCTTAGTCTGATATCAGTCCAGAATCAATGATAAAACACAAAACGGCAGCAGCGCACACTGGAAAATGCACCACTAACATGGGTAAAATCAAATTCCTTTATTCATATTCGGGATAAAACAGAAGGCATGCAGGTGGCCTGACGCGTTTCGAAACTCACCGGTTGCCTATGGTTAGAAACGGTGAGGTTCGAAACACGTCAGGCCGTGCATGCCTTTTGTTTTATACCGAATATGATAAAGGAATTTGATTTTACCCATGTTAGTGTTCCATTTCCAGTGTGCGCTGCTGCCGTTTTGTGTTTTACCTCCTTTTAACGTAACTAGCAGTGATCCAGGGAAAGGCAAAAACCTAGCTAAAAGGGGGGGGGGAATTCCCCTGAATCCAAACGGCAATCGGAAAGTTCCCTGGATCAACCAGAACTGCAGTATATGTATTAATACCAGTAATTAGCAATTTTTTAGTTTTAGAAACTAATCTGCCACTTTTAAGCTATTCAATGAACTTGCCATTACCACATCTGCTGGAAGAAAGTTCCACAGTTTCACCGTTCTCACTGTAAAGAAACTTTCTTAACCTTAAGATGAAAACTTTTCTTCTAATCTTAAAGGATGGCCACAAGTCTTCTGATATGACCTATTAGTGAACAATGCACCAGAGAGTTTATTGTTTTGGCCCATTAATATATTTGTATAAAGTTATCACACCCCCATGCAAGCATCGCTTCTCCAATGTCAACAACTAACTTGTCTAATCTGCCTACATAGTCAAGCCCCTCCATTCCCTTTATTATTTTAGTTGCCCTTCTCGGATCTGCTTCCATTTTCCAAGATGTCCCTTTTGTATATGGGATGCACTGCATGTTCCAAATGAGGCCTTACCAGTGCCTTGTAAAGAAGGAGAATAATATTTTTCTCTCTTGAATCTATTCCCCTCTTTATACAAGACAATATCTTGCTAGCTCTAGCTGTTGCTGTCTGGCATTGTTTGCTACAGCTAAGTCTGTTATCTACCAAATCTTTTTTCATAAGTATTTCACTTAACACAGTTATTAATGGTATAGGTGGCACAACAGTTATTAATGGTATAGGTGGCACAGGGATTGTTAAATCTCAATACTAAGGAGGATTTGTTCTGACTGGGAGTTGGACATGCCTTAAGAATCGTTCCCTCCCTGCATTTAAAGACCTCTCCCCTCTCTTTCCTTCCTCCTCCCCTCTCTCTCTCTCCCTCCTTTCACTCTCTCCTCCTCCTCTCTTCCCCTCTCTTTCTCTTCCTCCTCTCTCTCTCTCTCTTACCCCCTCCTGGAAACGGCATTGAGGTCTCTTGCGCATCTCAGGTGTGTGCGCACGTAAGTAGGGGTTAACTTCTCTGCAGTGGCATGCAGATAGTGGGAGGAGGATTGTTGATGCGGCGCTCAAGCTTCTGTGTGATCCATGCATATCAACACCTCTCTGTTAGTATATTGGATAACCCTTAATTTAATTAGTGCACACACCCCGCAGGGGCGGACCTCGGCACAACCCCTTTCCGCAGCCCCTCTCAGCCCCCTTCCCTGGCGGCTCGCAAGCTCGCCCCATTTCTGCCAGCCCCAAAGTTGGCAAATTAAAACGGGTGAACTTCATGTGAGAAAGCCGACGCTTTATAATTAGAGCGGTAACTGCTACGATGTCCACAATTTGTTGACTTTCCGACGCCAGGTTTCGCCATTTTATAAATCTCGGCAAGTCCGATTTTCCCGAAAACAGTGGCAGAAAGTTAACAAACTTTTATAAATATGGCCCTAAGGCTGAGGCCTTGCTACGCTTCCCAGAAATGCAAACACAAGCCACAATTACCCACACATAGTTTACACCTTTTAACACAAGTCGGATCACGTGTTAAAACGTACAAGTGTGGCCTAGCCCTATCGAGAGTAATAAAAAATAAAAAATCAGCTACTCCTTTTCCATACTTCCCCATCACTTTTAAATACTCCTTTGTAAGTAATTTTGTGTGTGTGTGGGGTGGGCATATTATGAAAGTATTTAAAACCAACAGAATATATTTGGAAGTACTTAGTTGGCACTCTTAACTATTTTTAACTTTTATTTTAAAGCGCAAGCATATAACATGTAATATCCAGTTATTAAGCAATGCTAGTAGTTTTGAGCATTTTGTGAAATCAAAAATGCTCCAAACGTAGTGTATTAATCATGATGGATTTCTGAAGGTCAAAGCAAAAGTAATTTGCCCTCCTACAGTTAAGGGAATTAATTAAACTCAAATCACTGTCATTGCTTCATAGAATCCCAGGGGCTTAGACTTACTTTAAATTTAAAGTTAAATTAAAAAATTAAAAGGGTACACTGTGGTCTTTCATCTTACAAACATGTTTACTTTTGCCCTTTAAAAAAAAAAAAAAAAAGACTATTTTGTGGCAAACTCTTTCTCAGTTTCTTTACATTTTCTTGAAATAGGAAGATTATTTACTTTAATATCATTAATAAAATGTCCCTGATTAGTTTTTTTGACTTGTTTGACCTGTTTGTAGGGAACAGTATAAACTATACAATGTAATTTTGCAAGTACTCTCTTGGATTTGCACGTTTAGCAGTGTATCAGTGCAACAGAAATCAAAGAAAGTGATGATTGTGACATAAAGACATCATTGAGTAAGTTAAGAGACTGTGTTTATCCACCGATAAGATTTTTACTGCATGGTGGAATGTTTATGTACAAAAAAATACGATACTATCTTTCAAGGTTTAGTTAAATTTAATCCCTGTTGATGAGACAAAAATATTGAACAGGAGATTTAGCCAAAATATAAGCCTGTGTAATATAGAAACATAGTAACTAGTTAGCAATTCTTATACAGCTTTAAACTAGTAATTGTTGAATAAAGACATACGTCCATCAAGTCCAACTTTTTCACCCTCCTTTTAAACAATAAGCCACAAATAGTAAAGGTTATAAATCCCCTAAAAAAGTGAAACAGTATCCAATTTCATTTTGTTGTAGCCTATTAAAAAGCTGCAAAACTATACTATTGAATCAATTATATAAATCTCATTTTGAAAGCTTACTTAGAAGCTGTAATGGTCCGGTGCCTATGCCACAGATCCGTCGCCATTATCAACTTGCAGGATACAGTGCTGTAACATCCAATAAATAACATGTTGTAAACACTCACCCGTCCATATCGGTGGTCTAGGTGCGAATAGTCCTTCGCTTAGTCTGTATTCAGTCCAGAATCATGATAAAAACAAAACGGCAGCAGCGCACACTGGAAAATGCACCACTAACATGGGTAAAATCAAATTCCTTTATTCTTTCGGTATAAAACAGAAGGCTGCAGGTGGCCTGACGCGTTTCGAACCTCACCGGTTGCCTATGTTAGAACCGGTGAGGTTCGAAACACGTCAGGCCACGTGCATGCCTTTTGTTTTATACCGAATATGAAAAAGGAATTTGTTTTACCCATGTTAGTGTTCCATTTTCAGTGTGCGCTGCTGCCGTTTTGTGTTTTTACCCTCCTTTTTAACGCTAACTAGCAGTTGATCCAGGGAAAGCAAAAACCTAGCTAAAGGGGGGGGGAATTCCTCCTGACTCCAAACGGCATCGGAAAGTATCCCTGGATCACCAGAACTGCAGTATATGTATTAATACCAGTAATTAGCAATATTTTTTAGTTTTAGAAACTAATCTAGGCCACTTTTAAAGCTATTCAATGAACTTGCCAGTACCACATCTGCTGGAAGAAGTTCCCAGTTTCACCGTTCTCACTGTAAAAAACTTTCTTAACCTTAAGATGAAAACTTTTCTTCTAATCTTAAAGGATGGCCACAATCTTCTGATATGACCTATTAGTGAACAATGCACCAGAGATTATTGTTTGGCCCATTAATATTTTGTATAAAGTTATCACACCCCCATGCAAGCATCGCTCCTCAATGTCAACAACTAACTTGTCTAATCTGCCTACATAGTCAAGCCCCTCCATTCCCTTTATTTTTTAGTTGCCCTTCTCTGAACTGTTTCCATTTTCCAAGATGTCCCTTTTGTATAGGGGATGCACGCATGTTCCGAATGAGCCTTACCAGTGCCTTGTAAAGAAGAGAAAATATTTTTCTCTCTTGAATCATTCCCCTCTTTTACAAGACAATATCTTGCTAGCTCTAGCTGTTGCTGTCTGGCATTGTTTGCTACAGCTAAGTCTGTTATCTACCAAATCTTTTTTCATAAGTATTTCACTTAACACATTATTAATGGTATAGGTGGCACAAGACGTCACTACTCGGCGCCTGTCTTACTACCCGGCGCCGAGTAGTGACGTCAGTGGATGCGACGATCGGGAGATGCGGCAGCCGGATTCTTCTAACAAGTTAGTCCCCATGTCGATCGGGAGATGCGGCAGCCGGATTCTTCTAACAAGTTAGTCCCCATGTACTCCGCACTGGTGTTGGACACTATTCTAGAACACAGGGGGCTAAGGATAGTAGCGTTTTATTGGCACATAACTTTACTACACTGTGTATATAAAAGTCAGTTAATAACAAGTTCGGGAAGATTGGGTAGGGGGGGTTTGCAGATCCACTGCAGATGTTTGTAAACTACAACTCCCAGCAGCTAAAGCATGTTGGGAGTTGTAGTTTACAAACATCTGAAGTGCCAAAGTGGTCATATTTTCTACCCTTGACTTATACTCGAGTCA